>JAGTTF010000589.1:0-13435 GCA_019095985.1 Streblospio benedicti
TTGCTTTTGAAATAAAAAGTATGATCTTTATGCATTGTGATAATAGAATTATGGTGGACTTTTGAAGAATTCCTACACACTGTGTATAAAGGACTTCATTATAATATTAAATTGTGAATGTCATATGCTGCACACTATATACTTCTCAAGTCTAGTTGATATGTATCAATACAGGTGTATACCACGTGTATCTCTACCGTGCTGTACATGTGTAGAGATACACGTGTGTTCTACACGGATATCTCTACACGTGTACAACACGGGTAGAGATACACGTGTAGAAAATATATATCTCTACACGTGTACAACACGGGTAGAGATACACGTGTTCTACACGTATATATCTCTACACGTGTACAACATTGTATCTCTACACGTGTTGTACACGTGTAGATAAAGTATATCATTGCAGCTCAGAGTATCCGTGTACTACGTGTAACTCTACACATCGTATACACATGTAGAGATATACGTGTAGTACACGTGTAATGTACGGATATACTCATGGAACCCCAATTATCTGAAATACACGTGTGTACTACGTGTATCTCTACCTGTGCTCACTGGGTTGAGTGATTAGACATGGCTATGCATTTTAAAATATTGTTGTTAAAATAATTGGACTTATTCCCCAATTAAAAATGTTCAAAGTGTCTTACTATCTATCAGAGTTTTGATCGATAATGTACATTTCACAAAGCTACAAACCATACAAAAATGTGTATACTTGGACTTAGTACTTACATTGAACAAAGCTGTTTGATAGAGCAGTAGCAGTTGGTTCCGCATGACAGTGAATTAGCTGCATCTTTCATATATGCAGACCTGCACTGGGCAAATTTTGTGAGCTCCTGCCAGTCCTACCCAACAGGTATATTCCTTTATCTTCGAGAGGTAGAATGTGTTCTACCTATGTACCCAGTGCTATGCTTCATGGGTCTGAGACATGGGCAGCATCATCTATTAATGTAAAGCCATGTAGTGTTTGTAAGTCATAGTATACATACCACACACACACACACCCTACCATGATACTGGGGCCAGTGATTCTGACTGATGATAGAGTACGGGAATACGTGTAAAGTCTACCAAAGATTATATAGTAAATTTATATGAATACAACAATACTAAGTCTTGCTCATTTAAAGCATTTTTCATTTAACATTTAATATACTGCTAGAAATTAAAGTAGAAATAAAGTTTACTAACCTCTATTGAACACACATGCAAATCCTTTTACTTAAACACACCCAAATGAACAAATATTAATAAAAGAAAGAATATATTTGTTTATCAGCTGTTCTTCTGCAGTACTAGTACTATAGTACTTAGTATGAGTAGTGCTCCTGCGTCCATAATACGTAAAACGTGGGGATTAAACTATACGACATACGTAAGAGTTGTAATAGCTAAAACACTTGGTCAATTACATATTAGGCATACTTATGGGTATATATATATTGATACAGGTGTTAACACCATCGCCTGCCCACAGTACAAGCTTTGGGTGCACAGACTACGCATGTCTAAGATGTCAGAGTGAAGCTTGTCCGATGGATGGTAGACCAGATGTCCAGGTTGAAGGGTATGGGTCCATGCTTGATGTAGAGCCCAATTTATGCTATCTTGGAGATAATTTGTTATCAGGAGGACGATGCAGACTCGCATTTAGCATAAGATGCAATACAGAAAGTTCAAGACGCTGCTCCCTAATCTGACATCCAAATATGTAACTTTAAAGACCCATGAGAAAATGTTCTCAGCCTGTATCCATTCTGCCTTTCTTCAATGTAGTGAAACCTGGGCACCGTCTGCTGCAGTCCTTTAGGGGATCTATGATTTATGAAACGTTGGATTTGCAGAGTTAAACCTGATGATGATATACCTCTTCCACTATATGCTCCACAAAATGTTAGGGATTGTGGTGTCCTTCGAACTGCGCTCTTGAAAGAACAGATGGTACGGATATATGCATGCAGCAATCCTCCTCTTGCATCAATTTTGTCATGGTTTCGTCGGGTGCATGGCATCGAAGAAAGACTTGGATCGAATGTGTGAAACCCGAATTGAAAGACTATCTGCAACCTCCTTAATACATACAAGTATGTTAGAAATGCGTGGACAGTTGGCATGAGACACTGCCAACAGCTGCCTACCCCAAAAACTGGGACACCCTCTTCAGTGGACATACAAACCGTTGACTGTCGTAGCAGTAGTTCTCTACCCTAAGCTTTGGCTACAAATGCATTGATAGATCTATATATGTGTGTGTGTGTGTCGATGCAAGAAATGCAACTGGTCTTTTATTTCATTATTTGTGGTAGAAATACTGACTCAAAATATGCACAGTGATGTTGAGGACATTGTGACCAAATAAAAAGAAATTAAATATGTTAAAACATACTTTTTGGTGGAGTAGCATCATTTTCGTTTTTGAAGAATTAACAAATTCAATTATCTAAAATGCATTGTAAACGTAATTTGAAATGAAAAGTATGATCTTTATGCATTGTGATAATAGAATTATGGTGGACTTTTGAAGAATTCCTACACACTGTATATAAAGGACTTCATTATAATTTATATTGTGAATGTCATATGCTGCACACGTATAAACTTGTCAAGTCTAGTTGACATGTATCCATACAGGTGTATACCACGTGTATCTCTACCCGTGCTGTACACGTGTAGAGATACACGTGTTCTACACGTATATCTCTACACGTGTACAACACGGGTAGAGATACACGTGTTCTACACGTATATCTCTACACGTGTACAACACGGGTAGAGATACACGTGTTCTACACGTATATCTCTTCACGTGTACAACACGTGTATCTCTACACGTGTTGTACACGTGTAGATAAGGGGTATATCGTTGCACCTCAGAGTATCCGTAAATTACACGTGTACTACACGTGTAACTCTACACGTCGTATACACGTGTAGAGATATACGTGTAGTACACGTGTAATGTACGGATATACTCGTGGAACCCCAATTATCCGTGAAATACACGTGTACTACACGTGTATCTCTACACCTGTGCTCACTGGGAGTGACACTCACCTGGGGTGCATGCGGCCTCCGGCTGGGCACCCCTCATTGCGCTTGCAGACGTTCGACTAGGACCTCCCTCGTTTGTGTTTCCTAAGACTACCGCGGCACCACGTACCTGGACCACCTGTCGGTCCCTGGGTCGGGGGGTGTATTGCCGGTTTCACGAGAGGCCTCCACGGGGGAGGACCGCACCGGTGCTGACACGCTGAGCTATGGGCATCCCCTGTCGCTTCAACCACGGTAGACCAAGTCCACGACGGTGAGGGAGGAAGGCCACCGGCCAAGCCTCAGTAAGACAGTATAAAGGGGCCTATTCCCTTCGGGAATAGGTTGCCAACCATGCCGTGCTGCTGTACCAGCTGTCTAAGAGAGAACTGCCGCTAATCGGCTCAACCCAGTACAAGACAGTACTGGTTCCTAATTAATAGTGGCCATAGTAAAGACAACAACAAAGCCCTATCAAGGTGTGTGACTGGGATATTAACCTAGTCCAGTGCAACTTATACTACAGGGGTTGTTTATACTCTGCGGTCATGTTACAATGAGCCTTGGCCGCACTGGAGACCCTAACAACATTTGTTACACTACTGAAAAGGGTGCAAAGTACATATTCCGTGAAGAAAGAACATTTTGATCTCACCAACTGAGATACCTTACCACTTGTAAATGAAAAAAACAATTTGTATTATTAGCCAATAAGATCACAGTCAATACAGCAATGTTCATGTCACAGTCCAGAACACTACGACAATGGCATGAAATCCTAGGTCTCTGCAAACTCTTTGATAGCATACACTAACTTGAATTACAAAATCCTGCAATGAAGATTAAAGGTGACAAGTCTAATTTTGATTGTGATATCTGTTTAAAAACCGAATTAGCAGATACAATCAACAAAGAACCCAGTGAAAATCAACCTACCAAGCCTCTAGAGCGAGTTCATGCTGATCTGCAGGTCCAATAACACCTAATGCAATAAGGGGTTTAATTATGCTATTAACTTTGTAGATGCATTTACAGTGGACTGACAGTAAAACTGATATAGTCATAGCAGTGAGTAGATATTTGGCTGACGTTGCAAACATAGGAACTGTGAAAAACAATGAGAACTTATAATGGATTAGAGTTTATTTGCAAAGAAGTGAAAGGGTTTTTAGATGAAAGGTCTATTAGACATGAAACATCATCACTCATTTCATCCGCCGCACCAAAAACTCAATTGCTGAGATCGTGGTGCACTTTTTTCGAGACAGCATGAGCAATGATGTCTGGTGGGAATGTGGCAAAGAACCTATAGACATATGCTTTGAAATATGCAGTGCTTGTAAGAAATCGCTGTAATAAAAGTAAAGTTGGATATGAGCCCATTTGAATGTGCCAGGGCGAAAACCAGTGATGAATAATTTATTGAAATTTGAATAAACCTTGCTTTGCATATGATGATAAACAGTATCATCAGAAATTGGATGATAGAGCTGTGAGTGACATTTTCCTGGACATTTGACCAAAACAGCCCAGCTTATCTGATTAAGATAGACAAAGATGGAAAAAAATCATGAAATTTAGAGCCAAAGAGTAATTGAAAGTGTACACAGGTGTTATTGTATGAAGTTCACCAACACTCTCTAGATGAGACATTTTGCAGGTATCCGTCTAGCAATGTCAAAGTCACAAGTGAAAGGAGGAGTATTGAGGATGTTGCACCTGTGCCTATGGAAGAAAAGCAACTCCCAACTCAACTTGTAGATGCTAGTACTGAAGAACGATAAAATGAGGAAATGAGTGAACAAGAAATTGCCAAAGTCTGAAAGACCTCAAAGAAATAGACAAAGACCAGAATATCTGAAAGATTATGTGACACTAATGGAGACGCAATCAATGATATATTGTTACAATGTTGTTTCATGAAATTCCAAACAGCTACCAGGAGGCAATAGATTCACCAGAGTCTGAACATTGGAAAGGGGCCATGGAAAATGAAGCTGATTGGTTCAAAAGGCATGATGTCTGCACAGAAGTATGGCCAAGCAGAGGTATTGTGGATGGGAAATGGGTATTTTTCAAAGAAAGACTCCTGCAGTGACATAATTTATAAAGCCCAATTGATTTAGCTAGAGGGTTTAGATCAAACACAGGGGGGGAGATTATGAAACCTTTGCACCTACAGCAGAATTAACAACCCTTGGGTTATTTGTTCAAATAGTTGTGAAATTATGATTTTCATATTGTACAATATGATGTAAAACTGCTTTCTTAAATGCTCCTATAGCTGAAGATATATATGTAAAACCACCTCCAGGTTATTCAAATTCTGATTATGTGTTTGGAAATCAAAGAAATCCTTTGTATGGATGAAAAACAAAGCAGCAAAAATTGGAATGACACTCTACATGAAATTTTGATTGAAAATTTCAAAAAAAAAAGAAGTTGACTCTTGTTTGTATTTTGTGTATAACAAAGATAAAATTTAGGTTACATTCTTGTTTGGGTGGATGATATTCTAGCTTTTGTAAATGAACATGACACAGCTAGAAAACACAATATATATTCTAAAACAAAAAATTTGAAATTAAAGAGATAGAAAAATGTTTCCACTTTTCTTGGTATTAGATTTGACATTGGAATTGAGTATGTAACAATTCATCAAAAAAGAATACATTTGTAAAATCTTAGAAAGACTTGGTATGTCTTCTTGTATGGTTAGAGTTACACCAATGGAATCTGAACCATTTAATCACAAAATTGTCACCTGATGATATGGCACAAAATCAGAATAATTATTATCATTAAATTATTGGCTGTCTGATTTATTTGTGCAATGTACTAGACATGATTTTTGCATTTTATGGTAACCAAGTTATCACAATATTTGGACAAATATGATTGTGCATATGGGTGCAGCCAAACATGTATTGAGATATTTATGTGGTACAAAAAATGTTGGAATTACATATGGGAAAGTGACAAAACAAAAAATATTTTTTGGATATACTGATGCAGACTGGGCAAATAGTCTTGATCGCAAAAAGTGTTAGTGGCTATGTGTTTTCTTAAGAAATAAAACTGGTGCTATTTCTTGAAATCAAAAAAAAAAAGCAAAATTCTGTGGCATTATCAAGTTGTGAAGCAGAATATATGGCTATGAGTTTCTGTGCTCAAGAAGGTTTATTTTTATCAAACTTGTTAAATGAACTACGATTAGAAATGGAACATTTACCATATTTGCTGATAATCAAGGTGCTATTCATCTTAAGCAAAACAGAGCTGTGAGTCAACGCTCAAAGCATATTCCAATAAGATATCATTTTCTCAGGAATTTTACACTTAGCAAGACGATTTTATCTTATGTACCTACTGATGAGAATATAGATGACATGTGTACAAAGGTTCTGGCAAGAGTAAACTTAGTTAAGTTCAGGGATGTGGCATGTAATTGTAACTAATGTATGTTATAGATTTAGATAGTTTAGTTTTAGTATTAGAACTTTGTCACTCGAACTTATCGTTTATATGACTACTGTTGATATTTGTATATATGTTTGTCAAATTACATCTCCATTGTTTTAATTAGTGAAATAAGATAAGTTAATGTTTCAACTCGAGAATTCACATTAAGGGGGAGTATTGAACATCATATACTTGTATGTGTAATAGGTTATTGCCTAAAGCCTCATCAGTAATGATTTGACCTAATTATATTGTCTAGTTGCTAGGTGTTACGTGATCTCGTTCATAGTGAATGAAACGCGGCAAGCCGGAACTTGGTCGTGCACAACCGTATCTTGTCATTGATTAAAGGACACTTGAGCAGACAACTTCAACGTGTTATGTTCTATTACTGTGTCTTACTGAATTGAGTCACCTGTCAACTAACCTTGAAAAATGCCCAGTCCAAAACCAAGTGACAACTTAAAGAGGAATGTAAAACCACCTCCCCTTCTGAAAATAGCCAATGACGCTGAAACTACAGCTGAAAATTGGAAGCTGTTCAAACAAAGGTGGTCAAATTACTGTTCACTATCAGGGCTGAAAACCAAAGACAAGATATTTCAAATAGCACTGAGACCCACTTCTGCAAAAAACTCAAACAATAAACAGAGTAAAAAGATATCAGAGAATGCAAATTTTGTCCAGGCACTCACGAAATGAGGAAAGAAAAATGTCCAGCATTTGGAAAACAATGCTCCAAATGTGGAGGAAAAAAACCACCATCACTCAAAATGTTTTTGAAAAACAAAAACGTATGGCAAAATGAGAAGAGAAAAGATGGCAAGAAGCACAAATGTCCCAAAAAAGAAGTCTAAAAAAGTGAATAACATAAAGAGAGTCATCATCCTCAGACGAAAGCATTAGTGAAGAAGAAGATGATGATAGTCAATGGTGTCACTCATTAAATAGTATCTCAGCCCATAAAAGTTCGCGATGTAAAATGCTCGTGGAAAACCAGCAGGTGTCTTTTCTTATTGACACAGGTGCATCCGTCAATATGTTGCCTGCAAAACTTGCTCCTAAGAAGCTTGACCCATACTTGAAGACAATTAGGATGTGGAACAATGTAGAGAGGGCACACCTATAGGAATGTAAATTGACTGTGACCAATCCTAAGAACAAAAAAAATATGCTGTTCAGTTTGTAGTGTTCACTGGTAATAGGGCGCCTATTCTGGGCTTCGAGATATGCCAGACAATGAAGCTGATAAAGTCCAACAGAAAAATTCCTCGGTAGCTGCTATAGCTGAATCAATCCCAGAAGATTTTTCTAATGATTTTGAAGCCAAACTTGGCTCACTTCCTGGGCACAAAATGTAAAAATACGAGCTGATGCTAAGCCAAAATTATGGCTAATAGGATAATACTAATTATTCATGCAGGGACTTGACAACGTTGCATGTAAAAAAAACTTTATTGTGAGGCTATTACTTGTTACGCAGTGTTAATGGTACAAGATTCAAAAACAAATGAATAATATACAAATATAACTTCAACCACATGAAACCATAAACTACTTATACATAAACTACTACATAAAATAATGCTTACTATTTAATTGCCTCCTTGCTTCTACCTCTTACAACTTTCAACTTTAAAAATGATTTATAAAACCCAATAATATAGTACAGTACATAGATTAAAAACACAATACAACACAAGGATTAATAAAACTAATACCTAAACACCACATACCTCTATTTACAGTCTGCAAATTTGCAGTTCTGCATTAACACACTGGGCCCTATAAACGGGTATCAACAGTTTATATACAAACCTTACAATGCAGAACTGTCACAGTGAATACTCAGTGATTTTCTCAATTAAGTATTGCACACTACGTAGCAATAAACGAAAAGTCAAAAAAAAAAGTTCTTGAACAAATCCTATGTGATATTGACAAAACTAATGATTATTATGAAAGGCGCCAGTGAAAGAAGAACTTGATAACCTATATTTAGATGATGCAAAGGGGGCTCAAATAAGATCACGGCTTAAGATATATAGTGGAAGGTGAAAAGAATAGTAAATTCTTCCTCAATTTAGAATCCAAACATCAAAGAGACAACACAATATCATTATTGAAAGACATAAAGAAATCTTACTGTGATGATGCTGAGATTTTAGAGTATATTGCAAATTTTTTATGAGCAAGTTTATAAGACTAAGTGCGTCAGAATGGAATTAGTAGATAACTATCTAAATAAACGTAAAGTTTGATAACATTGTAGTAAATGAAGAACAGCATCTTCTTGAAGGGAAAATAGAGTATAAAGAAGCGGAAAATGTTTAAAAACTTAAGTTGAACTCCTCTCAGGTCTAGACGGATTACCGGCAGAATTCTTTGTGAAATTCTGGAAAACTAGGAAATTTGATCGTAGACTCATACAATGAGTCTTATGATGAGGATTCTTTCAGATTCTCAACGATTGGCAGTAATATGCTTGATTTTAAAAAGGTGATGCAGAGCTATTAAATAACTACAGGCCAATTAGTATAACTAACTGCGATTATAAGATTTTTAGCTTTCTGCCTAGCAAAACGAATGCAGAGAGTGATGAGTAAAATAATTAATAAATCACAAGTTGCATATATAAAAGGGCGATTCATAGGTACTAATATGCGTCGTCTTGTTGAAGATGTGATAGATTTTTGTGAACATACCAACAATGAGGGAATGTTAATGATGTTAGATTTCAAACAAGCTTTTGATAGTTTGGAATGGAATTTTATGTTCTGTGTTCGAAAATGTTTTAACTTTGGTGAGAGTTTCATCAAATTGGTTTCATCGGGTGGATTGAAATATTGTACAATCAACCAAAAGCATGTATTAAAAATAATTGATATTTGTCTAGAGACATAACTATTGAACGATCAGTGTGGCAAGGGTGCCCTGTGTCTTGCCTGTTGTTCATACTATGTTTGAGGTAATGGCCATAAGACAAAAAAATCCACAAGTAAAAGGCATATGTTTTACAAAAGAATCCTGCCGCAAAAGATCGTTTCAATATGCAGATGATGCAAAGTTCTATTCTTTAATGACCCACATGAAATGGAGGTAACTATCAATTTAGTATCGGAATTTGGTACTGTAGCCGGGACAAAATAAATAAAACAAAGTGTGAAGGACTATATTTAGGTGCTTTAAGCATTATCAACAAACTGTACCCTGTTTGATATAAAATGGCCTAAGGAAACCAATAAGATGCTAGGCATTTATATAGACATGATAGTGGAATCAAACACACACAGTTAAATTGGGGTATCAAAATTGGAAAAGATTAAATCACTTCTGAACATTTGGTCACCGGAGAAAGCTAACAATATTTGAAAAATTACAATTATTAGCAACTAGCCATACCCAAAAAATACTTTGTACCCTGCATCCGTTTTATCAGCCCAGAAGGATTTGTAGGAATAAGATAAAGGGAATTGTTCTATAGTTTTTATATGGGGCAATAAGGAACATGTAAAACGTTCAATCTTAAATAATTAGGTTGATAAAAGGTGGGGTAAAAATATAGGTAGATATTGAAGTTCTATTGAATGCGCAAAAGCTGTCTGGGTTTTATAGGCTCATCAAAGTACTCCTCAGGAATACTTTAGATTATACCTAATAATATATTTGGTTTTTAAGAAAAAATAATTCACTATTAATAAAGCTGCATTTCACTGACAATAGAGACATAAGACATATATTTCCGTGTGAGTTCATTTATAAAGGATATATTATGTGCATATAATAAGGTAAATGCATGCTCTTTTGAATTGACTTCACAAAAGGATATTTGGAGCTCAACCCCTATGGTGCAACTTAAGCATCTTTTATTATAATGTACGTAATAAAAGGCTCTTGTTTTTAATTCATGGATTGAAAAAGAGATGGAATGGTGATGGTCAGTGATCTAAGATTCATGGGGAGGTGTCCTTGATGATGCTTATATTTATAATAAACTTAAGGACAGGAGAAACATTTTCTCAAGAAATGTCAAAAAAGTAAAGCTCTTAAATCTTTTAAAAATTTACTAACTGAACAACAGATGGTGGCACAAGAAAATCTTGAATTACAGGCAGTCAATGGAACTTCAATGCATGATTTTAAAAAGGGCAAAAACCTTTTTTATAATGCTATACTAAAAGACACTTTGCAGACAATTAACATGCTATCTTTAATAATAATTTTTAATTTGAATGTAGATATGCAGGAGTTTGAATGTTTACAAAAGTAGGCTTTTCGTGTGCAAGTGACAAGAAAATTCTTGAATTCAATTTTAGAAAGTCATTTAAATTTTTTTAGCGTGTGACAAAGTTTGGTAAAATGGAAAAATATAATAGTGAGATTATGTAGTATGTGATGTGAGCAGGAAGACATAATTCATGTTTCTTTTACCATAAATGTGCAAAAATTATATAGTCAGTCTTTGAGAGAACAACACTGATTTTGCAATAACAAGAGGGAAAGATATAATTTTGGAAGTAACTCTATGATGGATAAAAATATACAGCTTGCAATTTTGTTACTCATATTATATATAACAATGGGTAAAAGGAAAAAGTGCTAATTTTAAAAGTGTTCACAGTTTCTTGGAAACTTAGAAAAGTCAAATATGATGTTAAATATAAAAGCTTCACACGGTTTATCGACATATTGGTGCAATAGAACTAGCTGATTTATTAGACTACATTTTGTAATGATGCATTGGTTTAAAAATTTTAACAGCATACAATAGAACATATGAATTCTAAAATGTAAAGTCATTGTAAGTCCCTACGACTCTCTTGTAAAATGGGACTTGAGTGTTTATAACTGTAATAAAATTATTTAAAAATAAAAATCAAGTTGTGAAGCCGAATATATGGCTATGAGTTTCTGCAGTAGCTCCAGAAGGTTTTATTTTATCAAACTTGTTAAATGAACTACGATTAGGAAATGGAACATTTACCATGTTTGCTGATAATCAAGGTGCTATTCATAGCAAAAACAGAGCTGTGAGTCAACCGCTCAAAGCATATTCAATAAGATATCATTTCTCAGAGATTTTACACTTAGCAAGAGACGATTTTATCTTATGTACCTACTGATGAGAACAGATGACATGTGTACAAAGGTTCTGGCAGTAAAACTTAGTTAAGTTCAGGGATGTGGCATGTAATTGTAACTAATGTATGTTATAGATTTAGATAGTTTAGTTTTAGTATTAGAACTTTGTCACTCGAACTTATCGTTTATGACTACTGTTGATATTTTGTATATATGTTTGTCAAATTACATCTCCATTGTTTTAATTATTGAAATAAAAGATGTTAATGTTTCAATCCGAGAATTCACATTATGGGGGAGTATTGAACATCATATACTTTGTATGTGTAATAGGTTGTGCCTAAGCCTCATCAGTAATGATTTGACCTAATTATATTGTTCAGTTGCTAGGTGTTACGTGATCTTGTTCATAGTGAATGAAACGATGCAAGCCGGAACAGTGGGTGCACAACCGGTATCTTATCATTGATTAAAAGGACTTTTCGAGAACGAACAACTTCAACGTGTTATGTTCTATTACTGTGTCTTACTGAATTGAGTCACCTGTCAACTAACTTTGAAATGCCCAGTCCAAAACCAAGTGACAACTTAAAGAGGAATGTAAAACCACCTACCCCCTTCGAGAAACCAACCTAATGACGCTGAAACTACAGCTGAAAAATTGTGCTGTTCAAACAAAAGGTGGTCAAATTACTGTCTACTATCAGGGGCTGAAAACCAAAAAGACAAGATATTTCAAATAGCACTGAGAGACACTTCTAAAAAAACTCAAAAACAAACAGAGTAAAAGATATCAGAGAATGCAATTTTGTCCAGGAGAAAACAATGAAAATGTCCAAATTTGGAAAACAATGCTCCAAAATGGAAAAAACCAAATTTTCATCACTCAAAATGTTTTTGAAAAAACAAAACGTATGGCAAAAGAGAGAAGAGAAAGATGGCAAGAAGCACAAATGTCCCAAAAAGAAGTCTAAAAAAAGTGAATAACAAGAGAGTCATCATCCTCAGACAAAAAAGCATTAGTGAAGAAGAAGATGATGATAGTCAATGGTGTCACTCATTAAATAGTATCTCAGCCCCATAAAAGTTTGCGATGTAAAATGCTCGTGGAAAACCAGCAGGTGTCTTTTCTTATTGACACAGGTGCATCCGTCAATATGTTGCCTGCAAAACTTGCTCCCAAGAAGCTTGACCCATATTTGAAGACAATTAGGATGTGGAACAATGTAGAGGACACACCTATAGGAATGTGTAAAATTGACTGTGACCAATCCTAAGAACAAAAAGAAATATGCTGTTTGTCACAAAATTGTGGGTAGTCTCAGATAGTAGTGCAATATGCATGTTGTAGGTAGCCTCACAGTCCTGTGAAGCATGACAGCAGGACTGCAGTAGTATGCAGTACTCAGTCTTGTGACTGCATTTGATATAAGAGGAAAAATTCATTAGGTTTTCAGTTGTGATAGAAAAAACATTTTTGGAAAGTGGAAAAGCACAGATTGTGGAACTTATAAAAGAACATGAATGCTAAAAAGTGTTAAAGTTGTGTTGGGAAAAGTATAAATTGTGAAAGTTATAGAAGATCATGGAATGCTAAAGTAAGTGTTAAAGTTGCATTTGGGAAAGCATGAATTGTGAAGTTATAGAGGAACATGGAATGCTAAAAGTAAGTGTTAAAGTTGTACTTGGAAAAGCATGAATTGCGAAGTTATAGAAGAATATAGAATGCTAAAGTGAATGTTAAAGTTGTATTTGGAAGGCATAAAGTGTGGAAGTTATGGAAGGACACGGAATGCTAAAAGGAAGTGTTAAAGTTGTCTTTGGAAAAGTGAATTGGACTTAG
>JAGTTF010000590.1:0-15972 GCA_019095985.1 Streblospio benedicti
ACGTGTACTTACACGTGTACTACTTGTAGATTATGTACTAAGACTAAACGTGTACTTACGTGTACTTACGTGTACTTAAGTACTAAACGTGTACTAAGACTAAGAACTTACGTGTACGTGTACTTATGTGTACTAAGACTAAAACGTGTACTTACGTGTACTGTACGTGTACTAAGACTAAGAACGTGTACTAACGTGTACTAACGTGTACTTACGTGTACTTACGTGTACTAAGACTAAGAACGTGTACTTACTACGTGTACTTACGTGTACTAAGTGTACTAAGACTACGTGTACTAAGAACGTGTACTTACGTGTACTTACGTGTACTTACGTGTACTAAGACTAAACGTGTACTTACGTGTGTACTTGTACGTGTGTACTTACGTGTACTAAGACTAGAAAACGTGTACGTGTACTTACGTGTACTAAGACTAAGAACGTGTACTACGTGTACGTGTACTACGACTGCCGTGTACTAAGACTAAGAACGTGTACTTACGTGTACTAACGTGTACGTGTACGTGTACTTACGTGTACTAAGACTAAGAACGTGTATGTACTTACGTGTACTTACGTGTACTTACGTGTACTAAGACTAAGAACGTGTACTTACGTGTACTGTACGTGTACTTACGTGTACTAAGACTAGAACGTGTACGTGTACTTACGTGTACTTACGTGTACTTACGTGTACTAAGACTAAAACGTGTACTTACGTGTACTTACGTGTACTTACGTGTACTAAGACTAAACGTGTACTTACGTGTACTACGTGTACTTACGATGTACTTACGTGTACTAAGACTAAACGTGTACTTACGTGTACTTACGTGTACTTACGTGTACTTACGTGTACTAAGACTAAACGTGTACTTACGTGTACTTCGTGTACTAAGACGTGTACTTACGTGTACTAAGTACTAAGACTAAAACGTGTACTTACGTGTACTACGTGTACTTACGTGTACTAAGACTAAACGTGTACTTACGTGTACTTACGTGTACATTACGTGTACTAAGACTAAACGTGTACTTACGTGTACTACGTGTACTTACGTGTACTAAGACTAGAACGTGTACTTACGTGTACTTACGTGTACTACGTAAGACTAAAACGTGTACTAAGACTAACGTGTACGTGTACTAAGTGTACTAACGTGTAGAACGTGTACTAAGACTAAACTACGTGTACTACGTGTACTTACGTGTACTAAGACTAAAACGTGTACTTACGTGTACCACGTAAACGTGTACTAAGACTAAACGTGTACTAAGACTAAGTACTACGTGTACCGTGTACTTACGTGTACTTACGTGTACTACGTGTACTAAGACTAGAACGTGTACTTACGTGTAAGACGTGTACTACGTGTACTAAGACTAAAACGTGTACTTACGTGTACTTACGTGTACTAAGTGTACTAAGACTAAACGTGTACTAAACGTGTACTTACGTGTACTACGTGTACTTACGTGTACTAAGACTAAACGTGTACTTACGTGTACTACGTGTGTACTAACGTGTACTAAGACTAAGAACGTGTACTAAGTGTACTTACGTGTACTACGTGTACTACGTGTACTAAGACTAAACGTGTACTTACGTGTACTTACGTGTACGTGTACTAAGACTAAGAACGTGTACTTACGTGTACTTACGTGTACTACGTGTACTAAGACTACGTGTACTAAGACTAAACGTGTACTAAGTGTACGTGTACTTACGTGTACTAAGACTAAGAACGTGTACTTACGTGTACTTACGTGTACTAAGACGTGTACTAAGACTAACGTGTACTTACGTGTACTAAGTGTGTAAGAACGTGTACTAAGACTAAACGTGTACTAAGACTAAAACGTGTACTTACGTGTACTTACGTGTACGTGTACTAAGACTAAAACGTGTACTTACGTGTACTAATACTAAAGTGTACTAAGACTAAACGTGTACTACGTGTACTAAGTGTAAACGTGTACTAAGACTAAGAACGTGTACTTACGTGTACTTACGTGTACTTACGTGTACTAAGACTAAGAACGTGTACTTACGTGTACTTACGTGTACTTACGTGTACTAAGACTAAGAACGTGTACTTACGTGTACTTACGTGTACTTACGTGTACTAAGACTAAGAACGTGTACTTACGTGTACTTACGTGTACGTGTACTAAGACTACGTGTACTAAGACTAAACGTGTACCGTGTACTACGTGTACTACGTGTACTACGTGTACTAAGACTAAACGTGTACTTACGTGTACTTACGTGTACTTACGTGTACTAACGTGTACTAAGACTAAAACGTGTACATACGTGTACTACGTGTAAGAACGTGTACTTACGTGTACTAAGACTAAACGTGTACTTACGTGTACTTACGTGTACTAACGTGTACTAAGACGTAAAAACGTGTACTTACGTGTACTTACGTGTACTAAGACTAAGAACGTGTACTTACGTGTACTAAGACTAAGAACGTGTACTAAGACTAACGTGTACTTACGTGTACCCACGTGTACTAAGACTAAGAACGTGTACTAAGTACGATGTACTTACGTGTACTAACGTGTACTAAGACTAAGAACGTGTACTTACGTGTACTACGTGTACTTACGTGTACTACGTGTACTAAGACTAAGAACGTGTACTTACCGACGTGTACTACGATGTACGTGTACTAAGACTAAGAACGTGTACTTACGTGTACTACGTGTACTAACGTGTACTAAGACTAAGACTAAGAACGTGTACTTACGTGTACGTGTACTTCGTGTACTAAGACTAAACGTGTACTTACGTGTACTTACGTGTACTTAACGTGTACTACGTGTACTACGTGTAAGAACGTGTACTACGTGTACTAAGACTAACGTGTACTTACGTGTACGTGTACTAAGACTAAGAACGTGTACTTAAACGTGTACTTACGTGTACTTACGTGTACTACGTGTACTAAGACTAAGAACGTGTACTTACGTGTACGTGTACTAAGACTAAGAACGTGTACTAAGACTAACGTGTACTTACGTGTAAGACTACGTGTACTAAGTGTAAAACGTGTACTAAGTGTACTTACGTGTAGAACGTGTACTTACGTGTACTAAGTGTACTAAGACTAAGAACGTGTACTTACGTGTACTTACGTGTACTTACGTGTACTAAGACTAAGAACGTGTACTTATGTGTACTTACGTGTACTTACGTGTACTTACGTGTACTAAGACTAAGAACGTGTACTTACGTGTACTTACGTGTACTTACGTGTACTAAGACTAAGAACGTGTACTTACGTGTACTTACGTGTACTTACGTGTACTAAGACTAAGAACGTGTACTTACGTGTACTTACGTGTACTTACGTGTACTAAGACTAAGAACGTGTACTTACGTGTACTTACGTGTACTTACGTGTACTTACGTGTACTAAGACTAAGAACGTGTACTTAACTTACGTGTAAGAACGTGTACCCGTGTACTAAGACTAGAACGTGTACTACGTGTACGTGTACTTACGTGTACTAAGACTACTAAGACTAAGGAACGTGTACTTACGTGTACTTACGTGTACTAAGACTAAACGTGTACTTACGTGTACTACGTGTACTACTAAACGTGTACTTACGTGTACTTACGTGTACTTACGTGTACTAAGACTAACTAAGTACTTACGTGTACTACGTGTACTAAGACTAAACGTGTACTAAACGTGTACTTACGTGTACTTACGTGTACTAAGACTAAAACGTGTACTTACGTGTACTTCACGTGTACTACGTGTACTAAGTGTACTACGTGTAAACGTGTACTACGTGTACTACGTGTACCCGTGTACTAAGACTAAACGTGTACTTACGTGTACTACGTGTACTTACGTGTACTAAGTGTACTACGTGTACTAAGTGTACTAACGTGTACTTACGTGTACTTACGTGTACTACGTGTACTAAGACTAAGAACGTGTGTACGTGTACTTACGTGTACTTACGTGTACTAAGACTAAGAACGTGTACTTACGTGTACTTACGTGTACTAAGTGTACTAAGTGTACGTTAACGTGTACTAAGTGTACTACGTGTACTTACGTGTACTTACGTGTACTTACGTGTACCGTGTATACGTGTACTAAGACTAGAACGTGTGTACTTACGTGTACTTACGTGTACTTACGTGTACTTACGTGTACTAAGACTAAACGTGTACGTGTACGTACGTGTTACGTGTACTTACGTGTACTAAGACTAGAACGTGTACTTACGTGTACTTACGTGTACTTACTGTACTAAGACGTGTACGTGTACTTACGTGTACGTGTACTTACGTGTACTAAGACTAAACGTGTACTTACGTGTACTTACGTGTACTAAGTGTACTAAGACTAAACGTGTACTTACGTGTACTTACGTGTACTTACGTGTACTAAGACTAAGAACGTGTACTTACGTGTACTTACGTGTACTTACGTGTACTTACGTGTACTAAGACTAAAACGTGTACTTACGTGTACTTACGTGTACTAAGACTAAGAACGTGTACTTACGTGTACTTACGTGTACTTACGTGTACTTACGTGTACTAAGACTAAACGTGTACTTACGTGTACTTACGTGTACTTACGTGTACTTACGTGTACTAAGACTAAGAACGTGTACTTACGTGTACTTACGTGTACTTACGTGTACTAAGACTAAGAACGTGTACTTACGTGTACTTACGTGTACTAAGTGTACTAAGACTAGAACGTGTACTACGTGTACTACGTGTAAGAACGTGTACTAAGACTACGTGTACGTGTACTGTACTAAGACTAAACGTGTACTTACGTGTACTTACGTGTACGTACGTGTACTAAGACTAAGAACGTGTACTTACGTGTACTTACGTGTACTTACGTGTACTTACGTGTACTAAGACTAAGAACGTGTACTTACGTGTACTTACGTGTACTTACGTGTACTTACGTGTACTAAGACTAAGAACGTGTACTTACGTGTACTTACGTGTACTTACGTGTACTTACGTGTACTAAGACTAAGAACGTGTACTTACGTGTACGTGTACTTACGTGTACTTACGTGTACTAAGACTAGAACGTGTACTTACGTGTACTTACGTGTACTACGTGTACTAAACGTGTACTAAGACTACTAAGTGTAAGAACGTGTACTACGTGTACTAAGACTAAGACTAACGTGTACTTACGTGTACTTACGTGTACTAAGACTACTACGTGTACTTACGTGTACTTACGTGTACTAAGACTACGTGTACTACGTGTACTAAGACTGTAACGTGTACTTACGTGTACTTACGTGTACTTACGTGTACTAAGACTAAACGTGTACTTACGTGTACTTACGTGTACTAAGTACGTGTAGACTACGTGTACTACGTGTACTTACGTGTACTGTACTAAGTGTAAGAACGTGTACTACGTGTACTTACGTGTACTTACGTGTACTAAGACTAGAACGTGTACTTACGTGTACTACGTGTACGTGTACTTACGTGTACTAAGACTAGAACGTGTACTTACGTGTACTTACGTGTACTTACGTGTACTAAGACTAAGACGTGTACTTACGTGTACTTACGTGTACTACGTGTACTACGTGTACTAAGACTAGAACGTGTACTTACGTGTACTACGTGTAGAACGTGTACTAAGACTAGAACGTGTACTTACGTGTACTTACGTGTACTACGTGTACTAAGACTAAGAACGTGTACTTACGTGTACTTACGTGTACTTACGTGTACTAAGACTAAACGTGTACTTACGTGTACTTACGTGTACTTACGTGTACTAAGACTAAGAACGTGTACTTACGTGTACTTACGTGTACTTACGTGTACTAAGACTAAGTGTAACGTGTACGTGTACTTACGTGTACTAAGACTACGTGTACTTACGTGTACCGTGTACTAAGACTAAAACGTGTACTTACGTGTACTTACGTGTACTAAGACTAAAACGTGTACTTACGTGTACTTACGTGTGCCCGTGTACTACGTGTACTAAGACTAAACGTGTAACGTGTACTTACGTGTACTACGTGTACTTACGTGTACTAAGACTAAAACGTGTACTTACGTGTACTTACGTGTGTACTTACGTGTACTTACGTGTACTAAGACTAAGAACGTGTACTTACGTGTACTACGTGTACTTACGTGTACTAAGACTAAAACGTGTACTACGTGACGTGTACTTACGTGTACTAAGACTAGAACGTGTACTTACGTGTGTACGTGTACTTACGTGTACTTACGTGTACTAAGACTAGAACGTGTACTTACGTGTACTTACGTGTACTTACGTGTACTAAGACTAAGAACGTGTACTTACGTGTACTTACGTGTACGTGTACTAAGACTAAGAACGTGTACTTACGTGTACTTACGTGTACTTACGTGTACTTACGTGTACTAAGACTAAGAACGTGTACTTACGTGTACTAAGACTAAACGTGTACTTACGTGTACTACGTGTACTAAGTGTACGTGTAAGACTGTACTTACGTGTACTTACGTGTACTTACGTGTACTAAGTGTACTAAGACTAAGAACGTGTACTTACGTGTACTAAGACTACGTGTACTTACGTGTACTACGTGTACTAAGACTAAACGTGTACTACGTGTACTTATGTGTACTTACGTGTACTTACGTGTACTAAGACTAAGAACGTGTACTTACGTGTACGTGTACTTACGTGTACTAAGACTAAGAACGTGTACTTACGTGTACTTACGTGTACTTACGTGTACTTACGTGTACTAAGAGAACGTGTACTTACGTGTACTTACGTGTGTACTTACGTGTACTAAGACTAAACGTGTACTTACGTGTACTAAGACTAAGACTTACGTGTGTACGTGTACGTGTACTAACTTTTTATTCATACTTAAATAATAATATTATATATACGATTACAAATACAAGTACAGCATAAATATTAACAATTTCTACACAATGGCAAAATATCTTCCACAATATGACATAGTAATTACTACTAAACTTCATCAAAATTACATAATATTTTTTTCAAATAGTTAAATAATAAATTTGTATTTAACATTTCCAAGGTTATATAATAAGTATATATCATTCTTTTGATGCTAAACATTATATTTTCAATTTCCAATCTTTTTCCATTAAATTTGCACTTTGAATTTTCTTTAAAAATAGAATAAGCTATTACAGAGTAAATAAAATTATATGCAATTATTTTATCAGTTAATTCGTAGTTTATAAAGCCACATACAATTAATTTCCAGTTAATATTACAATCAATAATATTTGAAATATTTAGCCAGATTTGCTTTATATGTGGACAATCATACAACATATGTCTTAAACTTTCTATTTCATTACATAAATCACAATATTTTGATATACTTTTTTTGCCACTTATTTAACACATTACCACAAGGAAGAAAATTATGTATTAATTTGAAGTTGAAATACTTAACTTCATTAAAACCTTTAAAACATAGCTTTTGCTGGTATATTGATTGCCAGTTTTGCATACTATTTTGGAAATTAAATTCCCTTGCATATATAGACTCCATATTAGCTCGTACTGTATTTTTTCAACTAACATTTTGTAGAAAAATTTACTTTTTTTGTCTCTCAGATCAAAAAGTTTGTTACCAGATAAAATAACATAGGATTCTTTGATATTTACATGATTACCAATTTTAGAATCAATATGCTTAAATCTTTTCAATACATATCTCTTAATTATATACATTTCCTGAATTATGTTTGACTTATTTTCTATTGTTTTATAAATTTCATTTTCATCAAAGAAACTGCCATCTAAAGTGACGAGATCTTTAACATACATAATATTTTCTTTCACCCAATTTTTTAAATACAAATTACTTTCTTTGATCTTAAAATGTTCATTTCCCCATAAAGGCTGAAGGAATATTTCATGGGGTGTAAGTTTATTAAATGGTTTCACACTTTTTGATTTAAAATATGACATGAGAATTTCTTGATAAAACATTGGGAATGCCTTAAGAATTGGAAAGTTTTTAATCTTTGAAACACTAAGCTTTATAATATATTCCAAAGGTAAACCTATATATTTGGCATTCATGTGAAATATGTCAGACCATTTTCCTGGAATAGTAATAATTTTTGTTATCCATGAAGCCTTGATTGCTTCCATGAAAGCATGAATGTTTACCATATTTATGCCTCCATTTAGAATCGTATTACATAAAGGGCTCTTTTAACTTTTTCAGTTTTTCCATTCCAAAGGAATTTATATATTTTACTTTGTAATGATTTGATTACCTCTTCGGAACTGACAATACACTTGCTGGATATACAAATTTTGAAACAATATGACACTTAATAACTGATACTTTAACGAAGAAAGATAAATTGAGCTTATCTAGGTGATGAATATACTTTGTTAATTTCTCTAATCTATAATTCCAGTTCATATCTATACACCTTTTATTGTCATGACCAAGATAAATACCAAGGCATTTTACTGGTTTGCCAGTAAATGTAATGCCCGCGCCATAATGCGGATACCATGATCTTTTAATGGACCTAGCCAAATGCCCCGTGTTTTACGCATATTTAATCTAGGTCCAGCTAAATGTGAAAATGCAGTTATAACTTTTACTACCTCTGGAATAGATTCTTTATCATTTACACAAATGGTAGTATCATCTGCATACAGGATAATCTTATGCTCATTATTATTTATATCAATACCATGAATAGCTTTAGATTGTCTTATTGCAATTGCCAATATTTCAATTACTATTATAAATAGAATAGATGATATAGGGCAACCCTGTCTAATTCCCCTTTCCATTTTATAAGACTTAGATATCCATCCATTATTCTTTACCTTAAAAACAGGATCAGCATATAATAATTTTATCCAGCTAATTAAATTGTCACCAAAGTTAAAACGTTTTAATACTGAAAAGAGGAAACTATGTTCAACAGTATCATATGCCTTTTCAAAATCTGTACATAGCAAGGCACCTGTTTTATTATTCGCCTCACAGTACTCAAAAATGTCAATTATGTTACGGACACTAGTACCAATAAACCTTGGTCTAATGCTAGCTGACTGATCAAAATTAATTATTTCATTAACCACCTTTTGAAATCTCCCAGCCAATGCAAAAGCCAAAATCTTATAATCGTAATTTGTGATACTTAGAGGTCTAAAGTTAGAAAGAAATATACGGGACTCTCCTTTATGAATTAAATTTAACAAGGATGTTTTTGTTGAATTAGGTAATACACCTCTTTCCTTAGCTTCAACTATCATATTGTGATAAAATGGATAAATAATTGACCAGAATTGTTTATAGAACTCTATGGGAATACCGTCTACTCCTGGTGTTTTGCGCTCTTTAAGACTATTTAGTGCGTGTTTAAATTCTCTTTCAGATATGGGACCTTCCAAAGACTCCTTTTGTTTTTCACTTAAAATCTTATCAAAATGTATTGTATCTAAGTAGTTGTCAATTGACTCTAGAGAATGGTTATTAGAAGAATAGAGCTTTTCATAATAATATCCAATATTTTCTAGAATCTCACTATTTTTAGTAACATGATTTCCCTTATTATCTACTAAGCAATCAATAGTGTTATTAGATTGCCTCGATTTTTCAACAGATTTAACATATTTGATGTTACAATCACCATTTTTAACTTCGTCTATCTTTGCCCTTATTAATGCTCCCGTTAACTCTTCTGCATAAAGAGTCTCCAGCCTATTTTCAATAGCAGAAAGCCTCATAATATCATCATCACTCTTAGTTTTCTTATTGATGATTTTTGCCTCGGTTTCTAAAGATTTAATTTCATTAAACCTGGCTTTTCGCTTTTCGCAACACTGTATTTTATAGAGCATTCTCTAATCTTTAATTTCAGTATTTCCCACTTATAGCTCGGCTTCAAATTTTTAACATTAACATCATCATTTAAATGTGCAATTAAATATTCTATTTCATCACAATATCTGTCATCACTAAGTAAACCTACATTTAATTTCCAGTAACCTGGACCACGACATTGTCTATTAATTTCACATTTTAAGACCACTGCCTTGTGGTCTGTAATAGCTCTGTGTTTTATTACGGTAATATTGTCCATGCTAATCAAATTCAATGAACTATTCTGTGTTGTGAAAATATAATCTAATCTACTGTATGTAACATTGTCATTCCATGTATAGTGACATGTATCATTGGTATTCATTTTGCACCAAATATCACTTAAATTAAGCTTTGCAATTAAATTTTTAAATGAACCTCTACTCTTATCATTCAGATGCGTTTTCGTGGATCTATCACTTTCTCTTAAACAACAATTGAAATCTCCACCAACTATTAGCTCGCTTTCAGGTATCATATTATCTATAACCCAATTAGTAGTATTGCAAAAGAAGGAATTCCTTTCGTTTTTTCATGATTAGGTGCGTATACATTGACGAGTGTAATAATTCTATTTTCATATTCAAGATTCAGTAGAACCTTTCTACCATCATTGTCATAAAACTCATCTATCACTTTTATGTTCATTTTTGGATTGAATAATATAGATACACCTCTACTCCGACTAGAATTTGACAAACTATGAAATGTAGGGCCTAACCAATGTGAATCTATATTATTTACATTTGATTTTGTACAGTGTGTTTCTTGCATAAATATAATATCAGGCTGTTTTTTTTTTAATCCATAGAAACAATTTCCTTCTTTTGGCAACCGAACCTAAGCCTCTAACATTAAGTGTTATTATATTAAGTACAGATCTACCCATTACATATTAACTACAAAATAAATTACAGCACAGGTGGTACAGGAGTACCACACCTTGCACACCTTGCACATAAATATTCAGTAAATATTAGACTCTTAATACTAATCCACCATCATATGCCATACTGCTTAATCAGTTCAATCTTAAAAAAAAAAAAAAACCCGGGGTTGGGTTTCTTTTACATTATTTTTTTTTTCTTAAGAGATATTATTAGCAATTTTAGGTGGAGTAGTCCCATTGTCTCTTACTTTTTTGTAGTTGCATTTCCCATTGTACTGTCTGAAGATGGTTTTCTTTTTGCACTCCTTGATTCTGATTTAGATGTCACCTTTCTGAAATCGTTCTTTTCCTCCTCAATAATTTCATCTCTTAGTTCCATATACAATTTGCCTAGAACATTTTTGCCAGGCCAATGCTGCGGATCAGTCTTTGTGGCATTGGTTTTGGACAGTCCGCAACTCCAAAACCCATCCCCAGGCACAGCTTCAGCAATCACTTTATTTCCTGTTGCCAAAAGACATTCTCTCACACCTTTCACCTGAATCACCTTTTCCTTTATGATAGCTTTCATAACTTTTACCTTGTCCTGCTCCCATTCTTTCTTTTTATAAATTGTTTTGGATATTTTTTTTACCTCTTTGCCAGAGCCGGCTCTCATTATGTCATTTGCCAAATCTATCCTGTTGTTAGCTATTGCTGTCTCATGAGCATATGCTTTCTCGACTGTATTTACAAAGTTATTCTTCCATTTAAATTCAGACTCATGAAAATTCGAGAGTAAATCATCTTTGCCCATGAAAGCAACCACATCAGTAGGTTTATAGAAAGCACAATTCTCGCTTCCTTCAAAGTGTCCCGGAAGACGGCAGACCTTGCAACATCTCTCATTTTTGCATTGGTGCTGGAAGTGTGTTTTTTCAAAACAGTTATAACATTCAATTACTGGTCTTGGTTGCCCCTTATAGTAAATTCGACATTTAAAAAGTCCACACCAAGTTGTCCTAGGTAAATGATGTTGTAGCAAATCTTCCTCATTCACAAGCACACTTCTATCTCCATTTTTTATTTTGGTTAGTTTATGATTCTCATCTCTCTCATATTCATATTTCACCTCATTTTCTATGTTACACCCATACTGCCTCAACATTCTCTGTACTTCAACATTAGACACAGATAATGGTAAGTTTTTTTGTATGTACACTTTCACACATCTATTATCAGGATCTTCATTCTCCTCATTTCTAATAAATGGATTTTGATCATATAATGTAACTGATATGTTTCTAAAAAGAAGAAACCGTTAGCATACAAATATGTCCTTTTCTCTGCAGAATTCATATACACTCTCCATAAACCTTTTATGCGTTGTGCACCCTCAATATCATCTTCATTCAAGTCATTTTTATATAGCTCCTTACACAGTTCATAGACAGATAACTTCTCATTTTGTCCTAATCCAAGCTCTCTGTGTTTAAAAAATAATGGAGGTACCCCCCGGTAATAGATTTTTCTTCCATTATCACCAAAGGAAAAAAAAAAAAAAAGTCATAAACTTCAAAAAAAAAGCTGTACCTTCCAAAATCAAGCACTATCCACTAGTTTCTATCCACATTACTGAATATATCTGTGAAATAAAGTTATTCAAAAAAGTCTCTAAACACAGTAAATATCCTTAATTTGGAGCGTTAGAAAAAGTGTCAGTGCACAGCATGAACATAATGCAATCCTATTCAATTACGTGTACTTACGTGTACTTACGTGTACTAACGTGTACTAAGACTAAGAACGTGTACTTACGTGTACTTACATGTACTAAGACTAAGAACGTGTACTTACGTGTACTTACGTGTACTAAGACTAAGAACGTGTACTTACGTGTACTTACGTGTACTAAGACTAAGAACGTGTACTTACGTGTACTTACGTGTACTAATGTGTACTAAGACTAAGAACGTGTACTTACGTGTACTTACGTGTACTAAGACTAAGAACGTGTACTTACGTGTACTTACGTGTACTTACGTGTACTAAGACTAAGAACGTGTACTTACGTGTACTTACGTGTACTAAGACTAAGAACGTGTACTTACGTGTACTTACGTGTACTAACGTGTACTAAGACTAAGAACGTGTACTTACGTGTACTTACGTGTACTAACGTGTACTAAGACTAAGAACGTGTACTTACGTGTACTTACGTGTACTAAGACTAAGAACGTGTACTTACGTGTACTTACGTGTACTAAGACTAAAACGTGTACTTACGTGTACTTACGTGTACTAAGACTAAGAACGTGTACTTACGTGTACTTACGTGTACTTACGTGTACTAAGACTAAGAACGTGTACTTACGTGTACTTACGTGTACTTACGTGTACTTACGTGTACTTACGTGTACTTACGTGTACTAAGACTAAGAACGTGTACTTACGTGTACTTACGTGTACTTACGTGTACTTACGTGTACTTACGTGTACTAAGACTAAGAACGTGTACTTACGTGTACTTACGTGTACTTACGTGTACTTACGTGTACTAAGACTAAGAACGTGTACTTACGTGTACTTACGTGTACTAAGACTAGAACGTGTACTAAGACGTGTACTATGACTAGAACGTGTACTTACGTGTACTAAGACTGTAAGAACGTGTACTAAGTGTACTACGTGTACTTACGTGTACTTACGTGTACTAAGACTAAAACGTGTACTTACGTGTACTACGTGTACTTACGTGTACTAAGACGTGTACTTACGTGTACGTGTACTAAGACTACGTGTACTTGCACGTGTACTTACGTGTACTTACGTGTACTTACGTGTACTTACGTGTACTAAGACTAAGAACGTGTACTTACGTGTACTTACGTGTACTTACGTGTACTTACGTGTACTTACGTGTACTAAGACTAAGAACGTGTACTTACGTGTACTTACGTGTACTTACGTGTACTTACGTGTACTTACGTGTACTTACGTGTACTAAGACTAAGAACGTGTACTTACGTGTACTTAGAACGTGTACCCGTGTACTAAGACTAAACGTGTACTAAGACTAAGAACGTGTACTTACGTGTACTTAACGTGTACTAAGACTAAGAACGTGTACTAAGTGTACTAAGTGTAAACGTGTACTTACGTGTACTTACGTGTACGTGTACTAAGACTAAAACGTGTACTTAGACGTGTACTACGTGTACTTACGTGTACTAACGTGTACTAAGACTAACGTGTAACGTGTACTTACGTGTACTACGTGTACTACGTGTACTTACGTGTACGTGTACTAAGACTAAGAACGTGTACTTACGTGTACTTACGTGTACTTACGTGTACTAAGACTAAGAACGTGTACTTACGTGTACTTACGTGTACTTACGTGTACTTACGTGTACTAAGACTAAGAACGTGTACTTACGTGTACTTACGTGTACTTACGTGTACTTACGTGTACTAAGACTAAGAACGTGTACTTACGTGTACGTGTACTTACGTGTACTTACGTGTACTTACGTGTACTAAGACTAGAACGTGTACTAACGTGTAGAACGTGTACTTACGTGTACTACGTGTACTAAGACTAAGAACGTGTACTTACGTGTACGTGTACGTGTACTTACGTGTACTAAGTGTACTAAGACTAAGAACGTGTACGTGTACTTACGTGTACCGTGTACTAAGACTAGAACGTGTACTACGTGTACTTACGTGTACTGTACTAAGACTAAACGTGTACTTACGTGTACTTACGTGTACTTACGTGTACTAAGACTAAGAACGTGTACTTACGTGTACTTACGTGTACTTACGTGTACTAAGACTAAGAACGTGTACTTACGTGTACTTACGTGTACTTACGTGTACTTACGTGTACTAAGACGTGAACTGTACTACGTGTACTACGTGTACTACGTGTACTAACGTGTACTAAGACTAGAACGTGTGTACGTGTACTACGTGTACTTACGTGTACTACGTGTACTAAGACTAAAACGTGTACGTGTACTACGTGTACCCCACGTGTACTACGTGTACTAAGACTAAGTACTACGTGTACTACGTGTACTACGTGTACTTACGTGTACTAAGACTAAACGTGTACTTACGTGTACTACGTGTACTACGTGTACTAAGTGTAAGTACGTGTACTAAGTGTAAGAACGTGTACGTGTACTTACGTGTACTAAGACTAGAACGTGTACTTACGTGTACTTACGTGTACCACGTGTACGTGTACTAAGACTAGAACGTGTACTACGTGTAGAACGTGTACTTACGTGTGTACGTGTACTAAGTGTAACGTGTACTAAGACGTAGAACGTGTACTACGTGTACTAAGACTAAACGTGTGTACTTACGTGTACCCCGTGTACTAAGACTAAAACGTGTACTTACGTGTACTTACGTGTACTTACGTGTACGTGTACTAAGACTAAGAACGTGTACTTACGTGTACTTACGTGTACTTACGTGTACTTACGTGTACTAAGACTAAGAACGTGTACTTACGTGTACTTACGTGTACTTACGTGTACTTACGTGTACTAAGACTAAGAACTAACGTACGTGTACGTGTGTACGTGTACTAAGACTAGAACGTGTACTACGTGTACTTACGTGTACTAAGACTAAGAACGTGTACTTACGTGTACTGTACGTGTACCGTGTGTACTTACGTGTACTAAGACTAGAACGTGTACTTACGTGTACTAGAACGTGTACTACGTGTGTACTAAGACTAAACGTGTACTGTACTAACGTGTACTTACGTGTACTACGTGTACTAAGTGTACTTACGTGTACTAAGTGTAAACGTGTACTAAGACTACTACGTGTACGTGTACTTACGTGTACTTACGTGTACTAAGACTAAAACGTGTACTTACGTGTACTTACGTGTACTTACGTGTACTACGTGTACTAAGACTAAAACGTGTGTACGTGTACGTGTACTACGTGTACTTACGTGTACTAAGTGTGTACGTGTACGTGTACTAAGTGTAACTACGTGTACTTACGTGTACTAACGTGTACTTACGTGTACTTACGTGTACTAAGACTAAACGTGTACCCGTGTACTAAGACTAAACGTGTACTTACGTGTACTTACGTGTACTAAGACTAGAACGTGTACTACGTGTACGTGTACTTACGATGTA
>JAGTTF010000591.1:0-12645 GCA_019095985.1 Streblospio benedicti
TAGCTTAATGCATGTTTCTCAATATTATTGTAAAGGGATTTCCAAGACACCACTGCATGCTTGATGTGATTGTATTATTTAAATAAAACTATAAAATTTATTATATGTTTAATGTCAAAACATGATTTTAGATAATACAGAATTTCCTAACATTGTAGTAGCCAAATACCACTGCATGTTTAATGTATAATGTTCATTAGTAGATTTAGATTCTCAATGAGTATATATTTGTACAATATCCTTCATAGCTGACATAATGCAATCATGGTCTCAGCATTTGTAACTGGTCCATAACTGAGCCAGCAAATTCATAAGACAAAGGTTCCTGTTTGTGTTATGTCCACCAGCCTAATCTTTATGTGTGTGTGTTCAAAACCAAATTTTTTTCCAAATTTGTTTTTTTTTTCTCAGGGCAGTTATTGTGATATTACAAAAGTGCTGAGTCAGATTAGACTCATAGGCATCTTGATATATATTACTACTACAATATTTTGTTTACCATAAATGGACTATTTGACCATGAAAATCTAGATTTTGATACGTCACAACATACATTTTTTTATCAGAAAAAAAAATTAAGTGCCACATTACGTGCCACATTGAAATATACATAAATTGGTAGCAGCCATTTTGGATGCCATCTTGATAAATATTGCACCTACAATATTTGTGTTGCCATAAATGAATCCTGGCCATAAAAACATACTTTTGGTGTATTACAATACAAATTTGGTTAAGAAACAAATATTTGGTTCTACATTTGAAATATGCATAATTGGCGGCGGTCATCTCGACACCATCTTGAATTTCTCAAAACGCTAAACGATGCCTGCTGGGCATCGTTCAGATTCTGAAAGTAGACAACTTCCCTACCAAAATCAATCATAACCTGCTTGGGGGTATTTTTGCAAGGTTAAGTTCTCCGCTGCTGGACTATTAGCCTCAGTACGTAGATCAAGGTGAAACGTACTTAATCATGAAGCATGCATGTAAGTCACGCTTCTGTGATCATATGGTTCAAGGTGTTAACACGTCAGGATCACTTCACATGTTCAACACCTTGGACCTCGGGGGCCGCTTTGATCACACTGACTGTCCATAGGTCGTGGGGTGTATTACCAGGGTTTCACAAGAGGCCTCCACGTGGTGAGGACTTTGCACCAGTGCTGACACGCTGTGCTACGGGCATCCCCTATGCACAACCACGGTAGACCAAGTCCACGACGGTGGGGAGGGAAAAGGCCATAGGCCAGCCTCGGTAAGTAACAAGTAAAAAAGAGCCTATTCCCGTATTCCAGGGAGTAGGTTGCCAACCCTACATGCTGCTGTACCAGTGTCTAACAGTGAACTGCCGCTAATCGGCTGAACCCAGTAAAAGAGGGTACTGGTCCCGAATTCTACAGTGGGCATAGGTTTAGCTCCCTCTGTTGGCTAGTGGGCATAGGTTTAGTAGTAAAAACTCTGATGGGCTTGGTTCTGAATGTACAAAAGTACCATGCATGTTAAAACACAACTATAACGCTACTAAATTTCATATCAAAGCATGCGAATCTCCACAACAATAAGATCTACTCAGTACTATAAAGGAGATACTTAACCATCATGGCAGTTGGCTAAGACATGACATCAGAGCTAGTAGGGGTCAATACGTCAATACGGTCATTGCAAAGTTTTTAGCCTTGTGGATCCCCACCCAGTTGACCCAGAGGTCCGGGGTTCGATCCTCCAGGCCAAGTAGTATCCTCATTCTCTGAAATTACATCATAGTTATGTGAATGCGTCATAAATAGTATCACACTTGTTCTATACGTCATGTTTGTAAACAATTTTGCTTTCACTTAATTTTTACAACGAGAATTCTGAAGGTAAATGGGGAAAGTTAAGAATTGCCGTATATACACTAAAAATTCGCCGTAAAATTAAGGGCTACAAAAATAGTCTTGAAGTACCAAATCTATTTCGATTTTATTCATTTTTTGTTGATGTTTGTCACAACTACTACTCCTACGTTGATTTGACCTTGACTTTAGCCTGCACATATACACTCGACCTGTGTAGGAGGGGCCGAAAATTGTCACTTAAATCATGCTGACGGCCGAAAAATTGTCCGAGAGGGGGCCGAAAAGGGTAAACACGTGAAAATACATAATCCCAATTAATTCCTTATACAGGTGCTCTTTCCGTGTTTTGGTGAATCATATTAGATAGTAAACATCCGTAGTTTTGGTGAATCGAAAATATTAGATATTGTGCGCCCTGTCTAAACTTAAATTTGCTTTTGCCTTGTTCTGAAAGCCATCAAAACCATTTCCATGTAGAATCTGGTGCCTGGAGGACTCAGTGGAGGAGACCCCATAATCTCAGGTTAATAATGAGGATAAAGCATATGTCTCAACCCTAAACCTTGGGTCCTTTACTCTAACTGATGATATTTTCACCACAGGCTGAGAGAGACAAGACGTTCGTCAAATGCAAACCCCAACAGACAGAAAACATTGGATTATAAACCAGTGAGCCACGGAAGTGATGTTTGTTGGATTCAAAGAGGCAAATCAGTGTACAATGCAACCCATTTTGTGTAACAGTGAGCTCAGACAGGTCCTCGCCAGTGACACCTAGCTTGTGTGCTCTGACTCCATCATCTTCCACTCAAGGCAGACGTACTGCCCTAAGGGATCACCCTATCCATGTTACACCGAGCCCGGTAGGTTTTGACTGGACCCACTAAACCTTGCCATGGACAACCGTTTTAATGGACCACTCAGTCAGAATTGCATCCAAGTACTTTGGGAGAGGTTCAATCGCAGTGTCCGATACTCGGAAACCTGCAAAGTCCACAATTCTCTCGAAATATTGGAATTTTTCCGGATTTAGCACAATGCCAGCCTGGCAAAAGCAAGTCTATGAAGATCTCCTCAGGGAAGAAGCATTAGGGCGTTATTGAAAGCGTGTCCTAGGGTGAACCAGTCACATGGTGTCACCAGGTGGTAATAACCCGTAAGCACGATGGCTCTCCACATCATAAAAGTTGATTTATAACTGCTCAATAAATACTGCAAGCGAGAAACGTTTGCCTCTGAGCCTCCCTTTCACCTGGCACGTTTATACCTACAGACACATGGAAGACTGTGACCGATGCATGGAGGCATCCCCATGCGTCAATCTGATAGACATCTAACAACATTCATCACACCATTTGGCCGGTGGAGATACACAAGAAATCTACAAGGGTTTCTGTCCTCTGGGGATGGTTATAACAGACGTTTCAATGCTATCTTGGTCACATTTGAGCGAAAGGAGCGCTGTGTAGATGATATGATTGATTATGATGCAGACCTTGAGCAACATTGTTGGAGAAGAACAGACTTTCTGACTCGTGTTGGCCACGCTGGCATTGTGCTAAATCCGAAAAAAATCCAATTTTTCAAGAGAATTGTGGACTTTGCAGGATTCGAATATTGACACTACATTTGATCCTCTCCCAATGTATTTAAACGCAATCCAACCTAAAAATTCTTTTGGTCATCCGAGCTTGATGAAGCTTTCCAATGGTCAAAAAAGGCTAAAGCGGATTCCATAAGAAAAGGCGTGGAGATCTTTGACACTCAAAAGCATACTTGCGTCCTATGTCCAGAAAACTGGGCATTGGATACTTTCTTCTGCAACAACATTGTAATTGCCCTGGTGGAACACCAGACTGCTGTCCTAATGGATGGAGGATAACATTGGCTGGCTTACGGGCATTGACCACTATGGAGAAACGCTATGCGGCCATTAAAGTTGAAGCTTTGGCAGTAGCCTGGGGCTTAGAACAAACCAAATCCTTCACACAAGGTTGCGATAACCTTATCGTCACTGACCATAAGCCTTCTTGTGAAGATCTTCGGTGATCAGACCCTTGTCGAGATCACTAATTCAAGACTGTTTCGTCTTAAGCAACGAAAACTACCATGGAGATTCCACTGAAAGCATCTCCCTGGGAAATCAAACCATGCAGCAGATGCAACCTCTCGGCATCCATGACCAGCTGGCCTAGAAATTGACAAAGACCTATTAAGGAACATTTCTGACATCTCTGAGAGCATGCTAGCAGCATCAATATGTAAGATTGTTCAAGAGATCATGTCAATATCCCAGTCTATGACAGCTCAAGAAACTCACAATGATGAATCCCTTCGTCGGCCCCTGCAGGATTGAACAAGGCTCACCAGATGAAGATTGAATATAGAACTCACTTGTAGATTCAAGATGGATTGACTTATGTATTAAGATATTCGGAAGTTGTAATATATTAATTGAGACAAAAGGTGTGGCATTCATTATAGAAACGAACAGATTGCATGTACACTTCGCATACTATCATTAAGTTTGAGACAAAGGGGCACTGTAACACCATACATTCAGTCTGATACACCTCCCATGCCAGCACAACCCCAACAACACCCTTGCATGAAAAATTTTGCATACTATCAATCAGTATCTGGTTGTTGGTGATCATCTTGTGTAATAAGAATGCATCATCACAGGCTGATACACCTCCCATGCCAGCACAACCCCAGCAACACCCTTTGAGAAAATTTTCCTGTTTTCATATATGGGAGGCCTAGTATGTAGTTGCCTCATCATCTTGTCGTATGGGAGGGGTCACCTCCGCCCGCCTCTACACGCCTCCAGGAAAGGGGCACCTGCTGCTGGGCCTCGCCTAGGTGGAATCCTACTGTGTAGCTGCCTCATCTCTGGCCACTGGGGGATCATGGCCAGTGTGCTCACCTGCTGCCTGCTTGAGTTGCGGGATTAACAATGGCAGCTAGACTTGGATTGTTAACAACAGCTTTTTTATTTCCATTCGCTTGAGTGAAAGGACTCGGTGGTTTAGCCTAGTCTCTTCATCTCAGCCCGTGATGCTGTGAGCACGCTTAGCTGCGAAGTTATATAGTGGCTTCCCACCTACCAGCGATCACGTGATCATCACAGCCTGAGATGCTTTCCTATTTTGAGGCTTCACTGGCTCGCGAGATCGTCGGCCTAATGACTAATCCCGCGGCCCAGCGGCCACCTTATCGCCGCTTCTAGCGACAGTCATTGACATCTGTCCTCTCCAGGTCACACAGCAGCACTTTCTTCTAAATTAACTCTTTAGCTGCTGTCATATATTATCCGTGACAACCCCTGTTTTTTCTGAAGATGACCATTGGTCATCTTTAAAATTAATGGGAGTCGTCACATTGCATGACAGCAGCGGCCACCGACCATATAAACCCATATAGTTACTACTCTGTGGCTGAGGCGACATGTGTCCCTACCTACACTAATCAACTACCTACCTAGAGTTATCTAGCTACCTAATTACTAATTGCTACCTAATATTAGCTACTCTCAAATAACTAACTAACTAATTAACCAAAATTACACATGTTGTTATCTATCTATTATAACTAATTGAAATTTTCCATTTAATAGAACAATAAACAAACCTAATCTAAACGCATTATGTACAATAGTGGGGTCTTATCATGGGTTACAATCGCGCCCCTTCTCACTTTAATCCTATAAGTAATATCCCCTATACATTATCATCACATTGTAAATGGTTAATGACAACGCAAACGAAAACCAAACTATGCTAAGGCTAAATAAGTATCAATATATACATTTTAACATTACAATACAATAACAAACAAAGCAATCATTTTATAACCACCGAATCCTTTATGTTAGTTACATCCTAGCCTGCTCCTGGATCCCAATCATTACTTATGTACTTTTAGATTATTTCCCATGACAAATCGGCCATATGCCCCTTTACTCATTTCCCTTAAATGTAACCCAACTCGGATACCAGGTGATTCAGGCTAGTAAGGTTAGTACAGGCTTATCTAAGAAAATTCTATATTAACTAAGCAATGGGTAATATTGAAGTTCACTCTCCTATATGCAGTTTCTGGATTCATTCTGATTTGTGTATGCCTTTTTCTTTTATTTCACCATTAATTGTCTTTCTGTGTTTCTTCTGCTGCGTGATCACAAGTTGCTTTCCATAGTCTTATCAATTAATTGCTACTTATTTGTGCCCTGGGCGGCACCCTCGGATGCATTATGCACTGTCAGTATTCTGGCTTGTGCCTACTGGGTCAACCTTGTAATCTGTCTGGGTACATTATGAGTCTTATGCTATCACAGATATTATTATTGATATTGTTCTTTTCGTCTTCATTGCTCTAGTCTTTATTGCACAAGAAATTTATTTAGAATTAGTTCATTGATTGTTATTCAAACGCACGCACCCCCTTTCAAGCTTCAGGAGGATTTGCCTTCCTCACCTGCCTTTCTTTTTCTCTTTTTTTTTTGCTCTTGGTCCTCATCATCGGCTGTACATCTGGTTGTGTGCTGTGTGTGTTGTTGTTGTTGTTTTTATTTGCGTCATACACAGCTTTTATTTCATGCTGGCGCTTCTTTTTACATGTTACGTTTTCTTTTCTCTTTCTGACAGTTCATTGTTGTTTTGGGTCAGCGGCTCCCAGGCCGTTGAGCTGTCATTGCCAGCGGAGACCGAACGCGGGACCATCTTGTTGGCAGGCTCAGAAGACTCGGCCCCCATCCACCGTCCAGGCAGCACAGCGTCTGAAATGCTGACATATATTTTAGTAGCTGTCTTGTTTTTCCCCTTGTTATTTACTGAAGTGTGTTGTGTCTCTTCTGTTGTCTTCTTTCATCTTAGTATTATTAGGCTGTTATTCTATGATATGTTTCCCATTGCTCTAGTTATTCATTTACTAACTCTATTCAACTACATTATTACATTATTCTACATCTCATTATTACTTATAACGTTTACATATGATTATCAATTAATGCTATTTTCCCCACTTTCCCTTTCATGATCGGTTATATTTAGTTAGCACCAAACACCCTCCTTTTTCTTTTCTTTTTTTTTTTTCAAAAAAAAACAAAGTGTGACGAGGCACACTTTGTCCAATGTCCCAAAATTTGCCTGAAATTCATGCTAAATAAGGGTATTCAAAAGAAACCACAAACCATTCTATTTTAATTTCAACACACAAAACTTACACATGTTAATCAGCGTTTAGTACCCATAGTTGATTTTCGTGAATAGTCATTTTTAGCACAATAATTCAGACATGATAAACTCTGTCAAGCACTAAATGGAAGGCTTTTTTACTTCAATTTGCTTGCCATAAAATCTCGAAGGAAAAATGAAATAGTTTAACATACCAAGACAATTGTTGTATCATTCAAACTACATATACAAAAACTTCATTAAAATAATCAATGAGTGTGCATATATCAATCGATTTTCCCAGAGCAGAATATTCTTCCACACCATGGGTAAGATTTGCCTGATTTAGGGGTACTTAATTTAATAGATAGAGGGCTCCGTACAACAGTTGAATGTATGGACGTACGTCATGCAACAGGCAGTGTTTTCCACGCTCTAAAGGGTTTGATTCGTGATAGGATGCTTGGACAAACGTTAAGGATATGTATCTTATGGACATCATGGCATTATCACCCAGCAATGACAGGGCGACGGTGGTGATAGCATGCGTGGAACGTTCAGGACTTATATTTCTAGCTCATGTAGGGCCATGCAAGAGGTATTGGTGGACTCCCTGTTCATTCACGGAAAACTGTGAACAGAGCCATGGACTGAGATATGCCCGACCAGACATGAGACATGTCTATTAAGGCAGGCTCGAGCATGAAAAAGAGCGATGGTGAAGTGAATCATCTTTCAATAAGTCTTGACAGGTGTGGTTGTCCATTCTACTGGCTAGTAAAACAAAACAGATTGAACATAGAAATCACATATTCCAACAATGATATAAATATATTATAAGTCAGCAAATATTGGATCATCTGGTTGTATTATCAATGACTGACCCCGTATTATGTATTTTCAAATTATTTTTCTTCAACATAATTCAATAAATCAATAATCCATCCCCCATTGGCTAAACATACAATCGCTGGTTTCATCATGGATCATAGGGAAGCACGGTGTGTTAGTATTTGTGACCCAGGTGAAGGTTCCGATAAGTATGCTTGCACCACAGTGCACGTTGCCCAAGGCTCGTGGTTTTTATTTTTCAACCTTCCAGATTTTACCAAATACCGACCAAATGTGTGTGTCCACCTGTTATGAGCTTGCTATCTATACTTCATGTTGGCATAATCCGACGCTGTAATATCACCTTTTGAGAAAGTTATGTCATGTTAGCACAGAGCCATTTCCCATATCTACTTACGAAATGCTGCTTTAAATTACTATAATTACTCAAAAGATCTAACCCCTTTTTAGCTATTATGAAAACGTGCGAAAGTCTCACTCCTTATTACTTCGTTAACAGGTACAAAGATCCACTCTACGCATGCTTATGAATACGTGGTTGCTTACTGATATGACAATGTCCTGCGAACATGTGTCACCCTTTTACGTTTACGAAAAACATGCGAAATCATCATTTTCTGCCATTCTAACATATACGAAAACGCGTCCTTACTCAACTATGCAAAAATACGTGTCCGGCCAATTCGAGCAGGTACGTGTGATTCAATTCTTACGGTGGCCTTGTGTCCTTAGTATCACTATCAATGTTAGAACGCAACTAGCCTAACGTTGCCAATTTGCTATATGCCAAATTACATTGTGTCACGTCTAAATTGAAACGCTGAACTCATCCTAGAATTATCAACCTGAAGTACTCATGCTAAATCTAACTGCCATGCTAAACATCGTCATGCCCCACTGAACCCTGTGGGTTACGAATATGCCTGAATGCACTACCAATATGTTGCACCAAGTGCTTGTGCTTGCCTGCGTCTGTCACATGCCACGCCAGAACTGACCGACCTGTCTCAATACATGCAGTTCCGAAACAATGCAACACATGCAGCACTCAAGCATTCCAGTGCTCAAGCGCATCAGTGCCCTATAACAATCTTCACGGCACGCACAGTGCCCCAAAATGTGTGCCAATACCTGCAACACCTACCACATGTCGTTCCAGCACATGCAGTGCTCGCCAAAAATTGCCCCAGTTCATGCAATACTCACTAAATGTCGTCCAAGCACATTCAGTGCTCACTAATGATGGCTCAACTCATGCAGTGCCCACCAATAGATGCCTGCTCACGCGCAAGAGGGATGACTTTTGTAAGGTATGTGTGTTTAAGACCTTCAGCGCTGAAGTAGGGGTTCAATGTCATCAGTGATGCATCATCCTGGGACTGATGCCACAACGGCCAAAGAAAAATAAATATCAAACTGGGATGTACAATATCTTACAAAGAAAGCGGCGTAAATCTGCCGCATCTACTTATAGCCTTAGCTTACCAAATGGGGTGATGCTCTTATGGGTAGCACATTACCTTCTTTTATGGAGTGAGGCTGAGGATCGGTGTATGGCCAACTAACCGATTCCTCTAATTACCTACTCGGAAAATTTGATTAGCATCTGTTGCAGGGATATCATCACTGATGGCCTGAATTGGGGGAACAGGTGTCTATCAATATACTTGTGCAGATCAATACCAAAGTTACCCAAATTTCCGTGGGTGAAAGTGCGTTCTTCGCATAGGTCAGTTATTCTATGCTATAACCTAACAGTCGTGAGTATCAGCTATATCTAAACTTCTGGACTAGATTCACTGTCTCCACTTTCCCTATTGGAAGGACACTTAAATAAGGCTACCGCCGCAAGAAGAAGTCGAAATATATTAACCCGCTGTATTCTATATCAATCAAGCATCAGCAGCCAAGAAAATTTATCGCTTGAACATTGACCCAGCAAAACTTGTATCCTCAACACTTCATTTCATACATTGATGTTCAGTGGGTATCTCTTTCCCCTTTACCATTTTAAGTAACGATTCATATACTTATACAGAATTCAACCACAAAGCCCTGCAAGTATGTGTTTATGCCTGTTGGGGTCTCAGCTAGCCCTAAATTCCATCAGGTTTCACAGGAATGTGCCCACCAGTGTGCACGAAGTAAATACTAACGTCGATATGTCCACAATTACCTAACAGATATATGTTCCTACATTCCTAAATATAAACTGTACTATGAAAAATAAGAAAATCTCCCTGAATCACCTAAAGACGTGCAGCATGTATGGTCAGCAGAAATCGAGAAAATATGACGCAAATGGCAATGTAAATTCAAGGCACCACAACACAACTTCAGTGGTCGTAACTACACATCATACACTTACCACTTTTAATTCTAACATTTATTGCAACACCGAGGCAAGTATTCTCCTTATAATGCAATCTTAGACAGCTATATGTTCCTGTAATCATTTGGTTCAATTTTACTATTCACAAAGTGGGAGTCTGATCAACATTATTTCAACCAAGTTTGTTTATGGAAGTGTCCCTACAAGGTGTATGTATGGAAGCCATCTTTTCAATTTGCCTACTTCATTGAAGAAGTGACTTGTTTTTTTTATATATGCATAAGATCTATGCATCACCGTTTAACGATCGTATGTTCGTTGTTCCTTAACTATAGACGTTAAACATATCTGACATAATTAACTTATCTCCGCCTCACTGCGGGGGTTAACATGCAAAAATTCTGCACTAGCTGAGTCCCTCTTATATTTCACCTATGAATTTTTAGATCCGCAAACAAAAATTGTTCGTGCATGCAATCGTCATGAGCATGTCAAGTGGTCCAGTTGAGCTAAGAATAAACTAAAACAATCGCCTTTAAATTGTGAAATTAGACAATCAAATATAATTGTGTAATCTAGTGAAACAATCAGCTACGCATAACAGCACGTCTGAACTGGCTTTAGTGTGAGGTCGCACCGTATTGTGACCTATTCCCCAGTCAATGCAACCGTGACTAGTACTGAACCTTTTTATTGAACTTTATATTCTCGTAAACCTATACGTGGTATATGAGATTATAATAATATAAAATATTTGTAAAAGTTAATTCAAGAAATGCCTAGTAATCATATGGTTAATTTCAAATGCTACACTTTGGATAAATAGCCTTTTATTTCAGTGTGAAATCCGCCTATGTGTGTAAATAGATGATATATATGTTGCAATCAAATGTATTAACAAGTGAATGGAGAACGTAACCATATGACAGCTTGGAGATGGCTATTGTAAAAGCTGCATTATCTGCTCCACATTTGTCTGTAGATCTGGTGGTGTCACAGGAAATGCGACAGCCTCATGCCGCTGTGAATCAGCAATCAAATGTGCCATTCCTGGGAGATAATGGGCGTAATCACCGGATTGCCACATTAACGCACAAATCATTAACTCCTGGCTTTCCGCGCTAATTATTAATTCCTGGCATTCCCGGCCAAGGAGGTGTGATAGCTTGACTCATAAATCCCACTACCATCTTCTCGCCTAACTACGGACCCTATTTACGGTGGACCAAATATACATCCAGAATTTCAACGCATACCGCTTATTTCCTAGAGTGCATCTATCCCGTACAACGTAGTTCCACTTATCGACCACTTATTAAAAAAAAAATAGCTTGTACCAGAAGTCCGTACATTGTGACGAGTATCGTCTAAAGGCTTATGATGTTAAATATATTTTCTAGCAAACCATCTGCATGGATTTGTATGAAGGTGCCTACAACTAATTGGCTAGCATAATTAAATGGTTTTAACCCCTGTGTTGAATGGGCTCTGTGCTAATATAATAAGCAGGGACACATTCTGAAGTTGTCGCTTGTATTATGTTATGGTTCACTGCTGCTATGACTCATTATCACATCGATTGCATGTTTACATTTGCATTTGATTTGGTCGGTATAGTGTAACATTTTTAATGCCAAACTACGTCTTATGTTAATTACTATACTGTTGACTTTTGAAATTTAAGCCATATGACACGAGAGACATAATTATATCATAATAACATGAACATTTTCACCAAGATAATCTCGCAGCATTCAATTTAGCGGCAAATGGCTCCATCATCTCTCACTGTATATAAAAAAAATCAAGGGTGATTAGAATTAGATTGTGGTAAGGTGGGAGCCGTCTTCCCAGCATAATCTGAAAAGGGTTAAGGGAATCGCCGTAGTTGGCCACATATATATACAGGTGTAACATGGTGTATAAGAGTATAAATGCCTTTATATCTATAACATCAATGTGCAATTAATACTATTACTTCCAATGAATTATTGCTATTGGCCTGTATAAAACGACACGTCTTTTGTAATTTCAAAATTGTATTACCACTGTGTGATGCAAAGAGTTAATTGTCAATTTTAAGGACCAAACACATATGATCACAACAATACGAACTTGTTACAATGTTTCAGTTTACAATGTATATATTCATTCAAACAATTCCTGAAGCTACATTCATCAAGCAGATACATCTCTTTGGTTACATGTAAATTGCTATTTTAATTAAGGTCATTAACGTTCGCCCATAATTTCTGCCACACATATAGAATCTCAGGTAATATGAAAGTTGTACTGCACACCGCATGATATCCTTTTGGTAAGACTTGCTGTGTGAACTGCGCATCTGACCTCTTGTGTGTTATTTTTTATTTCAACAGTATTTCATTGATAAGTTGCGTATAGATGCCCAGAGCATGTCACTAAACTTTTTGCACAAATACAG
>JAGTTF010000591.1:12745-32077 GCA_019095985.1 Streblospio benedicti
CTTAAAAGACATTACTATGTAAGGCCAAATATTTTAAAGTTTAGACAATTATTTTGTGATTCCAGCCGTAGAAAATTGATTAATTTGTGCAAGTTTATAAAACTATAATGAGAGGTGTAGTGTAAACACTGCTTACATTTAATGTATAATGTTATGTATATCTTCTATATCTCTTTTTGTTCCTCAACAGTATCATATCTGAATACTATGCATTTCTTGCATTAACTTTTACAATTTTATATTATTATAATCTCATATATCATGTATAGGTTACGAGAATAAAACGTTCAATAAATGAAGTTCTATAATAGTCACGGCTGCATTGGCTGGGAAATAGGTCACAATACGGTGCGACCTCACACTGAAAACCAGTTCAGACTTGCTTTTAGGCGTAAGCTGAATGTTTCACTAGATTATACAATAGTACTTGATTCTTTGGTTTCACAATTTGAGGCGATTGTTTTGGTTTATTCTTAGCTCAACTGGACCACTTGACATGCTAATGATGATTGCATGCACGAACAATTTTTGTTTGCGGATCTATGATTTGACAGCAGTTGCGGCCAGAAGCAGGAGCTGGAACTATTAGTTCATTATTAGACAGTCTGTTCTGGTTGCAATCTGTTTATAATTTCTCTACTAAAGGTGAAATATGGGAGGGACTCAGTCAGTGTAAAATTTTGCATGTTAACCCCCAGCAGTAGAAGCGGAGATAAGTTAATTATGTCAGATATGTTTAACGGCTATATTTGAACAACATACCGATCGTTAAACGGTGATGCATAAATCTTATGCATATATATAAAAAGACCACTTCTCCAGTGAAGTAGGCAAATTGAAAAGATGGCTTCCATACATACACCTTGTAGGGACTTCCATAAACAAACTTGGTTTAAATCATGTTGATCAGACTCCCACTTTGTGAAAGTAAATAGTGAAATTGAACCAAATGATTACAGGAACATATAGCTGTCTAAGATTGCATTATAAGGAAAATACTTGCCTCGGTGTTGCAATAAATGTTAGAATTAAAAGTGGTAAGTGTATGATGTGTAGTTACGACCGCTAATGTTGTGTTGTGGTGCCTTGAATTTACATTGCCATCTGCGTCATATTTTCTCGATTTCTGCTGACCATACATGCTGCACGTCTTTAGGTGATTCAGGGAGATTTTCTTGTTTTGCATAGTATAGTTTATGTTTAGGAACGTAGGAACACATATCTGTTAGGTAATTATGGACATATAGACGTTAGTATTTACCTCTTGCAAACTGGTGAACACATTCCTGTGAAGCCTGATGAAATTTGGGACTAACTGAAACCCCAACGGGTACAAACATACTTGCAGGGCTTCGTGATTGAATTCTGTATAACTATATGAATCGTTACTTAAAATGGTAAAGGGGAAAGAGATTTACCCACTGAACATCAATGTATGAAATGAAATGTTGAAGATACAAATTTTGCTGGGTCAATGTTCAAGCGATAAATTTTCTTGGCTGCTGATGCTTGATTGATATAGAATACAGCGGGTTAATATATTTCGACTTCTTCTTGCGGCGGTAGCCTTATTTCAGTGTCCTTCCAATAGGGAAAGTAGAGACAGTAAATCTTGTTCAGGAATTTGGATATAGCTAATACTCATGACTGTTAGGTGATAGCATAAAATGACTGACCGATGCAAAGAACGCACTTTCACCCACTGAAATTTAGGTAACTTTGGTATTGATTTGCACAGCTATTTTGATAGACACCTGTTCACCCAATTCAAGCCATCAGTGATGATATCCCTGCAACAGATGCTAATCAAATTTTCCGAGTAGGTAATTAGAGGAATCGGTTAATTGGCCATACACCGATCCTCAGCCTCACTCCATAAAAAAGGTAATATGCTCCCCATAAGAGCACCACCCCATTTGGTGAGTTAAGGCTCTGAATAGCCGCGGTAGATTTATGCCACTTTCTTTGTAAAATCTTAGACATCCCAGTTTGTTATTTATTTTTCTTTGGTCGTTATGGCATCAGTCCCAGGATGACACATCATTGATGACAGATTGATCCCCTACTTCGGCGCCGAAGATCCTAAACCCACATACGTACCAAAATTTATTCCCCTAACGTGAGAACAGGCGTTATTTGAGCACTGAATGTGCTGGGACGACGTTTAGTAACATGCATGAACTGGGACATTGTTTAAAGCACTGCATGTGCTGGGACGACATTTAGTAAGTATTGCATGAACTGGGACATTGTTTGGTGAGCACTACATGTGCTGGGACGACATTTGGTAAGTGTGCAGGTATTGGTACACATTTTGGGGCATAGTGCGTGCCGTAAAGGTTGTTATAGAGCACTACATGTGCTGGAGCACTGGAATGCTTGAGTGCTGCGTGTGTCGTATTGTTTCTGAACACTGTATGTATTGAGACAGGTCGGTCAGTTTGGGCGTGGCATATGACAGACGCAGGTAAGCACAAGCACTTGGTGCAACATATTGGTAGTGTTTTCAGGCATATTCGTAACCCACAGGGTTCAGTGGGGCATGACGATGTTCAGCATGGCAGTTCGGTTTAACATGAGTACTTCAGGTTGATAATTCTAGGATGAGTTCAGCGTTTCAATTTAGACGTGGCACAATGTAATTTGACACAAAATTGGCAACGTTAGGCTAGTTGCGTTCTAACATTGATAGTGAAACTAAGGACACAAGGCCACCGTAAGAATTGAATCACACGTACCTGCTCGAATTGGCCGGACACGTATTTTTGCATAGTTGAGTAAGGACGCGTTTTCGTATATGTTAGAATGGCAGAAAATGATGATTTCGCATGTTTTTCGTAAACGTAAAAGAGTGACACATGTTCGCAGGACATTGTCATATCATTAAGCAAACGTGTTCATAGGCATAAGAGGAGTGGATCTCTGTACCTGTTAGCGAAGTAATAAGAAGTGAGACTTTCGCACATTTTCATAATAGCTAAAAAGGGGTAGATCTTTCGAGTAATTATAGTAATTTAAAACAGCATTTCGTAAGTAGATATGGGAAATGGCTCTGTGCTAACATGACATAACTTGCTCAGTAGGTGATATTACAGCGTCGGATTATGCCAACATGAAGTATAAATAGCAAGCTCATAACTAGTGGACACACATATTTGGTCGGTATTTGGTAAAATTCGAACATGAAGTATAGATAGCAAGCTCATAACTAGTGGACACACATATTTGGTCGGTATTTGGTAAAATTTGGAAGGTTGAAAAAAAAAAAAAAAAAAACACAAGCCTTGGGCAACGTGCACTGTGATGCAAGCATACTGATCAGAACCTTCACCTGGGTCACAAATACTAACACACCGTGCTTCCCTATGATCCATGATGAAACCAGCGATTACATTGTTAGCCACTCGGGGATGGATTATTGATTTATTGAATTATGTTGAAGAAAAATAATTTGAACACATAATACGGGGTCAGTCATTAATAATACAACCACATGATCCAATATTTGCTGACTTATACCATAATTATATCATTGTTGGAATATATGATTTCTATGTTCAATCTGTTTTGTTTTAACTAGCCAGTAGAATGGACAACCACACCTGTCAAGACCTATTGAAAGATGATTCACTTCACCATCGCTCTTTTTCATGCTCGAGCCTGCCTTAATAGACATGTCTCATGTCTGGTCGGGCATATCTCAGTCCATGGCTCTGTTCACAGTTTTCCGTGAATGAACAGGGAGTCCACCAATACCTCTTGCATGGCCCTACATGAGCTAGAAATATAAGTCCTGAACGTTCCACGCATGCTATCACCACCGTCGCCCTGTCATTGCTGGGTGATAATGCCATGATGTCCATAAGATACATATCCTTAACGTTTGTCCAAGCAACCTATCACGAATCAAACCCTTTAGAGCGTGGAAAACACTGCCTATTGCATGACATACGTCCATGCATTCACCTATTGTACAAAACCCTCTGTCTGTTAAATTAAGTACCTCTAAATCCGGCAAATCTTACCCATGGTGTGGAAACATTCTGCTGTGCAGAAAATTGATCGATATATGCACACTCATTGATTATTTTAATGAAGTTTTAGTATATATAGTTTGAATGATACAACAATTGTCTTGGTATGTTGAGCTATTTCAATTTCCCTTCAAGAGATTTTATGGCAAGCAAATTGAAGTAAAAGCCTTCCATATAGTGCTTGACAGAGTTTATCATGTCTGAATTATTGTGCTAAAATGACTATTCACGAAAATCAACTATGGGTACTATACGCTGATTAACATGTGTAAGTTTTGTGTGTTGAAATTAAAATAGAATGGTTTGTGGTTTCTTTTGAATACCCTAATTTAACATGAATTTCAGGCAAATTTTGGACCATTAGACAATATGTGCCTTGTCACACTTTGTCTTTAAAAAAAAAAAAAAAAAAAAAAAAAAGAAAGAGGAGGGTGTTTGGTGCTAACTAGATATAACCGACCATAAAAGGGAAAGTGGGGAAAATAGCATTAATTGATAATCATATGTAAACATTGTAAAGTAATAATGAGATGTAGAATAATGTAATAATGTAGTTGAATAGAGTTAGTAAATGAATAACTAGAGCAATGGGAAACATATCATAGAATAACAGCCTAATAATAATAAGATGAAGAAGACAACAGAAGACACAACACAATTCAGTAAATAACAAGGGGAAAAACAAGACAGCTACTAAAATATATGTCAGCATTTCAGACGCTGTGCTGCCTGGACGGTGGATGGGGGCCGAGTCTTCTGACCCTGCCAACAAGATGGTCCCGTGTTCGGTCTTCGCTGGCAATGACAGCTCAACGGCCTGGGAGCCGTTGACCCAAAACAACAACGAACTGTCAAAAAGAGAAAAGAAAAGAAACGTAAAGAAGCGCCAGCATGAAAAAAAGCTGTGTATGACGCAAATAAAATAACAACAACAACAACAACAACACACAGCACACAACCAAGATGTATACAGCCCGATGATGAGGACCAAAAAAAAAAAAAAAAAAAAAAAGGAAGGCAGGTGAGGAAGGCAAAACCCCTGAAGCTTGAAAGGGGGTGCAATGCGTTTGAATAAGAATCAATGAACTAATTCTAAATAAAATAATAATGCATCCCAATTAACAACAACGCCCAGGGCAACAAATAAGAAAGCAATTAATGGTGAAATAGACTATGGAAAACAACTTCAACTTCTAACGCAGGATCAACCGAACAACACGACTTAAAACAACAGACCAGTCATATGTCATAGGCGGTTTCTAACAACAGCCACCGTGACGAAGACCACGCAACAACTTAAATATCCAGACACACACAACACCTTCGCTAATCCGGGCACCAACACACTTAACAACTAATATAGCGTGATACAGGACGCATGCAGGGTGCATTGGGCAGTTACTTTGTTTACCCCCAACTTCCTTCTACAACCAGCCCACTAACATCTCAAAACAGCAAAGTTGTACCGCATCCAACTACAACACTGTATTCAACCTGAACCGCACAACAAGGGATCGAGGCACTACTACCCAGAGCAACAACAACAACAACAAGGTGCGACCGGCAGGCGATGAGCTACAACTAATAGGGATCGGGCAACCCAGATCCGTCATCTCCAGTACAAATGAAGTACTCAGGGGACACAGGGGTTCCATACAGATCTCAGGACACATCAGATCAGGAATTCAACCCGTTGATTGGTTTGTCCCATAGTTGGCCAACAATGACCAACAACAACAAAAGTGAAGTGCTGATCAATCTTTTCCCACCATCCAGATCACACATACCCCTTAATCTGAGTTCGAATTCCCGGGCGGTAACCCCCTCCCCAAGTGTCTTAACAACGGGGCCAGTCCCAAAAACTAATGGACAATTTCACATTTTTTCACAGGGCAACTACAAAAACAACAACAGCTCCGGGTCCGTGATCTTCCACCAATTGAAGCGCAAAGTCAGTGTGACATGAGGAAAAGGTCAAAAAAAGAAAAAAGGATCGTGGAAAAGGAACTCCACGATCTCCCCTCTATGAATTCCAGACCAGTCATATGTCATGAACGGTTGCTAAACCGATTGAGCTAATGGACAATGAAGACGAAAGAGAACCACGCTCCAACTTCGACCATATGCTTTCAGACACACATGTCTGAGGTTGACCCGCTATATTTAGCTTGGGCCACTCTTCAGGGACAAGCAGGGCTTACTGACTCACGTTTGTTAGACATGGAAAGTGATACAGGATGCAGAAGTGCAAAAAATTGTGCTCTGAAAGTACTTTGTTTACACATACACAAAGGCAAAATGAATCCAGAAACTGTATATAGGAGAGTGGACTTGACTATTACCCATTGCTTAGTTAATATAGAATTTTCTTAGATAAGCCTGTACTAACCTTACTAGCCTGAATCACCTGGTATCCGAGTTGGGTTACATTTAAGGGGAAATGAGTAAAAGGGGCATATGGTCGATTTGGCATGGGGAAATAATCTAAAAGTACATAAGTAATGATTGGGATCCAGGAGCAGGCTAGGTGTAACTAACATAAAGGTTGGAAGGTGGTTATTAAAATGATTGACTTGTTTGTTATTGTATTGTGATGTTAAAATGTATATATATATTGATAGTTATTTAGCGTTAGCATAGTTTGGTTTTCGTTTGCGTTGTCATTAACCATTTACAATGTGATGATAATGTATAGGGATATTACTTATAGGATTAAAGCAAGAAGGGGCGCGATTGTAACCCATGATAAGACCCCACTATTGTACATAATGCGTTTAGATTAGGTTTGTTTATTGTTCTATTAAATGGAAAATTTCAATTAATTATGATAGATAGATAACAACATGTGTAATTTGGTTAATTAGTTATTTAGTTATTTGGGAGTAGCTAATATTAGGTAGCAATTAGTAATTAGGTAGTTAGATAACTCTGGGTAGGTGGTTGATTGGTGTAGATAGGGACACATGTCGCTAAGCCACACAGTAGCCTTATATGGGGTTTTATATGGTCGGTGGCCGCTGCTGTCTCATGCAATGTGACTTCATTAATTTTTAAAGATGACCAATGATTATCTGAGAGAAAACGAGGGGTTGTCATGGATTAACCATGACTTAGCGATTAACTAAGGGGTTAATTTAGAGAAGACAGTGCTACTGGAGAGGGACAGGTGTCATTGACCGTCGCTAGAAGAGGCGATAAGGTGGCCGCTGGGCCGCAGGAGTGAGTCATGCCGCCCGAGGCCGGCGATCTAGTGACCAGAAGCCTCCAAAATAGGGAAAAGCATCTCAGGCTGTGATTATCACGTGGCCGCTGGTAGGTGAGGCTCACTATATAACTCACAGCTAAATTACTCCGGGATCACTGGGTGAGAAGGGTTGGGGGTTACCACCCAGTCCTTTCACTCCAAAAAGGGCAATAAAGGGGAAAGTCAATTGTTGAAATCAACAATCAATTTTCACATACCCCTAATGTAAACCCCAATAAACAACAAAGCAAGGGAGGGAAACCTGGCCCCGGCCCGGGAAGGGTGGAGGAGTCCCAGCCAGACCCCCGGGCCCCCGGTCCCCCCCCTTCCCGGGCGGGGGAAGGGGACCATACCAACCCCCCCTTTGATCAAAATGGTTCAGGGGATTAAAAAGAAAGATGATGCAAAGCGAAACAAGCATTGGGAAAAATAATCATTGAAATGATGGCGAATCGTAAAAACAAAATTGGGGGAGGTGCCAAAGTGATGTAAAGAAAACGAAAATATTATCCTCAAAAAATTTCCAATTTCAGAAGGTCCCAAAAGGTTTTCTGACACCCCTTTAAATTTTTTTAAACTTCTCATTAAATATCCTTTCTAAAAATTTCGAGCTTATTACATGATCGAGCCGAGACACAGAGAAATGAGCTGTACTAAAATAAGTATAAGTCAAGAGCTTTACATTCATGGAGACTCTTACCCCAAAGTACACCTAAACCTCCATATGGTCTACCTTGTAAGATATTTTGTATATCATCGATGGATGAAATTCCTTTGGAATAAACGTCAGTAGAAATTGTACTTACAAAAGAAAGTTCACGATTCAATAACCAAGTCTCCTGTAAAAATATGATGTCAGAACAAGAACATGGATCTCTAATTTCGTCAATTGAACTCTTGACATTTTTGCAATTAAAGGTAGCTATCCTTAAGTTTTATGATTAAAGATGTTAAGTTACAGAACTAGTATGACAGACACCCAGAAGAACTTTGCTTAAAAGACATTACTATGTAAGGCCAAATATTTTGAAGTTTAGACAATTATTTTGTGATTCCAGCCGTAGAAAATTGATTAATTTGTGCAAGTTTATAAAACTATAATGAAAGGTGTAGTGTAAACACTGCTTACATTTAATGTATAATGTTATGTATATCTTCTATATCTCTTTTTGTTCCTCAACAGTATCATATCTGAATACTATGCATTTCTTGCATTAACTTTTACAATATTTTATATTATTATAATCTCATATATCATGTATAGGTTACGAGAATAAAACGTTCAATAAATGAAGTTCTATAATAGTCACGGCTGCATTGGCTGGGAAATAGGTCACAATACGGTGCGACCTCACACTGAAAACCAGTTCAGACTTGCTTTTAGGCGTAAGCTGAATGTTTCACTAGATTATACAATAGTACTTGATTCTTTGGTTTCACAATTTGAGGCGATTGTTTTGGTTTATTCTTAGCTCAACTGGACCACTTGACATGCTCATGATGATTGCATGCACGAACAATTTTTGTTTGCGGATCTATGGAGTTGCAGCCAGGAGCAGGGGCTGGAACTATTGATTCATTATTAGACAGTCTGTTCTGGTTGCAATCTGTTTATAATCTCTACTAAAGGTGAAATATGGGAGGGACTCAGTCAGTGTAGAATTTTTGCATGTTAACCCCCAGCAGTAGAAGCGGAGATAAGTTAATTATGTCAGATATGTTTAACGGCTATATTTGAACAACATACCGATCGTTAAACGGTGATGCATAAATCTTATATATATATATAAAAAAGACCACTTCTCCAGTGAAGTAGGCAAATTGAAAAGATGGCTTCCATACATACACCTTGTAGGGGACTTCCATAAACAAACTTGGTTTAAATCATGTTGATCAGACTCCCACTTTGTGAAAGTAAATAGTGAAATTGAACCAAATGATTACAGGAACATATAGCTGTCTAAGATTGCATTATAAGGAAAATACTTGCCTCGGTGTTGCAATAAATGTTAGAATTAAAAGTGGTAAGTGTATGATGTGTAGTTACGACCGCTAATGTTGTGTTGTGGTGCCTTGAATTTACATTGCCATCTGCGTCATATTTTCTCGATTTCTGCTGACCATACATGCTGCACGTCTTTAGGTGATTCAGGGAGATTTTCTTGTTTTGCATAGTATAGTTTATGTTTAGGAACGTAGGAACACATATCTGATAGGTAATTATGGACATATAGACGTTAGTATTTACTTCTTGCAAACTGGTGAACACATTCCTGTGAAGCCTGATGAAATTTGGGACTAACTGAAACCCCAACGGGTACAAACATACTTGCAGGGCTTCGTGATTGAATTCTGTATAACTATGTGAATCGTTACTTAAAATGGTAAAGGGGAAAGAGATTTACCCACTGAACATCAATGTATGAAATGAAATGTTGAAGATACAAATTTTGCTGGGTCAATGTTCATGCGATAAATTTTCTTGGCTGCTGATGCTTGATTGATATAGAATACAGCGGGTTAATATATTTCGACTTCTTCTTGCGGCGGTAGCCTTATTCAGTGTCCTTCCAATAGGGAAAGTAGAGACAGTAAATCTTGTTCAGGAATTTGGATATAGCTAATACTCATGACTGTTAGGTGATAGCATAAAATGACTGACCGATGCAAAGAACGCACTTTCACCCACTGAAATTTAGGTAACTTTGGTATTGATTTGCACAGCTATGTTGATAGACACCTGTTCACCCAATTCAGGCCATCAGTGATGATATCCCTGCAACAGATGCTAATCAAATTTTCCGAGTAGGTAATTAGAGGAATCGTTCAATTGGCCATAGACCGATCCTCAGCCTCACTCCATAAAAAGGTAATGTGCTCCCCATAAGGGCATCACCCCATTTGATGAGTTAAGGCTCTGAATAGCTGCGGCAGATTTACGCCACTTTCTTTGTAAAATCTTATACATCCCAGTTTGTTATTTTTTTTTTTCTTTGGTCGTTATGGCATATGTCCAAGGATAATACATTACTGATGACATTGAACCCCTACTTCGGCGCTGAAGATCCTAAACCCACATACGTACCAAAATTTATTCCCCTAACGTGAGAACAGGCGTTATTTGAGCACTGAATGTGCTGGGACGACATTTAGTAAGTATTGCATGAACTGGGACATTGTTTGGTGAGCACTACATGTGCTGGGACGACATTTAGTAAGTATTGCATGAACTGGGACATTGTTTGGTGAGCACTACATGTGCTGGGACGACATTTGGTAAGTGTGCAGGTATTGGTACACATTTTGGGGCATAGTGCGTGCCGTAAAGGTTGTTATAGAGCACTACATGTGCTGGAGCACTGGAATGCTTGAGTGCTGCGTGTGTCGTATTGTTTCTGAACACTGTATGTATTGAGACAGGTCGGTCAGTTTGGGCGTGGCATATGACAGACGCAGGCAAGCACAAGCACTTGGTGCAACATATTGGTAGTGTTTTCAGGCATATTCGTAACCCACAGGGTTCAGTGGGGCATGACGATGTTCAGCATGGCAGTTCGGTTTAACATGAGTACTTCAGGTTGATAATTCTAGGATGAGTTCAGCGTTTCAATTTAGACGTGGCACAATGTAATTTGACACAAAATTGGCAACGTTAGGCTAGTTGCGTTCTAACATTGATAGTGAAACTGAGGACACAAGGCCACTGTAAGAATTGAATCACACGTACCTGCTCGAATTGGCCGGACACGTATTTTTGCATAGTTGAGTAAGGACGCGTTTTCGTATATGTTAGAATGGCAGAAAATGATGATTTCGCATGTTTTTCGTAAACGTAAAAGAGTGACACATGTTCGCAGAACATTGTAATATCAGTAAACACCACGTATTCATAATCATAAGTAGAGTGGATCTTTGTACCTGTTACCGAAGTAATAAGAAGTGAGACTTTCGCACATTTTCATAATAGCTAAAAAGGGGTAGATCTTTCGAGTAATTATAGTAATAAAACGGCATTTCGTAAGTAGATATGGGAAATGGCTCTGTGCTAACATGACATAACTTGCTCAGTAGGTGATATTACAGCGTCGGATTATGCCAACATCATAACTAGTGGACACACATATTTGGTCGGTATAAAATTCGAACATGAAGTATAGATAGCAAGCTCATAACTAGTGGACACACATATTTGGTCGGTATTTGGTAAAATTTGGAAGGTTGAAAAAAAAAAAAAAAAAAAAAAAACACAAGCCTTGGGCAACGTGCACTGTGATGCAAGCATACTGATCAGAACCTTCACCTGGGTCACAAATACTAACACACCGTGCTTCCCTATGATCCATGATGAAACCAGCGATTACATTGTTAGCCACTCGGGGATGGATTATTGATTTATTGAATTATGTTGAAGAGAAATAATTTGGAAACACATAATACGGGGTCAGTCATTAATAATACAACCACATGATCCAATATTTGCTGACTTATACCATAATTATATCATTGTTGGAATATATGATTTCTATGTTCAATCTGTTTTGTTTTAACTAGCCAGTAGAATGGACAACCACACCTGTCAAGACCTATTGAAAGATGATTCACTTCACCATCGCTCTTTTTCATGCTCGAGCCTGCCTTAATAGACATGTCTCATGTCTGGTCGGGCATATCTCAGTCCATGGCTCTGTTCACAGTTTTCCGTGAATGAACAGGGAGTCCACCAATACCTCTTGCATGGCCCTACATGAGCTAGAAATATAAGTCCTGAACGTTCCACGCATGCTATCACCACCGTCGCCCTGTCATTGCTGGGTGATAATGCCATGATGTCCGTAAGATACATGTCCTTAACGTTTGTCCAAGCATCCTATCATGAATGAAACCCTTTAGAGCGTGGAAAACACTGCCTATTGCATGACATACGTCCATGCATTCACCTGTTGTACGGAGCCCTCTATCTGTTAAATTAAGTACCTCTAAATCCGGCAAATCTTACCCATGGTGTGGAAGCATATTCTGCTGTGCGGAAAATCGATTGATATATGCACACTCATTGATTATTTTAATGAAGTTTTAGTATATATAGTTTGAATGATACAACAATTGTCTTGGTATGTTGAGCTATTTCATTTTTCCTTCGAGATTTTATGGCAAGCAAATTGAAGTAAAAGCCTTCCATATAGTGCTTGACAGAGTTTATCATGTCTGAATTATTGTGTTACAAATGACTATTCACGAAAATCAACTATGGGTACTAAACGCTGATTAACATGTGTAAGTTTTGTGTGTTGAAATTAAAATAGAATGGTTTGTGGTTTCTTTTGAATACCCTAATTTAACATGAATTTCAGGCAAATTTTGGTCCATTAGACAATATGTGCCTTGTCACACTTTGTTTTTGTAAAAAAGAAAAAAAAAGAAAAAGGAGGGTGTTTGGTGCTAACTAGATATAACCGACCATAAAAGGGAAAGTGGGGAAAATAGCATTAATTGATAATCATATGTAAACATTGTAAAGTAATAATGAGATGTAGAATAATGTAATAATGTAGTTGAATAGAGTTAGTAAATGAATAACTAGAGCAATGGGAAACATATCATAGAATAACAGCCTAATAATAATAAGATGAAGAAGACAACAGAAGAGACACAACACAATTCAGTAAATAACAAGGGGAAAAACAAGACAGCTACTAAAATATATGTCAGCATTTCAGACGCTGTGCTGCCTGGACGGTGGATGGGGGCCGAGTCTTCTGAGCCTGCCAACAAGATGGTCCCGTGTTCGGTCTCCGCTGGCAATGACAGCTCAACGGCCTGGGAGCCGCTGACCCAAAACAACAATGAACTGTCAGAAAGAGAAAAGAAAACGTAACATGTAAAAAGAAGCGCCAGCATGAAATAAAAGCTGTGTATGATGCAAATAAAAAACAAAAAACAACAACAACAACAACAACAACACACACAGCACACAACCAAGATGTACAGCCGATGATGAGGACCAGGAGCAAAAAAGAAAAAAAAAAAAAAAAAAAAAAAAAAAAGGAAAGGCAGGTGAGGAAGGCAAAACCCCCTGAAGCTTGAAGGGGGGTGCGTGCGTTTGAGTAAGAATCAATGAACTAATTCTAAATAAATTTCTTGTGCAATAAAGACTAAAGCAATGAAGAAGAAAAGAACAATATCAATAATATATCTGTGATAGCATAAGACTCATAATGTACCCAGACAGATTCCAAGGTTGACCCAGTAGGCACAACGCCAGAATAGTGACAGTGCATAATGCATCCCAGGGTGCCGCCCAGGGCACAAATAAGTAGCAATTAATTGATAAGACTATGGAAAGCAACTTGTGATGACGCAGCAGAAGAAACACAGAAAGACAATTAATGGTGAAATAAAAAAAAAAGGCATACACAAAGGCAAAATGAATCCAGAAACTGCATATAGGAGAGTGGACTTGACTATTACCCATTGCTTAGTTAATATAGAATTTTCTTAGATAAGCCTGTACTAACCTTACTAGCCTGAATCACCTGGTATCCGAGTTGGGTTACATTTAAGGGGAAATGGCATGGGAAAAATAATCTAAAAGTACATAAGTAATGATTGGGATCCAGGAGCAGGCTAGGATGTAACTAACATAAAGGATTCGGTGGTTATAAAATGATTGCTTTGTTTTTGTTATTGTATTGTAATGTTAAAATGTATATATATTGATAGTTATTTAGCGTTAGCATAGTTTGGTTTTCGTTTGCTTTGTCATTAACCATTTACAATGTGATGATAATGTATAGGGATATTACTTATAGGATTAAAGCAAGAAGGGGCGCGATTGTAACCCATGATAAGACCCCACTATTGTACATAATGCGTTTAGATTAGGTTTGTTTATTGTTCTATTAAATGGAAAATTTCAATTAATTATGATAGATAGATAACAACATGTGTAATTTGGTTAATTAGTTAGTTAGTTATTTGAGAGTAGCTAATATTAGGTAGCAATTAGTAATTAGGTAGTTAGATAACTCTAGGTAGGTAGTTGATTAGTGTAGATAGGGACACATGTCGCCTCAGCCACACAGTAGTAACTATATGGGCTTTATATGGTCGGTGGCCGCTGCTGTCATGCAATGTGACGACTTCCATTAATTTTAAAGATGACCAATGGTCATCTTCAGAAAACGGGGGGTTGTCATGGATAACCATGACGCAGCAGCGGCTAAAGGGTTAATTTAGAAGACAGTGCTACTGTGTGACCTGGAGAGGACAGGTGTCATTGACCGTCGCTAGAAGCGGCGATAAGGTGGCCGCTGGGCCGCGGGAATTAGTCATTAGGCCGACGATCTCGCGAGCCAGAAGCCTCCAAAATAGGGAAAGCATCTCAGGCTGTGATGACCACGTGATCGCTGGTAGGTGGGAAGCCACTATATAACTCACAGCTAGCGTGCTCACAGCATCACGGGCTGAGATGAAGGATTAGGCTTACCACCGAGTCCTTATCCTTTTTTGTTTGTGGTCCCATTACAAAGTTGTCCATTTGTTTTTATCAGAACTTTCAGCATATTACAAAATTTATCAAGCAATTGGCGTGACATCATCATCATCTATTTTGGGTTCATTATTCAATGCACACATTTTGGAAAATAACCCTTCATTCAAACACTGCATTTCTACTGGACCAAATAAAAAATCTTAGCCAATCACATCATCAGGACAATAAAGCTTTAGCATTCAATTTAGAATTGAAGCTGACAAGGATTGCCCTTAGTTTGCCAAGTAAACAAAACAGAAGCAACTATTGACTTTGCTAATGATGAAGGCCCAAGAAACTTCTTCCAGTTGAGAAAGACACTTCAACCCATGGTACAATGCATATCATTTGCTGTGTAAAAGAGATTCGCATGACAGTCAGATTTTTATACTATTCCTTCTACTAATTGTCCAATCCCAGGTATTCTGTTATAAGTACAGTAGAAACTCTCTATTAGGACCATCTTTGGGACAAAGTATTACCTGATCTGTAAAGAGAGGTGGTATCTATACAGAGGTTCATTCACAAGACTTTTTTATGTAGGTTTGAGACTGTGAACTTGGTCTTATTATAGTGTGGTCTCAATCACTTTGGGTCTCAATTGGAACATTTTACTGTATGAATCTATGTTTATGATTATTGCCAGGACTAATTTTAAAATATCTTTATCTGGCAGCCAAAGATTTTTTTCTTCCAGCCAGGCGTTTGCCTAAGAGTGAAACTAATAAATAAATTCAAATTATGTGTTTTCTTTTTATTTTTGTTCATCAGATTTTTTATAATAAATATTTTTAATAATTTACAAATATGTTAAACATATGCAAATTGCCCTCCGTGAAAAGTTTTCTTATTGGAAGGTTTACTCGACATACTGTGGGATTTCCGACGGCAAACTCCATACGTTCCACGTGAACGTTAATCAAAACCAAATACACACTTTGTGGGGTTAATTTACGCACCAATCTGTATTATCGATTTTTGCTGCTTTTTCATGGTCATACACTAACAATATCATCATTGTTCTCATCATCATCACTGCTTGGCTCTGGCTCAAACAAGTGGCTACTAAGGCCCTAAGTTTTCATCTGATTGTGATTCATCTTCTTGGAATAATGTCTGTCCCCAGTCATTGCCTGATTAAAATACTGCAGTAGCAGGTGCTTCTTTGCACTCTATGACCTGTCTCTAGTGAGAAACAATTTGAATCTAAGACCCTAGATTAAGGGGTAAAAAATATATACAATTATATTTTGATTGTGTTTTAAATTTAAACGATGATTATAAAATTTTCGAGTCTTGAAGGGAAATTTTCTGATTAAAGGATTTACAAGGGTTTTGTCAGGACTAAGTCATCCTGACAAATTTCAAAATTTAAATGGTTGATAAATTAAAACTGATATTACTTTGCCGTTCATTCAAATGGGAGCTAGATAATCTTCACGACTACGCATTATAAATTATTGAAATCCATTCGGCGAAAAAACAACAATAAAAAGATTTTGTCGGTATTTGTGCAAATAAGTTTTTATATTTTGCACATGCAAACTTATTTGATTATAAAATCATTTAATGTGATAAAGGAAGTGCATCTTACAGAAAAAGGCACATACTAAAAAAGTTTGGTTCACATGTACAATAAACATAGGAAATTCTTTTCGGTAGAACTTTGGTAGAAAACTGCACTTGAAAGCCAGGGTAACATATTGAGCTTATCATGTGTATGTATAACTTGTGTATCTTACAAATCACTTGCAGACTAACAGTATAGATAATATGATGTGGTCTGTGTATTATCAAATTGTCTTTCATTTAAACAGCATATGAAAGTACCTACAGCAATTTAAATACCACGCCATAGAAGATTGGGTATTTTCCTTCTAAACACGTGAAGGTGAGAAATGTAAACCGAATGACTTTTGTCAGACATAACTTCACGGTGCGTAATAAGCCCCTAATCTCCCAGGTTAATTGTGACGTCTAAATATTGAATGTGGAGAATATGAATATTGTTGGCTTGCAATGCCAATAGAAAAGGCATTGTTCATTGACACTGGGCTTTATAGAACAAATATTATTTCAGCTGAACATTATCTTTAAGATGGATACGTTCTACATTGTTACACATGGACATTGCGTTTACCACAGACAATGCAGCAGCTAACACGGAATCGGGTGTAGATGACGTTCACACCCACTCTATATAGCTGTTGGAATCGGACATTATACAATGGTCGCCGCATGGTGGACCCATAACAAGCTGTGCAACCTCTAATGTACACCAACTCTATACAGAGACAGCCTTTCTAATAAGACATTTTTATACAGTAACTACCTCTATACAGATACCACCTCTATAAAGCAACAACCTTCATAATAAAACCATATTACAATGTACGAATCCTCCTTAAAAGAAAGCGGTGGTTCCTTCAAAACTATTTGGGTTTCTATTTTCCAGGACCGACTCCATCCTTGCTGAAGAAATATGACCTTCGAATCGGCATAAGTGGTTATATTGGAAAAAACTCGCTCTCCAACACCAGATCGTCCAGCAAACCCGACTCAAGGCAAAACCGATAGGGGATGCTGCAAGCACTCTGCTCCGTCCGCCTCCACCCTCGGCTTGGTGGCCAGGCTGTATCTCCACCAGGGAGGACCTTCACCATGGAGGTCCACTCGAGCCAAACTTGCATAGCTATGGAAATTACCTCGTCTACCAGCTTCTGCATGATGTCGGCCTGGTTTGTCTTGAGCAGGTCTACTAGGACCCGTTAGAGGGTATCCAAATGAAAAAGATACCCTGGCATTCCTGCTTCTTAATCCATTCCACTCTGAGGGCGGGTGTTTCCCCTGGTCCCCGTTACACACGGGTCCCAAATAAAGACTCCCCTCAGCTTAAATGCCTTCGTCGTCTTCTTGGCGACCCTCTGACATTCCTTTTATATGGGGGGTCAATGAACTTTTCTTATACGCTACGGTATATATTTTTTTTAAATATTTTCTTTTAGCAATGCAATGACTATATAGAGGACTAAATTTTAGCGTGTGTGTGTGTGGGGGGGTCACTCACCTGGTTAAAATGTTGATGGGGTCAGTTAACTTTTTGGAGCCCCAAAAGCCAACGACCCGGTATTGTTATTTATGATCGTTCCCTTAAACCTGTTTGGGGGGGACGTTATGTTACTATCTTTTTCAAATAAGTATTCAGTGGTAAATAATGACTCCCAGTAAATATTTACTGCTGATATTGGCAAATCATTAGTATGTATTTGTTTTTGCTTTTTTAGACTTAAAAGTACCAAAAATACACACTTCACTAGTATATTTGTTGTAGATTGGACATTAATTGTAACATGTTCAAAACAATAACACTGCGTGGCATCAACTAAGTTGTCACCATCATATGTCTACCATGATAGATAAGGAATTTTAAAATACATATTTTGGGGGACTGAAACAGTCAGTCTCTTAAACTGTACCTATTACAAATCAAACATAATGGACCGATTCCCGTGAAGGTTTTGACGGTGAGTTCTCTCCGCTCACCGTCAGTGGTGTGAGGTCTCTCTTTGGTCCAAACCTGAAAGCTTGGCAAGCCCTCTTTTGACACTTCTTTCCTGTAAAGGTGAGACATAAGAAAATCCTTATCAGGGACAACAAATCAACCACATATCTGTTCTATATAGACATTACATTACACAATGTGCATTTATGTATATTTTAAATCGAAAACAGAGGCACCGAGACCCGACAATTAATTTTTGTGACATTGTGTTGTATCTACCAGTTTTTCCTCCCCTGCTGCTGTCGCTGACGCCATAATAATAATTGGCATCAGCTCAGTAATTAGAAAAGGCGGCGAGAATAATGAGGCGTTTTACCCAAAAAACACCACGCTACAGTTTGTCAGGATGACAGTTTAGCAGCCTCTTAAGAGATAATATAAAATTATATTATTTTCAACTTTGTCTCTTTAACTCTACCTTGAATATAAAGTGCTCACTGTATTGCTCAAATGCAGGTTTGAGCTCTTGACATCTTCCAAATTAGGTCAAAATATGCATAATGCATTGAAGAAATATGTCATGGGTTTGATGTCAATATGCACGAATTCAATGCCCGAAGTTGGTGAATATTCATAGTGTTTTGAGACGTGTTAACAGTAGTACAATGCCATTACAGTGCATTATGTTAACATAGATTAGCTTTAAACCCGCTTAATAAGAACAAATTTGCCAAATTACATCATCGCCAATTCATTAGGAGAAAAAGACAGCATGCTATTTTGTAAATATAGTGGCCAAGGTGTTATGAGAATGTTCACACAGTGTCAGCCATATTTCCAAATACGGAAATTGACGAAGGGCCATGAAAATCAGTGAAGCGGATGATCTGGAGCTGTGTTATGCATTGGCCTGTGTATTTATACACTTTTGAGGTTTATAAATCGCAATATATGTATATATGTGGACATGTTGCTGTGTACCTTTTTAATTCCACATTAAATTGAAATGTGGACTTTTTTT
>JAGTTF010000592.1:0-12164 GCA_019095985.1 Streblospio benedicti
AGACTGTTATGGATAAAACTGAGGATTTCCAGTGAATCACGGTAAAAGCTGAGGTGGCACCAGGAAAAGCTGAGGAAAAATGGAAATGGCAAGGTTTTAAAGTAAGATCAGTAATAATTTGGACAAAACGACCAAGAAAAAAAAGGTAATATATATTTCTAAGTATGTGCAGGGAATGCGGGAGTATTCAAGGTTTATAGAACTTCTTTCAAATTCGTTCTACGCCTCACAGTTTACTCACAGTCGCTCGCACAAATTTCAACATGCAAGATTTGCTTCATTTCTAGTGCACAAGATTGATGTAAATTCAATGAAGTCTACATTATAAGTCAACATTATCCACATAAATAAGAAATATGCTCCTCTAACTGTATCCATGCCAAGTGGCATGAATATTGTAGATCTAGTTTTTTAGCTATGGCCAAATCTTTGTAAATTTTTATGCCACACAAATCTTTGAAAAGTTCAAACCAGACTTTCTCTGTTTACAAGAAACATGGCTTTTTAGTTTTCAGAAAGAGAAACTGATGGATTACATCCCAAATAGTACTGCTCACTCAAAAAGCGTAGATGACAATGACCCTATCCCAATGAACAGTCTTCCAAGGGGATACGGTGGGGTTTCCACAGTTTGGGAAGCAGAAACAAGACAACCAAAGATGCCACATGATGGATCTAATAGAATAGTCGTTACAGAAACTGATGATTTTATTTTGATAAATATATATCTACCATGTAGAGGCTCTTACACAAATATGGAATTTCAAACAGAGGTTGATAAATTATCAGAAATTTGCGAAAAATATAGTTCTTCAAAGATAATTTTAGTCGGTGATTTTAATGTTGACATAGGAAAATGTAATGATTCAAGAGTTAAATACCTTAAGAAAACTTTGGCATCTTTTCACCTGTCTGAAGCTCTCCCATTGTCATCACCCACCTTTAGACACCACCAATGGACAGCATAGATCAAAGATTGACTTCATCTTTATGAATGATCTCTTAAGAGAGAAAGTGAAGTCTGTGGAATATAGAGTACTTGAGCATGACCCAGCAAATGTGTCTACGCATGAACCACTCTTGTTGAAAATTGAGATGGAAGGATGTGCTTCTGTGGCCGAATTGATAGGGAGTTGGACTTGTGACCAGAAGGTCGTGTGTGATTCCCGGTCGGGTCTGATGGTAAGTGTTGAGCAAACTTACCTCTAACAGGTTGCACACTGCTCCGTGGACGTTAAATAGGTAAATTGCAAACAGCAGCAATGCAGTATGCAGCCAGTATGGTATGCTCCCCGGGGAGTTGAGAAAGATATATATGAATGTGCCGATGACCTGGTGTAAATTGTAAAGTCGTGAGATCAAAACTTGGATCAAGACTATAAACCAGACATTTACATTTACATATATACCAGTGATAAGAAAAAAAATACCACCAAAAAGACAGTGGATAGGAAAGCCACTCTGGCATAAATGTGACCCTATTATCTATGAAAATGCTCTCGCAAAATGTTTGGAAACTGAAATTGTACCATCATCGCCTGATTTAGCAATTGATTACCTAACTAAATGCATTGTTAAAACTACAAAAGAACATGTGCCATTTTCAAAATTTAAGCCAAAAAAGAAACCTTGGAATCCCCACATAGCAAAAATGTTGAAAGAGTCAAAGAAAGCAGATGCCATATGGAAGGAAGCAGAGAAACCACCACCACCTAGCGTACTATTTGAAAACAGGAAAATTGCTAAAAAAAGAGTACGATCAGCACAGAGAGTTCAAACAGCAATATCTAGATTAAGACATATTGAAACTTTAAACGCAGCTTCATCTGATAACTCAAATTTATTTTATTCCATCATTAAACGCCAAAGGAAATCCCAGAACTTAAACACAAAGGAATTATTTTATAAAGGAACTCTACACACTGATGATTTACTACATGTGTGGCAATCTCACTTCTCTTCTCTTGCTACCCCATCCATACAGCCAAATTTCACAATGGAAAGATTTGATAGAGCCTGTAACAACATTAAGAACATTAGCAACATCATTGGGAATTCAACACCTCTGACTATCCCTATCACATTGGCTGAAGTGAAATATGCTATGAGAATACTGAAAAAGAAAAAGGCAAAGGATGGTGCAAGCCTCACTGCTGAGCATCTTCAAGCAGCAATCCAACCAATAGCAGCATTCTTAACACCCATTATAAACCAAATCATTGGCACCTCCTACATCCCAAGATCACTGAAAGAAGGAATCCAACACCCAATTCAAAAGAAAGGAAAAGACATTCTCTTGCCAGGAAATTACAGGGGTATAACGATTTCTGCTTTGATAGGTAAAGTCATGGACTACATCTCATTACAACATCAGCGGTTTTCAACTCCACGTCGCCTACACCCATTGCAATTTGGATTCACTGAAGAAAAATCTGGCACACATGCTGCATTTATTCTAAATGAGGCAATAGCAGAAACAAAAGACAGGGGCATTAATTTATATGCAGCCAGTCTGGACGTCCAAAAAGCATTTGACGTCGTCCGTCAAGAATCCTTGTTAGACAAACTTTATGAGCAGGGGTTAACTGGGAGATGGTGGAAACTGAAAGAGGAATCATATGGCAACAGAACGGGAAAGGTATTGTGGGAAGGAGAACTGTCCGATAGCTTCAAAATACTCCAGGGAAACCAGCAAGGTGCATACCCGAGTCCCGATGATTATCTGAGTTACTTGGTACAAAATCTGGAAAACTTGTCTCTGACCCATCTAGGCCTATTCATTGGTACTACTAATATCTGCTCACCAACGTGCGCTGATGACATGTTGATTTTGGCTACCAGTATGCTGGAGCTCCAAATACTCCTCAATATCATTACACACTATGCTAACCAAGAACATTATGTCATACATCCCGAAAAATCTCTGATTATGCCTTTCAATATGAAGTCAGCTGCACAACTAGATTACCTCACTCAGAAGAAACCATGGGAGATCAATGGCTCCAAATTACCCGTCATGTTAGAGATGACACATATTGGTATCCTACGAAATCATACAGGAATTGATCCCACTATAGAGAATAGGATTTCTTTAGGCAGAGCTACTCTGTATTCATTAATGGGTGCAGGTCTACATGGCCTCAACGGGTTACCAGTCCCTACTTCCTGTCACATATACAAGACTTATGTCTTACCCAGAGTTGCATACGGTTTAGAATGCCTGAAACTCAGAAAGGACCAAATTACTGCAATGGAGATATTCCATAGATCTACTCCAGAAATATTATCGAGAGACAATATAGTGTGAAAAAGGAATCATCTAATAGTTGGATAATATACATTAAGAAAATTCTCCACAAATATTCATTGCCATGTATCTCTGACATCCTAGACTGCACCCCCACAAAAGTACAATGGAAACGTACAGTTAAAAAAGCGATCGTCAAGAATGTGACTGAACATTTGAAGGAGGAAGCTGCCTCAAAATCCACTCTGAGATATCTAAACCCCACATTTAACATGAATGAAACTCACCATGCTGTGGCACAACCAAACAATCCAAGAGAGGTTACCAGATCCAATATTAGGATACGACTCCTAACTGGTACCTATACTTTCCAATCTTCTCAACAGACCTTCGGAAAGGTCCGGACGGATATATGCCAACTGTGTGGTAAAGAAACGGAAGATATCTGCCACTTCTTGTTAAGATGTACATTCCTTAGCAGTGAGAGAGTCATGTATATCAAACAGATTGATCTCCTTATCCCATATGTTTATCTCCACAGACACACACTGACCGAGGATCACCATATCTTCACACAACTGCTGCTTGACCCATCTCATCCGACCATCACGTCTCTTGTCGAACTGAACCAGGATACTCGTAATGAATTGGACTATATTGCCACAAATCTTTGTTTTAAACTCCACACTGTCAGAGCCCAATACCTCATTTCTAGGAGACAATGATGTGAACAATCTCACGTGGATAATTAATTACTCATAGCCGTTGAGAAATACTTTGAACTAATGAATACTAATAATTTTTATATATATAATGTGAACAATTATTATATACGAACAATTATTTTACTCCAACTCTAGTAAACTTTTATTGATATATGCTGCGAAAAAAGGACACTGTACTTTAAAATTTATATGAACAATATACTAGCTCCCAGAAGGGAGGAAAAGAACCGTGAAAGAAGAAGAAGGTATCAAACATGACCCTGAATTATGACGCGATGCATCAAATTAGCATATCTTGTTAGATAGATATAATTCTTGCAAGAAAAATTGTTTCAAATTATACAGTATTAAATTTTGTTATTGAGTACATACACATTATATTTAACATGTACATTAAAAAATATTACTCTCCAATCAATGACTGTGAAAGAAAAATTATAAAATCTGCAAGAACTTGAAACAAACAAGTAAACAAAACTATTAATAATAGCACCAAATAAGTAATATAGATAATGGTTCCTCACATATTCTCAATAATAACCTCACTATTAATCTGAGCAATTGGCTCTTCACTTGCAAATATATTGGATATATTTTCAAAATGGAATTACTTCATAATACATCAATCACACCCATCACAGTTTTCTTACTAAATACGCACAATACCAAAGAGGTATTCCAAAAACATGTATTTGCAAATCATATATTCAGATAACAAACCAACCAAGGCTATGCATATAGTACTAGTACATTGTACTAACAGGAAAATCTATAGCATAGTGTGATCGGTTATGTGTTTGAAATAAACACGATTCAATATGGTCAGATATAGGAACCTGTTCAGATATCCTTTTGCTACTGTCATTCAGTTTGCTAGCTTAGCATGAAGGCTAAGCAATTAAATGAGCATCTAAATCATTCTCTTATCCAAGTGATCCACTTTTTTTCTTCTTTTTGATTACAAATGCATGCTGAAGAAGTAATGTTGCTGATGGTCGAAGATTAGGGTCTCTGGTCAAGGACTGGTTTGTAAAATCAATGGCATCCTCGGAAAACTTGTCTGGGAGCTGATGGACTGGCTTTGTTCCATCACCAATGCAGAAAATAGCGGACATAGGTGGCATGTCAGCTCTAAAATAAATACACGTGTGATGATGTATTCCACATTCTCTTTATAAAAGTAAAAAATTATGTTCACATTTTAAAAATATATTTTTGCTATCTATCACCATAGATAATAAATAATCCAAGAGTCATCATTGCAAATGATAAATTCTGTACTGAAAACTTACTTATTTTCTTATAATAAAATAAGTATATTAAACAAGCCTAAAGCAACCAATATATTATTTTTACTACATGAAAATGCTTACCATGGAGGGCGTTTAGTGGCCATTTCAAACACTGTGCAACCAATACTCCAAATATCACTGATCGTTCCATGTCCAGTTTCTTTTACAACTTCCGAAGCCACCCCCGCATTGACCTGAGCAGACGATTCTTAGACCTCCAGACCCTTTAAGGCTCATATTTACACAAAGCTTTTTGGTACAACCAAAGTCAATCAGCTTGATAACTCCATTTGGCATGAGCATGATATTTCCACCTTTAATATCCCTGAAATGAGCGATAAATACACACACATTAGAGCAATAATACTTTGCAGATATTGCAAAAAAATACATATGCATCTCTAAGAATAAATCTAGGTCTTTGTAAATAAATTAGAACTAGATATCACTTTTATATATTGCTCTGGACAGTCAGAATATAGAATACAGGTACCTGTGAATCACATCATTTTTATGCAGATACTGCACTCCTTCCAGGATTTGCCTCGTATAATGGCAAAATACCTCTTCTTCCAGTACACCAAATCTTGCTAATATGCTGGCAAGAGAACCACCAGGTACAAATTGCATGAATATTGACACTACATCATCTTCAAGGCTTGTTCCAAGGTACCTGTATTAAGAATTAGGAATGCTTTTTGGGATATAAATTAGTAATTTCCATATTATTTTCATGATTTTTTTATATACAATCTAGATTATGTGATAAAATCATTGGATTCATTGATGAGAGAACAAATCTTTTTGTCTAAATTGAATATAGAACATGCCTGCAATAAATTTATCTAATTCTTAATACCCTGCAGTCTATGTAATATAGTAAAATGAAAGGGAAAATATTTTGTTTGAATTTTACATATGATGCACCACACCATAAGCAGGGGTCTGGTTAACACCCAAGGGGCTGTGAAAAGCATACCTTGGCATGCCGTGATGCCACAGTTCACCCGTGATATCTGGGTATAATTCGTGACATAACAACTATATACATGATCGCCGTATTTTTAACACATTAATAAACGCAACATTGTACTCTTTAGACATTCAAAAGCAGTTTTGCAGTGTTTTGGTCCAATTTCAATAAAACAAATAGTGTACTAATCATCATGGCATGATGGGGTTCGGTGTTGAGAAAAAATAATTAATAAGGTGATTCTTATTGTTGTGTTTTAACGTCATAACTGCTGGTGAAATGATGGTTGAAAGAGATAACTTTGAATTTGAATTTCTAAAATCTATTAACTAAGTAGTTTCAAATAAACAAATTCCTCAACAGAGCTAAAATATCCAAAAATATAACAACATTTTCTGACTATATCAGGCAAAATGATCAGTCATTAAAAATACATACATATTATTGGTAAGCTAGTATAATGAATAGTTGAAAATTGATTTTTTTTTATTCTGATCACAGGTCATGGTATCATTATAAACTTGGTTATGGCATGGTGCATCATATTCTTGTAGATAATATGATTTTCACTTTATCGTGATTTACCCACTCCACGAAACAATATTTCTTACAATGCCTGCATCTTCATCATACAAGCTCTGGTCAAAGGTGACAATAAAATCATAATGTGAACAAATCAAAATGTATTACTTCTTACCCAACAATGTTTTTGTGTTTAAATGTTTTCAGGAGATCGACTTCTTCCTGTATCTTTTCATATTCTTGTTCTGCTCTCTCCATACCATCAATATTGAGCTCAATTTGCTTGATTGCAATGAGTTCCCCAGCATTTGTAAGGCCACACCACACTACAGGCACCTGAAACAAGTGATGGAATATTATATTTATGTTCAAGATTGATTTGAACATTATTTAAAATGTTGCATTTTTCATGAATTAAATTCAAAATGATATTCTCAGTTATATTAATAATTCAAAATGTAATTTATGCGAACATTAACAAAATTGGATGATAAAATCTTTAACACTGACTACAACATGCATGTTTACAACAATTTGTAATTCGGAACAATGTCATTCTACATGTATTTATTAACAACATAATCTAACAATAATGAGCTGCTAATTATTATTAAAATAGTTAAAACACCTTTTCCTAGCATATTTCCACGCTTCCATTGAATGGTTTCAATATCTCCATCAGGTACAGATGATGTTTGTCATCGCACTGTTACTATGAGACCCACTTGCCATTGACCTTCGCCCAATACAGCTTGTTACCATCTCTGCACGGTTAGCAGACAGATCTTCACGGTTGGATATGAAAGTGGAGTGGTATGGTATGGACATTGATGCTGAATTAGCATTCAGAGTATTATCTTCATCATCAGATTGAACAGGTATTTCAAGGTCTTCATTTTCATTTTGGAGATTTCCCTGAAAATATTAACATTTTTATATTTCCTTATTTATGTTGTGATACTATAAAATGTTTCCCTTTTAAATATTTAAATTCTTTGATAAAATTATTAAAAAAGAGATTTATGAAATAAACCTTTGCCAGCGGATTTCGAAGACTGTCATGTTTTTGGATAAACCTTGGAGATTTATCACCTAGATTACCAGGTAGTACTCTTGACAGGTTTGACTTCAGATCTATGGGAGGTTTATTGAATACTGCATCATTTGGGTTTACCACCTGCAATTAAATTCACACAATAAAGGTAAACATTTCTTTTCTCAACAACTGAATTTTCACAAATCATGTCCAAGCCTTATTGGATAGTAATATACTTGGTATAACAAAGATGTAATGTAAAAAAAAAAAAGAAATCACATTCAAATTACACTGTAAACAAATACTCACTTTCAATTCCAAATTTGCAATATTATTGACTAAACGATCCATTTGAAATTTTTCCTTTTCTTTCATTTCTGCCACTTGCTTTTGTAGATCATGTATCTGTTTTAGATCATGTGGATTCATGCGAGAAAGTACCGCTCTTAATCTATCACCTTCAGCACCACCAAGTCCTGTTAACACTGCACTGAGCTGATTTTCATTTACATCTATACCCAAATTAGCAGCTTCCAAAGAAATAGAATTAAAAACCTATAGTGATACACATATTATAATTATACAAATATATCATATAATTAATATCAACATATACACGTTTACTACATTCGTAGATGGACAGGACAATTATGTTACTTGCATTTGCTAGACATATTCAGGCTGAATTCTAACCCAACAGTTAATTTAGACTTTTAAAAAATCTTGATGATAGATATAAGATGGATCGAAATTATTCTTTCTACGTGCATAAAAACCAGTAACTTACATTACTTCTCTGCAAAGCATTATCCAATTCTTCTTTTGACATTGATGTGCTGTCTTTATTTTTTTGTAAATTTCTTGATTTTTGAGTAAGAGTGTGGTCTGGTGTAGTTTTCAATATTTCATCAATTATTTTGCTGATATTGGTGTCTTCATCATTTTCAGTGATTTGACCAGGGATTGGTGGAGTCCCCTTTAGATCTTTTTTTCTTCGTGGAGGTTTAACAGGTGTTTTATTTTCATTATCTAATACCTTCATATCCAGTGATTTTGATATTCCTAAAGTAACAATAATTATATTCTGTCATGAATGTTATTTATGGTTTCAAGTATAGACATCCTATACACGCTGAAACAGTATGGTTCGAAATATTTTCCTTACCAGGCATTTAAGCAACATTCATGAACGTCCACATTGGTGAAACGTCCGGTAAGGAAAATCTATCAAACCATATGGATTCAGTGTTACTAAAATTAGTGTATAAAATTGTATTTTAGTAATGTGTTGTCACAAGGTAATACATGTACATGTAAAACTGCACCAAACCAATGGATGCAGTTCCACTTAAACTGCATATAGAAATTTAGAGAGGAATATTAACATACAAGGCGGAAAAAATGTACCTAAAGGCTTGTGACTATTACTTGATGAGATGATCTGGCTATCAGTGGAACTGGCGGAGTCGCTATCTCGTTTCATCTTACGGGTCCTTGGAGGCCTTTGTGGAGTGCTGTTTGGAGCAGTATGTGGCACATGACCAAGAGATGCATTTCCTGACCTAAGATTTTAAAATCAAATACAAGCATAACGGACCATCTTTTAAATGTTAAACACTCTGTTGCATTGAATCAATCTAGATATCATTAACGTTCTTATTTACCGTGTTGATGGTGGCGGCGATTTTGATGATTTTCTATATGCTCTGGAAGTGTTTTCATCTCTATAAGTATTTACTTCATTGTTGAAAGGTAAAACCGGCGTAGATGTAACTTTTGACAAAAGATCAGGCGACTTTGAGGATGGTCTATATCTTCTCCTTCTAGTTGATCCAAGCATTGTTTCTAAGTCTGATGCTTTCAGGGTGTTTTCAAATTCAGTTATTGCTTTTGCAGTTTGTGGTGTGACTTCAGGCTCATCAATTCCAACGAGTGCACTGTAGACCCTGTGACATATATGTGAAACACATTCATTTAAAATAATATACAAATTGAATAATAAAAAATTAAAAGAAAAAAATAATCATATGATGATTTTAGAGATATTACATTTGATTTTGTATCCAAATAGGCTAATAGAACAGAACAATTTCATTAAGTATAAATGGTTATACACGTGCATCTTACACACCAACAGATTTCTATTAGATTATGCGCATTGACGACGACTTCTCAAATTTTAATTCATTAGTATTTATTATTAGTGTATTAAAACAGAGTGGAATGTATTGAAAATACTACTAATATTTATATGTCAATGTTGAAAATGAAGTTGAAAATGAATCAAAATAAATTAACGCTATTCACATGTGAAAATCTAAGTTTCTTTATTTTTCATTCCTTTTCATCAATCTTACACACATCTTGTATGCTTAATAGATTGTCATTCCATGGTTGAATCATGCCCCATGGCGGAAAATTGACCCCGCCCCAGGGGTCCATCAATTTTTTTTAGTATAAACTGTAGCTGGCTAATTTTTTTAATTTTCATCAAATCTATTCATGGTGTATTTGTCTAAATGATTATCATTCCATCATTCCATAGTTAAATCATGCCCCTGGGGTCCATCAAAATATGTAAGTATTAACCATGGCTGGATTATTTTTCATTTGATTTTCTCCAAATTTACACACAATGTGTATGCCTATGTGAAAAAATGGTAAAATATGCAAATACACGGCCTAGATGCATCACTGTGACAAGTGAACCTCTCTTATATTTGGTAATCCGCAGCTCATAAGTAATACTCTGAAGATCTGATGGGCTTGATATTTGATATTTCAATATACACCCCTAAGCATATAAATGAAAACTTTTCCATCGCCAAAGGTCCAAAAAGTAGCATTTTTCAGATAAAATCTCATGGGCTTTCATGCACAGGGATATGGTACACAGAATATGCCAATCGCATGCAAAGAATGCTTCATGTAATTATGAATACATTATGGATACTAAAAACTGTTGGTAACATATTGAATGTTTAAGCTATAAATGTAAAAATAAAGTTTTCGACTCAATTGTATATTGATAATCAGATTGAGAGACCTATTTGCAGTACAAGGAAGATGTCACTGATATTAAAAAAAAAATTGAAGGAACTTCTTCATTCATGGTATAATATGTACATTGTATATCATTTCAGTGTGAAATTTTGCCTTTGCTTTAAGAGAAAGTAGATAATAAAGTATTTGGCATATTCAGAATATTTTAACTCCTGGCAAAACGCGATCATTCCCTCCTTTACAGATGACATTGATAATAGTCTGGCACCAAACAATCCCTACCGATTGAAGTCCTCTGATCCTGAACTGGTTCATCGAGCCTGCCAACAGCTTGTTCTTCTGTTCGTCCATCTGGGTAGCTCGTTCCTGTCTCTAACTCAGGAAATGCGGCACAGTCAGAAAGCTTCTTTGGATCTATCGATAAAAAGATTAAAAATCCTATGTATTTAGTTCAGAGTGATTGGACTCATTTTGTTTTACAATGTTCTTTTATGTTGTGTGGTATTCAAAAATTTTTAAATTTTGAATTTTTATTGAAACATCTAGATGACATTCCTGTCTCTAACTAAGATGACGTTTAAATAAAAATTCAAAATTTAAAAATTTGTGAATACCACACAGCATAAAAGAACATTCTAAAACAAAATGAGATAAAAAAAAATTTTTTGACACAAGCAGTAATATGATCATCAAGGGAGCCAAAGTCTGATTGCAAATACTACATATTAGTTATTCCATTTCTTTTTCCATTGTGGCTGCTTCAATGCCTCATCTGCAACCTTGATTATGGATCCAGCAACTTCTCGTTCCCTTTTTTTTTAAAGATTTTGCACTTATACCTGGCAAGTTCATTACCGACAGAATGGTATTTAACTGTCTCTCGCCGATCCCACTCATGCACATGGCTAGAATAGAAGAATACAATTGTGTTTACAAAATATGCTCATAATTCATCTCACAAGCTGCTGTTGGTACATTGATCATGATGATGGAAAATAATTCTCAACTTGTACATTCAAAATTACACATTATTTTTCCATTAAGTGGGAACAAAATGTTCAAACTATGAGTGTTGATGTGAAAGTGTTCAATATACAGAGATCAGATAGATCTACCTTAGAAATTGTATAAGTTTAACACTCAAGATTGTGCAAAGAGGAGTTAAAAATAGGGATCTGATACCTTTGAAATTTCAACTTACCATTTGCTGCCTTAGTGTTTATGTCCCACGTCAAAGGGCCTCGGTTTCCTGTCTTATGAAGTTATGTCTACTGGTAGTACTGCCTGTTGATATCTCGTTTAACTCTTCACAGTCTGGGTTATCACACAGAGCAGACAAAACACTTCTCCAGGCCGTATTGTCTTT
>JAGTTF010000594.1:0-16081 GCA_019095985.1 Streblospio benedicti
TTTTATAACATTCAACTTTTGTTCTTTACAACGCATGCACACACCAAAGAAACCAATTTTTAAAGAAAACAGAAACAGAAAATTTGAGACTGCGTATACAATTCGAATGTGTTACTGAAAAGTAAAAGCAGAAACAGAAATAACCTGGTAATGAACGTTGATGAAACATTGTGACAGAGACGATCTCTTCTCGTGTGAGCCAGTTCTATTGTAAATGGTGCTCACGTGTCGCGTGCGCTAGCGACTCGACAGGCGTGATTTATGGTCTCGAGTCGCGTGCGCTAGCGACTCGACCAATCCGGGGGCGTGATTAATGGCTTCTTACGTATAGCTCGAGTCGCGTGCGCTAGCGACTCGATCGATCCGGTGGCGTGATTAATGGCTTCTTACGCGTGTCGCGCGCTAGCGACTCGACAGGCGTGATTTATGGCTTTTTACGTATAGCTCCAGTCGCGTGCGCTGGCGGGTCGACGCGTGATTAATGGGTTCTTACGTATAGGTCCAGTCGTCGGTGAGCGGACGGGGTGGTGGTCTGCTTCTCGCGTGTCGCGTGCCCGCTCGGGCGGTGGCTCCGGGGTCGACGTAGCGCTCCGGCGATCCCGTGGCTTTTATCGCAGCAGTACCGTCGGGCGCTCGGCGACCCGTGGCTTTATCGGCTTACCGTCGGATAAAGCTCCGCTTCGTCGGGCTCTGGCGACCCAGGCGAGTAGCGCTCCGGCGACCCGGGCTTTATCGAGCGCGGGGCCGATAGCCCGCTCCGGCGGCCCGGCGACGTGCTTTCCGGCGACGCGGGCGCTCGGCGCCTTCCCCGGAGGTGGCGACCCGGGGCGCCTCCCCCGCCGACTTTATCGGCGTCCCCGGCGAGCCGCGCCACCGTCTTCGCTCCCGATCGGCCGCCTTCGGCCGTCTTCCCGTCTTCGGCGATCCCCGCCTTCCCCGCCGTCTTCACGCTCCCGGGGGCCCGTCGCCCCTCACCGTCTTCGACCCCCTCCGACCCCGTCTTATGCTCCCCCCGTCTTCGCGAGGCGATCCCCGGCCGCGCCCCGCCTTCCCCCCCCCGTCTTCGCTCCCCCCGAGGCGCTCCCCGGGGCCGTCTTACGACCCCGTCTTCACGACCCCAGTCGGCGCCTTCCCCCGTCTTACGAGGCGTCCCCGAGGCGCCTTCCCGCCTTACGCTCCCCGTCTTACCGCTCGCTCTCCGCGGCGCCTTCCCGCCTCAGCGCTCGGCGCCCCGCCCGCGCCCGCCCGCCTTCTTACGATCCCGACCCCTCAATCCCGCGACCCCCCGCCTTCCCTCTTCGAGACCCGCCGTCGAGACCCGCCTTCTAGCCGCCTCCGTCACCGCCCGCCCCGCCGCCGCCGACCGCCCGCCCGCCGCCCGCTGAGAATTTCTTTGGAATGTTAATGAGTTAATCCTATAGCCCCTTAATTATGAAGTATTGAATGCCCATAAAAAAAAACAGCCATATTGATTGTAACTTCCATATCCCCCCTGGAAAATACAGAACCCTGCAAGAAATTGCAGCCTCTATCACCTTTGCGCTGAAAGCCAAAATTAGCTGGTCAGAAATAGTTATAAAGGCTGATAAAGTCAATGTGGCAAGGCTGATAACAAGTAAATATTGACAAACATGATTTTAGTTATATTTCATGACACCTGTATCCATGGAGACATGACTAATTATGAAGAAATGAAAAACTGCACATAGAAATGTAAAAAAAATATTCAAAGGTGATAATTAAAATTCAATTTAATTAAATGCCTCAACAAGTACTATTCATGGCGGCATAATTGGTGGATATGGCATGAAATTCACACTTGCATGTCTCATTAAAGTGATTGGGATAATTATGTTGTTAGGTCATTTATTCAATAAATAAATACACCCCCAAGTTAATACATATATAAATGAAAATAATAAGTAGCCACCAGTGATTGCCAGAGACCAGTGATTGCAGTGATTGTTCAAGTGAAAGTTGTGTTAAAGTGTTTCTAGATACATCTAGATCTATTCTTAGAAATTTTGGCTGGCGTGGATCAAGTAATTGCTCAAGCACCTGCACCTCCTGCATCTGGTTTCTAATGTTCTAATGTTCTAATTTTTCTAATGGTATTTATGGCTCAGTATTTCCATAGAAAGACGGAGACAATTGGACATAATACATTGAAATATATGAACGTTACTTTCACACAAATTAAATTAAAAAGACTCTGCATAAGTCATTGTCGTTTTCACGGCTAATCACTCAACCCGTGTGTCCAGTTGTGTTCCATGTGGAAAACATACTTGGGTCAAACATACATCAAAAACAAAAACGAATACTTGGGTTTCATAATTTTCTTGCAATGTAAGATAATATGTTTGACGTTTGGCAACGTTGCTGAACATTTCAGCAGTGGGCTTCGTGATTGGTTGGAATTTGACGTCAACTTCCGCTGTGATTAGGACTGTTGAAACCCGGCTATATACTGATACTGGGTATATAGCCCCATGAGATAAGATGACGTACAAAAGTCAGCATTTTTTTTAAATGTCAAATGTGGGGCAAAATACGCACCATTGTTAAAATAAATTATGCTTGCCAAAAGTGCCGAGTGGGTGAAGAATCATTTAATGACAAAACTGTCTGAAGCAAGTGCGAGTCTGAAGTTTAATGTGGAAGAGGAATTGAGAAAATGGCAGGATGTTAAAGTGAAAATAGTAGTAGGTGAGACTACTTCACCAATATCTTTCAAAAACGAGACCAGTTCCATACAACCGAAGAAATGCAGTGGAAAAATAGATATATTGATAATAAAGAACCTAGAGGAGAAAGACGATCACATAATCAGTGCAAAACAGAGATTAGGCTGCGCCTGTAGTTCCTCTAAAGAAACCTGATGGAGAGATAAGGCTATGCCGAACTTATAAAGTCACAGTGAACAAAGTCAGCAAATTGAATAAAGTTGTCAGATGGAGTGATGTAGGCCTACCATAAGCTAGATCTGTCTCATGCCTACAATCAAGTTGAACTAGAAGAGCAGAAAGTATGTCAGAATTAACTCTCACAGGGGTTCGTAGGCCTACAAGTTCAAACAAATCTCTACGGGGAGACTCATTACTTTTTAAAAAGTGGTCCTTCTGTACTTGTCTAACAATGACTACAAAATAATATTGCTATCCTATCTGAAAATTCTGTGGCTTAACATACAAAAACAGACATCAATACGGTAATTGCTGCTTTATTTGCAATCAGCATTTAGGCTTTAGATTCCATTATAAACTCAACCCTCACATAGTATATCTTCTAGATATCAATATATCTTCAACATTAGAGTAAATATTTATTTTAAATTGAGAAATAAACTATTAACAAGTTAGAGCAAATAAAAGATATATTTTGTGGTCATTTCGATGGTCAAATGGGTGGGGGGTGGGGATGTAGAATTTTGAATAATAATTATCAGGTAGATTGTAGAAAGCCATAATCAACATAGTGGGAGGTGGGTTATTTTATGGTTGACAATTTCTAGTTAGTGTTGAGAGCCATGAATATTGGAGATATATGTGTAACTAGCACTTCATCATTAGAAAAGCTGTGCATTGTAGTATTAAGTACTACTTCGTTTTCCATTTATTAATTTGTTATTTTCTGAGGATGTGTTGTAAGACACAAAATATACACAAGAAAAAAAGATGAATGGTTGACTCAAAATTTTATTATTTACGGACAATGTCAATACTACAATCTTACTTCCGAAATATACTAGTTTAGTTTATTTATTTATTAAAGTCTCAATCGTATGTACACATGTAAAAAGCACAAATAGAATATCTTTAAAATGTACACATGACCATTCTTTATAGAATTACTAGAGACTATATATACGTTAAAATTTTCCTCCTATCTAAAATGTAAAAGCGGGCTCTGGCAACATTATATACAATATCTTTCTTGCTTAGCCGGTAGTATAATTTATGCTCATCACTAATGTTTAAAAAAAGATAAATCTGGAATATTATTATACAATTCATTTCTGATATCATCATATACAGGACATTTGATTAAAACATGACATTCCGTCTCTATTGTATTATTGCAGAAAATACAGAAACGCTCTTTTTTCCTCTGTTTTCTTATTTACACCATATCTTAATAATTCAGCCCTAAACATTGACAGTGCTCTACGATACTTTTTCCGGATATTAAGGAATACATAGTGCTCCGTTTCAACTTTGTTTTTAAAATGTTTGTAGGTACGCAACTTGTTTTTTTCCTCTCCTGTTTTAGAATAAAGAAAAGGTTACATCTGTAAACCATTTATCATTACTTATGCCATATAAAACATCATCTAATTCATCCTTTATATCATTGAAATTAGTATTGTTATTTACATTACAGAGATTGAAAGCAATTCTGATTTAAAAAATGTAAGGTTTAGCATATCTGCTTTTAACACCCAGTGACGCCTTCATAACACACCAAAGAAAACACTTTTTTACATAATTTGTCATTTTCATATTACACATTCTCAACCATTGTTTAATTACGCATTTCATTTGACGATCTTCCTGCAATTTCCAGCCAACATCTCCCTGAACTGCTCTATTTGGAGCATGGGATCCTAGACCTAAAGTATCTGGATGCCCGATTTTGAACAGCCTCAATACAACTGAAAGATATATGTCCCCAAATTGCAGATCCATAGTCGATAATAGAGCTTACCATACTGTTATATAAATTTGTATATATATCGAAAGTAAAACCCCCTTGGGCTTTGTCCTTGGCAATCAGGAGACCTAGAGCACGATGGGCAGATTGAGCAACTTGTTTTGCCATAACACTGAAATCTACATCAATGACCATACCTAGGTACTTATACTTGGAACACATTTCTAAACATTTATCACCGCAGTGGAATACTTGTTTAGTGATAGGATTGCTACTACTTCGACAATGCATTACTTTCGATTTTTGTTCATTGATTTTAACATTCCATGTTAGACACCAAGTATTTAGTTGATCTAACATACATTGTAGATCACTACCAGATTCAGCCATGAGTACCAGATCATCAGCATACATTAGTAGGAAACCTTTTCATTGTGAATATTACTACCTTTGTTAAGCGAATTTATATTGCTTGCTAGATCATTGATATACATATTGAAAAAGGGTACATGATAGCAAACATCCATACTGTACACCAGCCACCATCAAGACCATAAGCCCAACAGGAGATAGTCCCAGGATTGTCAATGGACGTAGAATTGTGGTATGAGGGACATTCTGAGTACCATGCATTTATTATGATTGTACACTTAAAGAACTGATTTTATGATTGAAGAGCAATATTGATATTCTTTTATATGACACCTCTCGACGCAAGATGATTTTCACATGATTTTTTACGGGGTATTTTTTAAGAAAGAAAGCATTTCCACCTACTTCTAACATTTGTAAATTTTGGCATTCTTGCTCTTTTTTCTATTTTTCTTTTTTCTTCATTTTGTAGAAGTGTGCAAGGAACTTCTTGTCTCCAGGTTACAACACCTGGGTTTGCATATTACAATTCAGGTATGTGGCATCCATGCACACACATACAATACATACCCTGAACTTCATTCAGCTTCCAACTTGTTATTATGTAGGGTTGTTAGGGCAAGAAATCCATCCCTCTAAGTTTTTGGCGTTATTTACCACATCCTTGATTGTTTAGCCTTTTCCCCCCACAATCCACAAATTTTATGTTGTTTTCCACATTGTACTTCCTTGATATATCACATCCTTTTATTGTTGGGCTTCTTCCCACATTACTAAGTTTTTTCGGCCTTTCCCCACCCCATTTCCTCAGCAAGCATAATTACTTGTACATGGGGGGGTCATTTGGTGGTGGTGGTGGGGCGCTCAATTTTCTTTGGTCACAGAAGGGAGGCGTTTAATTCAACGTGAAAGGGGGGGACTCAATTCTCAAACTGAAAAGGTAATATTTTATGCACTTTTGTCGCGAATTGATGCATTCCTGCAATATGCATGCTTTTTGATTTAACTGTATTGTAATGTAAACAAGTCAAATAGATTCCCCTAAATATGTATTCATTGACCATTGACAGTGAATGATTCAATGCAATACACTTTTAACAGTTTTCAGGAATCTGTCCAATATCATACTTTATAATACGAAAGTATGTTATTGTTCATATTTATCTAGTGGGGGGGGGTGCTGGTGCTGTACTGGTGGTGGTGGTGAGGCTCAGTTTCTTAATGTTCATATGGGGAGGGCATTCAATTTCAATGTAGAGTTAGGGAGGGCGTTCAATTTTTTATCTCATCAATAGCAAATGACAGCCCCCCTGTACAATCAATGATGCTTGCTCCCTTATCAACCTTCCCCTATAACCCAATGCAATACACTTTTAACAGTTTTCAGGGGAATCTGTCCAATATCATACTTTATAATACATTAAAAAGTATGTTATTGTTCATTATTTATCTAGTGGGTGGTGGTGGTGCTGGTGGTGGTGGTCCTGCCCGGCGACTGGTGGCGAGTTGGTGGTGATATGAGGGGACGATTTGATTCTGACCAGATCCGACATGGTAAAGACTTGCTGCCGACTAGGTAGAGACTTGCAGCGACATTGCCCTCATTATGGCGATGTGGTTATGACCTGGTAAAGACCTGCTTAAGACCTGGTAACGACGGAAAAAAGACTAGGGTTACGATGAGGTCGAGTAGGTCGAGACTTGAAAAAAGCTTGGTTGCGACCTTGGTGAAAATGGTATAAAAAGCTGTGTTTGGCAGTGAACCGCGTCCATTTCATTTTCATATTACAAAGCTAAGATGTTGCCCAATGAAACCCAAGCACGTTTGATGTTATGTTTAATAAATATCAATTACATGTATTACTCAATGAAAAATGCCGAACACAAAAGAACAAGCACAAGATGCAGAAAAAGGATATGATGATGGTCCACCAAGCAAGAAAAACGATAACGATAAACGATAACGATACATTTATTTCAGATATGTAAAATTTTACAATTTTACAATCCATATAAATAAAATTATATATACAGTATATACATAATAGCTAACATTATTCAAAATTCTAAAAAATATACATATTACAGTTAATAATTTTTAGGTATTAAAATTATAGTGTTCTGTTCCACCTGTTTGATTGACTACAATCAATATAAAATACAGAATTAACAATGGTTCTAATTAAAATATTATTACTCTTTTGGATAAGTTGTCTAAAACCATATATCAACTGTCGCTCGATTTCATTAAAAGATTTGACATTATACTGTGACATTAAAAGCCTCACTTCATTCCTATCTATATTAAGAAAGATTTTAAAAACTCTATTATATGCACTCTTTATCTTTCTAAATACTGAAGAAGTAAAAATTCATTGCTTTAAATAGTTTACATTTGATTTCATTACTGCTAAATTTGAATCTTTTAATAAGAACATTGCCTCTTGCATAAATACTCCTAAATTTGTCTCTTTATATCACAGTCATCTTTCATTGTATCAGTAAAAACACACCAAGATGTTTTTTGCTTATGTACGATCTTAAGTTGTTTACCATCTAAATACATTGCAGGTATGCTCAGATTTTCAAAACCATCTTGGTTTAACGCACATTAAAACACTTTTTCACATTATATACTAACAGCTGTTCACCCGGCATTGCTCGGGTTGAAACAGATGAGTCGGAACACATTAAATGCTCCTTCCTCCCCATCCTTCCTCCTGCCCTACATCCTCGAACCAGTTCTTGTCAGTATACAGGTCTGCAAACAGATTAAATACATCTCCATCACTGTCCTCCCATCATCATATGTCACAGCCATTTCACAGTAAATGTACTAAATATGGCAATGATTGATCCTCTAATATCCCTCCCCCAGCTACTGCTACCCATGGTAAACACGTGTGGAGCAGTTTAAATGCCCCACTCATCCCTACCCTTCCTTCCACCCCCCCCTCTTCTCTCCCCAACCCTCTCTACCTCATCCCCATCCAAGCAGGTCCACAATTAATGCACCCCCTTCTTGCTACTGCTCTGGTTGAAACGGAAAGATCTGGAACATACTAAATGCTCCTCCCTTCGCATTCTTTCCCCCTGTCCCACATCCCTCACACCAGCTCCCGTCACTACACAGGTCTTGGAAAGATTAAATACACCTCCATCACCTTCTTCCCACACTCATATGTGACAGCCATACATACACTATATGTTGTGTCAATGCTTGATCCATTTAACATCCCTCCCTCCAGCTACTCCTACCCGTGCTAAACACGTGCAGACCATTAAATGTCAATCACCCCCTTTCTGCTGCTGTACGGGTTGAAATTGATGAGATCTGGAACAGATTAAATGCTCCTCCCTTGTTTCACCACCAGCCATACCCCCAACCCATTGTTTTTTATCATTAAAACCAATTTATTTGGTTTGGAAATGTGATATTATAACGACCACCAAGATGTCCTGATTTTACATACATAGTTTGAAGTGTGTACGTCTTGTGCAAAAAACAAAAAAACCGCATTCATCCTGGCAAATAAAACAGGTGGTTAAGCAGATTGACAATCATTTAAAAACAATCATTTAAAACATCACATCTCTCAGTCTATTAAGATTTACACTGATCTCATCAGTATACAAATTGTAGAAAAAAGGTGACAATATATTTACCCTGTCAAACCCCATTACTAACATTACAAGTTTTTATTATAAATGATAGAACCAACATATTGTTTTTTTTTTATTCACAAATTGAATATTTTCAAGCGGTCATCTTCAGAATATAATGTAAAAATGAACCAAATTAAATTACAAAACAGTACTGTTTTTCAAATACATGAATATAATACAGAACATGAATCAAAACATAACAACACAGGGATTAAGGATTAAGAGATCAGCAGGTGCTGACAACATCTAAATCTTAACTGCTCTTGTATGGTGTTCAATACAGTGCTTAACATTAAAAGGTTCAGAAACATATCCATTCCATCTAACATAAAAATATTGTTTACTGTACCATACATATAAGATTCTAACAATCAATATTGGTAACTTCCTATCAATCAACTTTTTAAATAGCGTCCAGTGATTAATCTTATCAAAGGCTTTGCTTGCATCAAGAAAACATATATACATCGGACTACCAGCACGAGTGTAATACTCTGTTATTTGCTTAAGGGCATAAATGCACATTTCAGTTGATAACTTTGTTTTAAAACCAAATTGATTGTCTGTGGTTGTAAACAGTAATTTATAACGATTAAGTATAAGTATTTCTAAAATTTTAGATAAAACACAAGTTATAGCTAATGGACGATAGTGGTCCTTTGCACTTAAATTTCCTTTTTTTTGTCTTTAACTAGTGGTACAATAAAAGTGTCCATCATTTGTGGTCGAACATGACCATGGATAATCAAGGCATTAAAAACAAGTTCCAATAGTACATGTAGCTTACCACTAGCATATTTTAAATGTTTGCCAGTAATACCATCTAGTCCACATGCTTTACCATTCTTTATATACATGTACTTAAAAGATTCCTTCACATCATCCACAGTATATCTTTTGAAATTATCACAATTTGTATTTCCAACACTATTAATATTATCAAGAACATATTCCTTATTACGAATATCCTTACTAGAGTTGAGTAAATTTTCAAATGATCTTTCCACATATTAGTTATGTTATCGTTGCCAGTAACATCATCAATGGTAGTAGCCGCAGGAATATTAGCTTGATTTAAATTGCTTGAATCTCTTTCCAGAATGCCTTTTCATCTTTCATTGACAATTTGTTTGCCAAACTATCAGCAGTTTGAGCACATTTATCATTTTTACATTTTCTTAACACATATTTAAAGTAAGCACGTGTACGTTTCATCAGCTCAAAATCATTTCCAAATCGAGGTTTACCTCTGTTCCGCCACATTATGTATGCATCTCTTGCCTCGGTATATACAACTTTACAATATTCATTCCAACCAGGAATCTGTTTAATTGTGCTTTTAGTAGAATTGTTTCCTATGATATCACTACCAGCAGTATCAAGAACATCAATTATATCACTATGCATTTTGTCTATGGCACATACATGTGTAATATCTTTACAACCTGGATTATCACATAGCATAAGTTCATGAGAAAATCTAATTTTATTAAAACCTGCATCAGTTGAAGCATTATATTTTTGTAACTGGTCATTGTTTAATAACTCCCATCTAATTTTTCTACATTTCTTACCAAATTCACCATTATTACCAACATTTCCTAACGATTCATATTGACAGTTTAGGTTAATGCTAAAAGGATGATGATCAGAACTTATAAAATCGTATAATATATCAATATCACCAATATAGTCGTAAGCATATTTTGTACAAACAACATGATCCAGCCAAGAGGTAGTGTTATGTGCTTGACTAACAAAAGTATAAGATGACTTTGGACATTTTAGCATGTCTGCAACAACCAAGTCTTCATGTTGACAAAACTCCAACATGTTACATCCAAATAAATGCTTTTTATTAACAGGATCTGCATTAAAGTCACCCATAACATAAACTAAAGGAGTGTTTGCTTGTAATATAATGCCATCAAGTTTAACCATATAATAATCAAAATCACATTGGTTGTCCTCACAACAATATGGTAAATAGACATTTAAAATTAATAACTTTGACTGCTTTGCTTGTATTTCAATACCCATAATTCTCGGGTCACCATAATCTATAACCTTACATGAATTACCAAAGTCTTTCCTCCACATTATAGCCAAGCGACCATGTGGCCGACCCACTTGTACACCATTCTCAGAATTAATAGAAGATATACCTTTAGCATAGAAGTCATTATGTATTGCATTTAACATTGGCAATTCAAAATCAGCAAGCCAGGTCTCTTGAAGTAAAATAATGTTATATCTATTGCATAAATCATGAATTTCATTGATAGATGTTTTTATATTACAACAGTTAAAACTTGCTACTGACATATAATTATTATTATTATCCATGAATATTTATTGACATAGAAGTAAACTACAAATATCATCTTAAAAACAAGTACCTGTACATACACTAAAAGCCACTACTTATTCTTCATACACTTTGACCAGGACCCCCACTGGCCACATGTGTGAAGAAAGCAACTGTCTACTCATACGACTGTCACACTGAATATAAAATGAAGAGTATGTATTATATCTAGTTTTCAATTTAACTACTTTAAGCAACACTCCAGTTTCAAACTTTAGCAATTTTACAATCTCATCTGCAGTTGTTCTAGGTTTCAAGCGAGACACAAAGATTCCCCTACCGGTTCTGTTGGTAGGTTGTACCCTTTTATTTCTAGGGGTCACTGCCTTTATCTTGCAACTCCTGTTGCTACCAATAATCAGTTTCTGCTTTATCATCTCATTTTCACCCTTCTTTGTACGTCTGGCTTTTTTCATTTTGTTTGGCCATTCCCACCTTCCATTTCCAGCCATCACGCCCATTGGTTTGGGCAAGGGTGGAAAATGTTCTTTATATGCCAACTCGTCCCAATCAACTTCTTCATCTGACCAATCATCATATAGCTGCTTGTCACCACTATCGGAGGAGTCTGAACCCTCGCACACTGTGTCATCAACCGTGATCATTGACTCATTCAACGTGCTATTTATGCTGTTAGCTACGCTACGTTTAGAACCAGTTTGATTTGCAATTGAACCTGAGCACAGTGTATCGTCAACAGTGACCATCGACTCATTCAATGTGCTATTTATAGGTACACTACTGCTGATAGATACATTTTGTTTTGACCCTGAATGATTTGCATTTGACTTTGGTCCATCCTTTACACTTTTGAGCTCTTTAAGCACAACGATTTCTTTAGTCATATCCATCTGAGTATCAGTTAATATTTTCACATCACATTTGATATTCTGAATTTCTTTCAGTAATTTCAGAATGTCAATATCAACAGGCACTAAGCTTTTATACAAATTGGTCAAAATTAAATTGTTAATATATTATTGTACAGACCCACTGTTAATGTTATTTTATTTTATTTCTTCTTGTGTGATGCCGGTAAATTTATGGGAATGTAAATTATGGAAAGGAGCATATATATAAGGGGAGAAAGACCTTGACCTGGGGTAACCTGGTGCAGCTGGTTGTGGTCATGAGGCGGCGGTCGGCCCAAGGTCGGCTTATCAAATGAGTGATTAATCAACGTGACCTGAACTGGCCGAGGGGCAATGTGACCTGGTGAAGGGTAAGGCAGAGGTTAATTGGTCAGTTAGTTTGCACAGGGTTGACGTCTGGGTGCGGCCACATGGGAAGAGCAGAGGAGAAAAGGAGGCAAGATGAAAGGAGAAGGAGGGATGAGGTGGGAGTTTAAACTGTTACCAGACGAGGTTGGGCCTGTAAACTGCCTGCCAAGTGCAGCGGCAGCAGCCAGGATGCGTGGTGCCTGAAGTGAGGTGGGCGGAGCTTAGATGCAGACAGTCAGTGGTCATTGGAAGATGCGAGTGGTGATTGGCTGCCACGTGCCGGGGGGTATGGAAGGAAGCTGAGTGATATATGGGCACTGAAACGACTTTGAATTACTTATGTAATTCATCCAGATCTAATCTTTCCCAGACCTGTATAGTGACGGAGCTGGTGGAGGGTGTGGGACAGGGGAAAGTATGGAGAAGGAGGAGCATTCAATGTGTTTTTGGATCTCATTGTTTCAACCCGCGCAACGCCGGGTAAACAGCTGGTGATTGTATATATTTATATTTGTAAGTTTATTCACATATCCTATGTACTTTTATCAAAAAAGTGTTCACTGATAAACCTTTGTCATTATATTGTCTTAGATGTGATTATCTCACTTGGGTAGCATCATAGGGGGTAGCCTCATCGAAAGCTTTGTGTAAAAATGAACCAATCTCTAGATTTTTCCGTCGCTACCACGTCGTTATCATGTCGCAATAAGGTGAAACCATGATTTTATGGTCGTTATCTTGGTTAAGACCTGGTCGAGACTTAGTAAAGACTTGATCACGACTTGGTAAAGACTTGGTGGCGATCTTTTATTGATTTTTAGTCTTCCTCAAACACCGGCGACATTTTTAGTTCCGCTGCAGGGGGTGGAACTAAAAATGTCGCCATCAATCGCCAGTGCATCGCCGACTTTTTGGAGACTAGCTGCCGACTAGCCAATGGCTATGGAGACTAGATACAGACTTGATACTGACTTGGTAAAGACATGGTAGTGACATGGTGCCGACCACTAAAAACTTACGAGTCGTTACCAAGTCTTGGTCCAGGTAACGATAGTGGAATGCAGGGGGGATAAAGAAGAAGTACATCAAAGTTGAAATTGGCGGTATTATGAGGGCATACATCCATACACTTTTACCCAGGAGTCTTAGAATCTAGTCATACTGACATGATATCACATATTGCTAAAATAATGCACTCAATGATAGATATTGAAGGCAAACCTATTCACTAGGGAGTCTATATGAAGAAATACTCACTAACTAATCATGGGGTGTGTCTCATATTATCGTGGTGAGTACTGGCATCCCCAAAATTGCGTGTCTGTGTCTTTTTTTCACTTTTTGGGTATATTTCTGGTTGTCTTTTTTCACGTTGCTAGAATATGCTATAAAAGTCAAATTTTTGTCAGATATTGGTATGCTATGTCACATATTTTTCAGATATTGGTATACAATGTCACATTTTTTCAGATGTTGTTATGTCATGTCACAATTTTTGTCTAACATTGAGGATTTAAAGATGAGATTGTCGTGTCAATCATGAAATTGAGCATGCTGCTCATCATGCTCACACTTCACGATTGACAGGACAGTCGAGTGGTCAAATACCATTCTATCATCCACACTAAATGAGTGTCTGCTTTCTTTTTGATTTCGTAATTCATATTATAACAACAAGTAATACTAATTTTGTGATGAATCCATAAAAACTTACTATAAGTGTCGTAATATTTTCGGACATTTTCAATGTCCATCATTTGAACTTTTTTGTGTCACCAGGTGGCAGCATGTGACAGAACAGTCTCATGCGGCCCAGCTTCAGTTTGAAGCTGTGATGTACTTTTAAAAATAATTGCGTGCAGTCAATCATATAATTCACCAATCAGAGTAGAGTATTGTTGATGATTTATACACGGAATGATAGAATGATATATCATGTCACATTTATCTCAGATATTGGTATATTGTGGGTCCCATTATGTAAAAAATAAGTATATTGGTGGGTACCATTTTCAACCTGTTCGTACCCATTTTCCGTACCCATTTTCTGACCCAGATCCACCACCACCTCCTTCACACCCATGTAACTAATACTCTTTCCTATTTCACGAAATATATAAAAGCTCAAAAAATGCTGTCGAATGTTATTTTTATGGTAATTTGACACATAAAAATTCTATATAGGATTATCATCAAATTCGGTGTTGTGCATGATTATGACTTCAACCATTGCAGTTCCATATACTGATATAAATGGGATTTATACATTGACCGATGAATGGTATGCTTTCATTTCCATTGTTCGAGCCGCAATGTATGGGTTAACGCAAAAGACAACTTCAAGATATATTCGCTTTATATTGTCTGGGCGATTGGATATGATACTGGAGGTAAGTCTTTTATAAATTGAAAAAATAAATCTTCACTATCACAACATTACCACACTTAGAAATTCTATTTATATCTCTTATTCATAGGTGTTCAAAAGGTTAACAAAAAACTCCAAAACATGTCCAAAAATATTATTATTTACAAGTGTTACGACCTATTGGTTCTTATATTTTTCCTATGATATACTGTTTAGTGTTACACCAAGTCTGTATTTGCAACACGATACGTTGTGCCATGGGCTACTCTATAGTGATGATATTGGTGAGATAGGGTCAAAAAAGTTAATATATGTGGACATACTAAAATACTGATTTGATCAGATGGCATAGGACTGTGTTATGTTAATTAAACTATAGTATGAATTCAGCATAATGCAGAAGTTCTATTGTACCATTACAAGTGGGGATGGAGACTATATGGTGAGAATATTAAATCAAAGGAATAGTATATGTGGAAAGTTCAAATAGGGATAATGTGCAGTTCGGTGCACAAAGGATTTTAGTAACCTAATCCCATTGCCTGCCCCGTGTGGCATTGTGAAGGGACGCCTCATCTTTGCTTGTCAGAACCGGTGCGAAGTCCTTGAAAAGGGGCCTATTGTGAAACTCAGTTTGTAGGACGCCAGGCAACCGCCCAGTATGCTGGATGGCAGGCTGTTCATGGTATGCCAGAACACACCGAAGAGTGCGTAAGAAACATCATCATCAAGTCATCAGCATGTCTCCGGACGCCTGTGTGATCGACTCTACTTTGTTTACAGTTTAGTTCCGTGACCAGGATCTTGCAAAGGTATATGCATTGCGCGCAATACGACTGCTGAGATCCTGCCACCATGTCCTCTCATCGATGTCCTGATAGCCGCCTTGCGAGATGGTAGTAGCGTTTCTCCTCAGCCAAGATCACCCTTAGGGAAAAGCCAGCACCTTTATACTGAAAGTATGGACGAGAAGGAGTTGTGAAATGCTTACCTTCCCGAAAAGCACCTACGGCCAGCTCCATCTCTGCCCGAGTCATCTGGATGGCAAGATGGATGCTGAACACCACCAGAAGAACCGGCACAATGATTAACAGGATGAAGACAATGGAGACTACGGGCCCAGACTACGGAGAACCCTGCACAGGCGAAGCTTGATGCGGTGCATGTCAATCCCGCCAGTCGCGTCAGTGGTGCAACAAGCCCCGCTGCTTCCTCCCACAAGGAGAGGCTAACAGGTCCCTGTCATCAAGAAGGATGGCAGAAATCTTCAAGAGAGCAAGGGACAGAGGCCATAGCAGAGGAGGTGGAACCCCAAAAGGGGGTTTTGGGGCCCTTTTTGGGGGCCCCGGGGCCCCCGCAAATATTGGGGCAACAGATAAAAAAAAAGGGGGTGCCCCCAAAAAAGGAAAAAACAAATTGAAAAAGGAGGGAAAA
>JAGTTF010000595.1:0-10989 GCA_019095985.1 Streblospio benedicti
TATTAAAGCTAGCAACAAATAGAATACACCAATGGAATCCTTTTGTTGAAATCTGCTTCCGATACGTATATTGGATATGGCAGTGCGAACAAATAATTGTATATATTTAGCTATCTCCAAGCTTAGAATGTCGAACAAACAACTCGTTCAACTTTCTGTCTATCTTACAGCACATGCTTGCCTCAAATTCAACAATACCGATTCGTTCTACGTTCTAGAGATTTCATGCGCATTTCATTCGGTGAAACCTCAAGCGAGTTTAGAAAAATACATCTCTGATGCGATAACATATGATGTGTATGAAAGGAATTCCAATATATCTAGTAAATTAATGAATAATGGGCAACAAATGTTTCAACCCACCACTAAAACACACACAAAATACATTATGTAATGTTATACAGACCCTTTTTCTAGAAAAATCACTGAACATTCCGCCATATTGCCATTTCAAAGTTGACATATTTATATATGACCAACACATGTGAGAGCTGATTATGGCTGCATTTCTTATGTGCTAGTAAATATTCAACAGGCTGTGACGTAGCCGGTGGCCAAGCTATAAGGCTGCGTGACGTCACCAGCTAGGGATTAGCAAAGGCCAAGAATATCATCTCGCTAAGCTGAGACATTTAGACTGCAGCTGTTTCTGAGTGCTATGATCACAGGTTTCAATAATCTTTTTAAATGGTATTCTTGGCCTTGACAAAGGCTACGTCAGAACGTACCTTTTAAGTTATGCTTAACATGTCTACATACCGTCGCCACGTGCTGGAAGGTAACAATCTCTTTTATCCTCGCTGATCCATGCTTCATAGAGCATAATAAATTAAAGAGACATGAACAGGTGAATTTCATGTCATATAAACTTTTTATGCCACATAAATAGTACTTTATTGAGCCATTTGAATATATACATTTTTATTTATATGCAGCTTTTCATTTCTTCATAATTAATCAGTTCCCTATTTCGGTTTCTTGAAATGTACCCACAGCCCAATGTTTTGTTAAAGCCCGATTTCCTATCGTTTTGACTACCCGATGACAATCTCCAATCCATAACTAGTTAGTGTAGGTGAACTGCATGTCCAAACATATAGGGTAAACTATCAAAAATCAGCTGTCAAAAATACATGTTCTGGAATGTGAGTGCTGCCAGTGAGCACATGGTTTTGTTTTGTATGCAAAGCTGATAGACTGTATTCCTTAGAAAGCTGGCTAGGATTGATGCTAGGACTCTGACCTCATGTTTTTTGTTTACCACAGCAGAAGCCAGCCTTCAGAAAAGGCTATGATATTTAAACTTCAGTCTATTAGAGTCAGTCTAAGATATGCACATGCATGTACAGTGAACAGAGTTGTAATCTCTGTGGGTGTTTTAATATGAAGGAAACTAAATATGAATATTTAAACTAAATAATAAATATCATAGCCTTTAGAAAGGCTAGTTCTGACGTTATTGTGGGAGGATTTCATGTAGACCGTCTGCAGATCCATAGATCCATGAAATCTTTTGGTGGTTATGGATTTCCAAGCTGTTTTTGTTGATTTTGATGCAAGTTATGGGGGTTTTTGGACCTCGTTAGATGTGTGTTCAGCATTATAGATCCAAGAAATTGATTGAATTGGGGTATTCATAGCTATTAACGTTGGTTTTGATGCAAGTTTTGTGGTTTTGGACCTCCTCAAATGTGTGTTCACCGTTATAGATCAATGAAATTGATTAGATTTTTTCAATGGTGTGTTTGTTGGTTTGTTGCGAGTTAGGGGCGGGGGGCAGGGGCAGTGAAACCTCCTTTTATGTGGGTGCAGTGTTATTGGTGTAACGATTTGCATGGTTGCCTTCCAAGCAGTCAATCCGGGTTTGACTCCCGGCTGATGCATGACTGTTTTGTCCTGATGAAGTCCATTGCAGCTGCCATAAGCATGTGCGGCGAACTTGCATACGCTAAGGCTGCAAGACTGCGTCTTTAAAGATTTGTAAATGTTGTCAAGATGTTATTCACACAGTACAGAACTGCATTGGCCGTGAATCGAACCTGGGCTGCCATGGCGGCAGGCGAGCATTGTGCCACTGAACCACCGATGCCTGGACAACGACTAGGTGAGCATTATTTCAAGTTATACGGATTGCACTGTATTTCAAGTATTTACTTTAAATAGTTTGACGGTTGGTCCTAAATGAAATAAAACTTTGTGTGCACATAGTTAAATAGTCCTGCTATAAGTAATTACGTTTCTTAAATAGAAACAGCACCAGAAAACAGGTTAAAATCACTAACTTACGCTTTCAGAATTCATATAGCTTTTCTCCTGTTGAACTATATATATCTGATGGACGCACAACGTAAGATTTCCACGTACAACTTACGTAAAACGTACCTTTCTTACGTTCTCCGTGCATGACCTTACGTTTGGCGCCTGGGTTTAATGGTCTCGGACCAATGGAGAGCCTTCCCCTTGCAATCAAATGGAGAACTTGCTTTGGCTTGTGCTTCACATCTCTGTCAGAAACCTACAGGCTATGTCGTGACTAGTATTGATGAGTAGGCAAATCGTGTGCCTTCAAAATTAAACTTAAATTTATATTGCATGACAACCCTCCCAGTGAGCTTTAGATGCCAGATACTGAAAATATGCTGCTCTCCCCATTGACACCCTGCCAATATACACGATGTCAAAAACATGGAATTGCACAATCTGCAAGATTTTTTTCTACACTTATGCATACCGTTTGGACCAACAGAGGTTCACAGTCAGCCTGGTAATTTTTTTTCTGCCACACACATGTCCTAGACACCGTACAGTATGCGGGAGAAAATTTCGACAAACAATATCAGTCTTTATCATCTAATTTCCTACTACCTGTACATCACAGATCTTTGGTTGATTGCAGGCTTCACCACGTGCGGGTCAAAATTGTAGTAACTACTTTGATACAATAATAATAATAATCTTTATTTCAGGTAGCCACTTTGAACAAGCAAAAGCGAACCCTTATGAAATAAAAAGGATATGAAATAAAAAATAATAAAAGCACCGACAATACAACAAGTAATAAAAAGTATATGAAATAAAAAATAATAAAAGCACCAACAATACAACAAGTAATACAAAAGGAAAAAGGTTAAAAGACTATATAATAAAAGACAATATATATCTTATCACAAATTGTAAGCCTTTTTTATCCACATTTTAAAAAGATTGCTTTTAAAGATAAAATACGAACTGCTACAGATGGTGATAACTAGAGGGTTACCACTATTCGTAAGTCGGCTGATAAAACTACTGATGTAGGTTCTCACTAGACTGTCAAAATTATGAATTCCTGATAAAACATAGAAAGAAGACATACAGTGATCACGTTTAAGTTTAAATAGCAATCTAACAACACCTATGTACATCGTTGATAAACGCCACCTGCGGTATGACGATCGTACACAAATAGTTAGTGCACATGGTTTCATTAAATGTCTCAACTCACTAAATATTCAGGTTTCAACTTCTTACTACTTGGATTAAATATTATATGCATATTATGTACTTGTGCCAGTAAACATACATGTTTGACTTATCAGATCCCTGTTCTCTCCTCTCCTTGCAAATTAGCTAATATTTAATTACACGTATCTAATTACTACTTATCATCTTCTCATCAAACTAATGGACTCTTTCTACGTGACTATTTTCAATTTCTTCATCTCCTAGGAGATCAATCCATCTAATTTGTATGCATAAAGTCAGTATCTTATTAGTCAAAGTTGTGTTACAACGCCTTCCCACTCAGTACTAAGTAGCATGCTGCAATCTCGCGGATTGATTTGTAGCGATGCACCGCAGTGCCTCCGGTCATTTTACGAACTAGACAGATAAAATCACATATCAGAGCAAGCGAAATTGTTTGTGAAATTGGCAATACAAATGCTAGTTCCAGCTTAATTACAGTTCAGTGAATCAATGAAAAATATTTACTTAATCTTTATCAACCTTGATTTCGACCCTACACCACCTGTATGTTATATAATTCATGATTTGACAAATACTTCATACCACTCACAGTATCATGAATATACGGTATCATGAATATTCATGAGGTGATTGTAACAAAGTAACACTTCTGCTGCATTGGTGCTGCCATCTATTTACACTGGCAGTGATGCAATATGCTGCCACCTTGTGGATTAATATGTTCAGATAACATAGTCCACTTACAAGCTTTAATGTTGCACGCATATATATTAGAGCTGAAGAACTGGTCAAATTACAACACATGAAATGAAATACACGAAAAAAAGATGAAATGAAATACACATTTATTGTTATGTTTACAGTTTTTTTTGGTTTTATTTATTCTCCTCTTCTGTCTATCTTGTTGGAATGTATTACTGCGCGAACATTCATAGCATCATGAATATTCATGAGCAATGAACAGCGCTGCCATCTATCGGTTTATACAGGCAGTGCTGCTTTTGGTTTAGTCTCGATCATCTAGAATCTTAAATGGTTGCCACCTACCAAGATATCATATCAGCCTTGGTGTCCGAGGCTAGCAATGGTTAAGTTTACATTATGTATTTCAATCCCGCTCACAATATTCAAAATGGCAGGCTTAAGCCTACATGGTGATGGGTAATTCGAGTAAAAAACTCATTTACTGTTTTTTGATAAGTGTTTGCTAGTAATCACTTAGTGAATACAATGCCAACATAATTATATTTAAATATGACATGAAGGAAGTATTATCAACTTGCATGGGAGACAAACAAAGCATTTGAAATGATGTAATATTGCTAGATTTGGCGGGGACAAGGATTGTCAATCAATGTGGTGTCATCAAATAAATGCCATTCCCATGGTGTTGCCATATATAGGATAAGGAAAAAGATGGGAACTGAAGCCGTGGGATTGGGTGTGACAGCATCACTTTGTGAAAGGTATGTATTGGTCCCAAATTAACTACATGCATAGTCACTATAGTAGTCTAAGCTTATTGTTGTTAGACATGGCCTGGCTGTTATATACAAATTTCTGTTAGTGTCACCATTTATTTTCTTATCTTAATCTAAATGTTTTATCATAGCCTAAAACATTTTTTTTAATTTTGCCAATATATTTAGATCTAATATGCATTTCCATTGACCATACTATATATGTACTCTGCATAAAAATTGCAGGTGAACCAATGAGGATACTGATCATCCTGACTATGTGCCTTCTTTTCACATCTGAGCAACCCCTACGGTCTACCATTACATCAATGAAGATAGATGAATATAAATGTCGCAAGAGAAGGTCCATCATTTCATCCTCCACATTCCCCAAGGTTCTATTTCAGGCTACACTTCTCTTTACAATATATGTTAAAAAAAATATGTTAATGACATGTCTAGTTCAATTTCATGTGATTTATGTTTATATGCTAATGATTCTTTATTACTAGTATCTGGAAAAGATGTCAAAACCATTGAAATGTTATGTTGAAACTGAGAAAATAAGCAATTGGTTAGATTCTAACAAACTGTCACTACATTTGGGAAAAACAGAGTCAATATTGTTTGCTTCAAAAAAGAAACTAAAGAAACATTGTAATTTGAATATTAATTGTAAAGGTGTAGAAATAGAAGCCAAGAGCAATGTAAAATACCTTGGAGCTGTCATTGACCAAGACATGAGTGGACATACCATGGGTAATTCTATTATTAAAAAAGTCAATGCAGGACTCAAGTTTCTTTATCGTAAAAGTGGTTTCCTTAATTTTAGAGAGCGTAAATTGTTGTGTTCAGCTTTGTTACAGTCACGTTTAGATTATGGTTACAATATATATTACAGAGGTCTAGAACAATGTTTAAAAAAGAAAATACAGACAGCACAAAACAAGATGATAAGATATATTCTCGGATATGGCAATATACATCATTGACTATATACAGATTTTATGAAGGTGAAATATTTAAATGTTGAAAGTAGATTTAATTATTTATCTTGTAATATGATGTACAGTATTTACCATGGTTTGGCACCTACATACTTGTGTACATTTCAAAAGGTGACAGATGTTCACTCTTACAACACCAGAAATAGTGAAAAATGCTATGTTGTTCCCCATGTAAAAAGTCATGGGAATAATTCATTTATGTTTAATGGAGCAAAAGTATGGAATAGTTTACCCAAATTTATTAAATGTACAGAAACTAAAGATGATTTTAAAAACAAATGTAAACGATACCTATTTAAGAAGATGCAGGAGAAAGAAAAAAGTGATTTTGTTATGTAGCACTGGGATATTAATCTGTGATCTAATTTCTTAATTTATTTATTTATTAACATAACGTGAAAATTGCCATCATTGTATCATGTGATATAACCAGTGCCACTATGGAAATAAGCTATTGGCTTCTGCCAAAGGCTTTTAGTGCTGTCTGTTTTGTAGCATGTATACATTTAATAATTTTTTAATGTATATACTTTTATTAATTTATTTCTTATAATTGAATTTGAATTTTCATGTATAATGAGCTACAAATGAATGAATTTGAATTTGAATCCTTATACATAGACCGGCCTCTACACTGGCTCAAGTTGAGCAACTTTCTCAATGGTAAAACCACTATAAGCATCTTCTCTTTCTACATCTAAATGGATCACCTATGGTTGATGCAATGACGAACTAATGTGCAAAAACTCTATGTGTCACCAAAATATTTTCCCTCGAAGAAAGAATTCAAGGTTTACATTCACAGTGTGATAGTCTTTAGATGGAAAACAACTTTGTTGAAAGATGTTCTAAAAAATAAACTGGCCATCTTGATGACTCTAAGTTATATTTTAATACAAGTATTCCGACTGTGGCAAGTTTTTGATTTGGTTTTTACTTTTATATCTCAACCATCAGATGTATTTAATTATATCACATCATCAGCAGATAGGCGTTTTTAGCATTCACATTTGAAATATGAACAAGCTCTAGTAGTAGGTTTGATGATGTATAATGTCTGTTAACAAAGGTGTTGATTAGTGTAGAAAGACATTAACTTTACTCAAACCATGCGTACAAATAGGATATTCTGATTCTAAACATTCAGTCGACTGAAAGTCTCGTGTATAAATCTATCTGGTTTAGAATTGAAAAATTATGTTAAGTTAATATGTCCATAGCAATTCTGTTTTATAATTTATCCTGCTTCTTTTAACCTGTACATGGATGATTTTATCAAGGAGTTAAATAAATATGAAATAGGATGTTGCATAAATCGTCATTATATAAATAACTTGTTGTATGCAGATGACAATTACATTGTTGCTTCCTCTCCGTCTGGGCTTCAAAAGCTCATTTATATATGCTCAGAATATGCAACTATCTATTATTTTTAGCTCACCTGTGAGCATGTGAGCTTTTGTGATCACCTTTCGTCCACCTGTCTGACCGCCCATCAACAATTCATATTTTTCCAAATAAATTCATTTTTCATTTGATTTTCACCAAACTTGCACACAACTTTTTTGCCTGTCTTATCATGATATCGTATTTGAATCTTTCCTCTGGGTGTAAAATTGGCTCCCCAGGGGTCCATATAAAAAAAAATCTGATTAAATGAAACCGTTTCACCAAACTTGCACATATTTTCTAAATGATTTCTTTATTTTTCATTTGCTTAGCTGTGAAACAGCAAAACTATATTTGAATCATCATGCCCCTGGGTGGCAAATTGGCCCCCCTCCCCACACCCCCCCCCAAAAAAAAAAGAGCAACAAATGATGATTCTGATTACATAAAACTATTTCACCAAAACTTGCACAGTTTTTCTAGATTTAGTTGTGAAACAGCATGTGACTCCAGAACTATGTTTGAATCATCGTGCCCCTGGGTGGCAAATTGACACACACACACACACCCCCCAAAAAAAACAAAAAAAAATGAAATAAATGCTTCTTCATATATCATTTAACACAACTTATTTGGCTGTCACATTATGATATCATATTTGAATCATTCCCCTGGGTGCCCAGCATTGTTTCATTATTCACCAGGGCACCTCTCACTTAATTTCAAAGCCAAATTTACACATGCAGGTGAGCGATATTAGGACCCTTATGGTCCTCTTGTTGTTTCTTTGCATGAGCTGATTTGAATAACAATGAGCTTAAATATGTTCATGGCATTAAATATCTTCGTGTAATGTTAAGTGATGAAAGTAATAATGATGATGATGATCTAGTCCGGCATAAGAAGTATTTGTATGCCAAGGGTTATTTGTTGATTTCAAAGTTTAAGAATTGTTCAGATAATGTCAATTCACTTTGCAAATACTTGTCTTTGTATGTTCCAGACCAAATGAAACTAAAAATAAAGGGACAATTATCATTTTTCAAGTGTCTGATTAAGATTTTCCTCAGTGATATCTTTCAATACATTAATGTAACATTCTGTATTTAGTGTAGTACAAGGCTATAGCTATAGTCCCCGTGTAAAAATATAAAATTTCTAAAATGTAACCGCATATGTAGTGCATTATGACTATATGTTTTTTTATAAATCTAGTGGGAATAATGTTCGTCTGTGGCCATGGAATACTACATCAGTATATTCATGTAACAAAGAATATATAGAACTAACGCAATATGATAGCGTGTCATCTTCTAAGTAATATATACGAAATGTGATTACTTATACCTCAACAGCTTGTACATTTTTCTAATGAAATATTATATAATTGTTATGCCACTCCAATATTGTTTGTGTTAAAAATTGCAAAAGCATGAAAGATTGATGTACACCAAATAGTTTGTTTGTTGTTTCTTTATTTATAAAATGCTCCCATTCAGGTAGAGCACTGTAATTGTGTATTCTTAACTACAAAAAGGATAACATAGCTCCAGGTGTTTCACTTTTGTTGAGCACTCTTAAGAATTCACAATGGAACAAATAAACCTAGATTATTCAACTAAAAACATTCCAGTTCCAAGCAAAAGAGCATATTTAGAAAGACTGATAAGCGCCACAGAGAAATTCATTAAAGCTGCTAGATGGAGAGCATTTTTCTTTCTAAACCCAAAGGCCCAACCAAAAACGAAGAAAAACACTTATGGATTCACATCAACTAAAACACCCCCTCAGATACCCGAATTAAAACCAATGGAAGAAAGCCTAAACAAAATGATCCAGAATGTAGAGTTTGCAGCACCGCGCAGCAATACCTTCCAAAAACAATTAAAGCGAGATAAAACACGTATCGAGAGCACCGACCAGCTAATTATAGAAGCGGACAAAACAACAAACTTTATAAACTACAAGTCAATACCTACAAAAAGCTACTCACAGAGAACATCACGAAAGAATATAAACTTGCGCCGCCAAACACAGAAGCAGAAATCACAAAAAGACAAAGCCATTGCAATATCCTTAGAACTTGAAGATAGGATTGATAAAACATCTGAAAACCAAGCATTTATTTCACTAAAAGACCACAAGCCAAACTTTGCAAACAACCCCGTGTGTCGACTAATCAACCCTACGAAATCAGAAATTGGAAAGATAAGTAAGCAAATACTAGAAAAGATAAACACCAGAATCAGACAAAAAACCAAGTATAACCAGTGGAGGAACACATCAGAGGTAATCGAATGGTACAAAAAAATAGAAGACAAAAACAGAAAATCGTTCATGATATTCGACGTAGTAAACTTCTATCCATCTATAACAAAGGAGCTGCTGCAAAAATCGCTGACATATGCAGAAACATTCGGGAGCATCACCGACGAAGAAAAAGACATAATATTGCATTCAAAAAAGTCTCTGCTTTACAATGATGGTAGGTCATGGTACAAAAAAGAAAATCCGGAATTCGACATTGCCATGGGAAGCTATGATGGCGCAGAAGCCTGTGAGCTAGTCGGACTGTACATGTTAGCCCAGATGCAGAATTTTGGTATAGAAGTGGGTATATACAGAGACGACGGTCTCGCAGTCTGTGAAAAAACGCCACAACAAGCTGCATAAAAAAAGAAAAACATTTTCAAGGAAAAACTCAAAAAATCTGTCAAATTTAAAAATATACCAGCAAGGATTAAACAATAGTGGAACAAGTACAACCTAAAAATACAATCCAAAACCAACAAAGTGAGAATAGAAATAGACGAAAACGAAAAAATAACCTTGGTACAACCTTACCCTACAGTACAATAATGTAAAAAACAAACATTGGGCAGCTGTATAGTAGCATTTGCAGTGTATAAACTGGCCTGTGTAGTACCTATGTAATGTACCTGTATATATGTTGAACAAGCGGTAAATAAAGCTAGTTTTAGTTACCATACATGGCGAGTCAGCAGGATAGAAAAAAATATATATGTTTAAAAAAATGACTTCCGTAAAGTGCCCTATAACGGATTGTACATAAAAACAGAAGAAGCTGGCGAGGGGCTGGCAGTAGAGTTAATGAAGTTACATCCAGTTGTGCCAGCCAGTGCTCCACATCCCTGTATAACAAGAACAAAAAGCCAGACAGACCAGGTATAGACACCGGATGCTCTGAATCAGAATGGGCTTTCTCAACCGTGAGTGGAACATCTACACAAAAACGGTCATGCATTACAGGAGATGAGTTGAAACACGAACTGAATGCTGCATGCACGAATGAGCTGGGCGCCGATGCCTCCTCAACTTCAGGTGAGAGCGAACTGATAAATGTACACATGAAAAGCTGTTATGCTACATTAAAGAAATAGCAGTAGAAAGTAAGAATATATCCGTGCATAGGCAAGAATTTTATGGAATGGAACAATCACGTGATGAGCCAATACGACTATTTATGGGACGTCTACAATCCAAAGCATCCCATTGTGATTTTAAGATAAAGTGCACCTGTCAAATGGACCTATCATATGCAGTAAACCATGGTTTCTGATCAATTGGTTGTTGGCCTCTATGATATGGAAACACAAGGTGAGGTGCTGGCAAAAACACTCTACTTTGACAACACTGAAGCTGAA
>JAGTTF010000596.1:0-13013 GCA_019095985.1 Streblospio benedicti
TATTGGTGTTTCAATGATCCCAAAACCTCACATATTAATATTTTAGAGTTATTACGTGCGACTGTGGCCCTCAAGTTGTGGGGCAGGGCTTGAGAGGCTTGCAAATACATATGAGAGATGCGACAATATGGCTGCGGTAACAGTACTTAATACAGGTCGATCTAGAGACCCATTTCTTCAGACGTGTTTGCAAAAAATTTGCTACTTGGCTGCCAAATATGAATGTGAATAAGGGCGGTCCATATAGAAGGGTGCTGCTAATAGAATTCTGGATCTTTGTCACATTGGGCCAAAACTTATGCCCAAAAATTTTTTCTCTCTCACTAAATCTTACAGAATTTTAGAATCAATTGTACCCGATAATTATTTAAAATGGTCTCATAATTGGTAATATACTACAGGTTGGCTATAGCAGTTGAAGACAGATTTAGCTCTAACACAGAAGCAGGCCTTTGCTGAGGGGGCACTGAGAAATTTGTGTTCTCCAATGGACTAAGTTCTCACATTTTGCGTCCACGATTAGGCTTTTGCCTTTACCAATTTCTACAGGTTGGTTATGTTTATATGTTCAGTTTTTAGCTAGGTCCTTGTCTAGTCCACAATCTGTACAAAACTACATTTTCAGGGTTTAAAACTATTCATTCCTTGCTAGATTTACCTTTTCTGTCTCTTAACTCAATATCAGTTCGATTACATTTAAAAGGCCTGGATAGATCAGTTAGTCATGTACAAAAAAGGCTATACCAATTACTCCTGAAATATTAATTAAAATGTCAGAAGTGATAAATTCTTCAATTGTGGAAGATATAGTAACCTGGTGTCTGTATTAATTCATGTTTTATTTGTTTGCAAAAATCTCAACTCTATACTATGCCCAGTTAGAGCCCCCTCTGAAAATGTTAAAAAAAGCCGTAAAGCGCACCTCTGAGTACAACACTCTTTGTTTTCCCATCTCACGATTCATTTAAACTACTGGTTTATTCTAAATTGCAAAAGACCTTCAGAAAACATTTAGTGGCTAGTGGTTCAACTCCTTGTGGCTTTTGTCTCATAGTTTTAGACGTGGAGGGGCAACGTTTGCCTTTGGTTCTTGAGAACATCCATGGTGCCCTCTAGTGGCAAGCACTGGCAAGCAATACACCACTGCCACACAGTGCTGCCACCTGTTAGCTTATTGATCATAACAGTGACACAATGCTGCCACCTGCTGGCTAAACATTGCATAAGTATTAAAATTTGACACAAATATTTTTTATAATAAAATCTAGCCTGAAGATGTGTTAATATTATTTTTCCATCATTATAAATTATTATCTATCAGTGAGCAAAAGTTTTGTGATGATTCACAAAACGTTTTATTACTAGAAATGCATCAATGGCTAACAATTGGATTGACGCTCTTTGGTGGTAATTTTATTCTATAGCACTTTATTTATGCATTTGATACCTAATTATAGTTTTATTATCTTACTAAAGTCACTGATTTAATGTCCAATAACCATAACCAATAGTTATATTGGCATTATAACAATATAGTTTGTTTGTAAATATAAGTGCATATACTTATTTACTGTAATATCACAAGTTGAGGATATTAGGATACCTTTCTTTAAATAATTATATCTAAAAAAACTAGCCTGAAAGAGGTATCATTCTTTTGCTATTTTTGATAGGATATAGTTTAAGCTTTAAGGGAAAATTAGTTTACAGCAATTCACACGAAAAGGTTTTTAGAAATTGCAGATTGAATTGCAACAGGTCAGCCATTCCTTTCATTTGCATTGTAATATATCACAAAAAATACTGACACAAATATTTTTTATAATAAAATCTACCCCTGAAGATGTGTGTTAATATTATCTTTTCCATTATTATAAATTATTATCTATCAGTGAGCAAAGTTTTGTGATGATTGACAAAACCTTTTTTTACTAGACGTTCTCATCAAACTTAAGTGTGGTGTACCAGGGGAATTATTTCAATTGTACGGGGATTGGAAATCATATGCTTACAAAATGTATATGGAATTTTCATATGATCATAAGTTGCTGGTTGCAAATAAGTTAGCATCCACGCTGTGTAAAAAAATTTCATTCCTTTTTGCCAGTTGTACTGTGTTTGGCCTGTTGGGTTTGGCGGTGTAATGCTAATTGGTGTAAAACTATGTTGATTTTTGTGTAAAAAATAATGTATATTTGTGTTTGTTGTTTGTTATACTATATCGTTCTTATGAGACTGTCTAAATTTGTTGATAACATGTAATTGGTTGAAAGAAAAATGCCAAAATAATGTGTTTAAAAAAAGTAAAATAGAACGTTAAAATATTCTTTTGAGTTGTCTGTAATTTGACCGCAATGGAACTAAAATCATTTCAAACAATTACTGACAATCGATCGTAACTAAACCTAGCCTTGTTTTCAATTTTTCAATATATCATGAGCGCCATCTTTTTTAACAGCCTCTAGGTTTATAAAAAATATTAGGTTACTCACCCAGCCCACCCTTAATGTAATGTCATTTTGAATATTACTTCTTGAATATTTTAACTGTTAATCTTCTAACAAGTGTATTTTGTCTCATGGTAGGTGTAATGCTAATTGGTGTAAAACTATGTTTTTTTTTTGTGTAAAAAGTAATTTATATTTGTGTATGTTGATTGTTAGACTATATCGTTATTATCTTACTGTTTAAATTTGTTGATACATGTAATTGGTTGAAAGAAAATGCCAAAATAATGTGTTTAAAAAATAAAATAAAATATCAAAAATTCTGATGAGTTGTCTGTAATTATCCTGGCCTGTATTTACACCCGTTTGAATAATTATTTCCCACAGGTTCCCTGGGGAAATGATTTTTTGACTGGGTATGCACTGTGTGAGGGTGCTCTTCTGACACACCTCTTAATGTCCAATTCTCATTGGCTCAGCCCGACCTTGAGACCAATGTCAAACCCTAGTCTTTTTCAGGATTTTTTGTTAAGTACCACCCTCGGCTTTAAAGTACTTTGTAAATGGTTAAAGTCGCATGATAGAGAGTGCTAATGAAGCCGTCTATTGGTTAAATTATGTCACACCAACCAGTCCTCCACTCTAAGTGTCCAAGACGGATTTCTTACATTACCATTTCGAGGTGACCTGCCCACCCCTGAGCTGTCAATCAAGTTGCATAGCCAATCAGAGCATCGTAGTAAAAGCTTTTTATTCATCATTTGGTGTAAAATCACATCAACAATAAAAATCACTCCTCTAACCTGGGCAACCGAACATAAAATGTGTAACACCTGGTGGTGTGTGTGGGTGGCTTTGCCCCCAGGAGTTGGGTTTCGTTGAGGGTGCCCGGGGAGTGTCTGGGGGTAGGCCTTGACCTTGTAAAATAAAATAAAATGGGGGGTCGGGGGGTACCCTCCCCATAATAACATTGAGAAATTATTTTGAAAATTGGTCATAACGTCCTCCTGCCTATGATACTGCTATCAACTATAGAGAGGTGGTCTTCTTATATTTTCAACACTAAATGTGCTTCCTGAACCTTTTTCATCATCATTTACCAGGGCACTTCTCACTTAATTTTGAAGCCACACATGCAGGTGAGCGAAATTAGGACCCCTTATGGTCCTCCAGTTCATTTACTCCTATGCACAGAAAAATGGCCGCAATTTAGTGCAGATTAATATGCTCTCAAAAATTAAACTACTCCTTTTTATATTCTCTTAAAATAAAAAACGTAACACTAAAAATAAATTGTGCATGATGATTCCTTATGCAGTTTTACATATAGTTATCTAGTTTTAAACATGATGGCACTGCCGTTATACCCCAAACGCATTACTTGTACCACAAAGCTTTTGACAGCCAAAGGTGAAATGGTATAGGATGATATGTCAATGTATGCGGTGCCGATAGGTGCCTCGGGGTGAGTGCAAGCGTGGGGGCTTTACATATCCATCATCAGTACATGAGACCCGCTTGCATGTCTTCTATGTACGTCACAGCAACATGGTATGCAGTATTCTTTATAAGGAAAACTGCCATAGTAAAAATAAACATAATAACAAAGGTATCATAATGGTCGAAGATTCATGGTGCACACCTATATATACTGTTGAAAAACATAGATTCTGGATAGCTATACATTATTACTGTGGTATGATTCAGATATGAGTAAACTCCATTTTTCTTGTATGCCGAAATATAAGTGAACCACCAATAGCTACACTTTGATAAAATTGAAATGATATATATATTTTTTTTAATTGGAACAAAAAATGTATCAGGGGAATGGTTGACATTTATTAGAAGTGTTATGAAGTGTTATGCTTGCGCTCTCTGTTCATGGCAAGTCATTCACACCCCTGTGGGAAATTCATATGTTCCTTGAACGTTTGCTCATCTAGTTTCACATTTTCATATACAAAATGGTCTCTGGCAAATTTCAGTGCATTAGATCTATGTTTCAAACAAAAAAGATGGATTTTTTTCATTTTCATCATACAAAAAATAGTCTCCGTAGGAGACAGGCAAACTAGTACAATGTAAACAGGAAGCCTGTGCTCTGATATCGTTTTAATAGAGTACTAAACTCACAGAGAAATGTGGATTTGACGTATTTAATAACGAAATGGACACATTAAAGTTACATCAGAACTTACGCTCAAGCACACGCGTTTGGCTGTGCGGACGCAACTATGTGTTTGAGAATGCCACTTTAGTTTCAGGGAGTACACATACATACGGGCCTGTGAAAAAGATACGGGAATGTAAGCCCTGGTTGTTGCTGAGGCGGTTCGGTGGATGGGCTGCGTTTGTGGATCGTGCTGTGGTGTCCTGACTGTTGATGAGGCTGTTGGGTAGATAGACAATGTGTCTGGGTTGTGCTGGGATGTCCTGGATGTTGATGACGCCGTTGGGTGGTTGGGCAGCGTCTCTGGGTCGTGTGTTGGGCGTTTCAGTTTTTGTGGAGGCTGTGGCTAACAGTATTAGGGCCCGTGGTTGAAGATTGACCAGCAGTTAGCGCAGAAAGCAGACGAATTTAAGTGCATACATGAATTGATGGGAAGTAAAGATATAAACTGTTGGGCCTCAGTAGATTGATGGTGGTAGCTGTGTGGCTGCGGTGATGGGCATTGGCTGCCAGCTGGGGTGTTGTTGCCGGATGTTGGTTGATGCTGGTATGGACGCGTGCTGGGTGTCACTGCATGCTGGGATGGTCACTGGCTGGGTGTGGACGCCTGGTGTGTGTTGCTGCATGCTGGGGTGGTTGCTGAGTTGCCGACTTCAACCAAAAGCATGTTGCCACCGTACAGTGTTACTACTAGACAGTGTCGACACCAAGGAGAGGTTCAGAAACCTCGTTAAAGGCGTGTCCCGTGTACAGGACAGTCATCCCTCTGCACTTAAAAGAACTCACCTAGTTTGAAAACAATAGCTAGCATGTTATCTTGTCTTTTCTTTCTTTTGTTGTCCACTATTCCCGCAAAAAACTTTTCATTTACATATCATTACATTTCATTTATAACAAATTTGAAAAGGAGTTTGATGACTCGAAACATGTTATATAATAATAAAGATGTAATAAAAATATAATAAAGATGTGTAAATGAAAAGATTTTTTTGAATGGTGAAACAAAAGAAAGAAAGTAAAAGATAGCATGAATCCATATGCTGTATACCAAGTTACTAGAATACTTCATAATAGCTAGCATGATCCCTCCAAACACCCTTGGCTTAGTTGGTTACCTAACCTGCCAAATAAACAAGGATCACGTTGGAAACACGCATTACATATATATGTACACTTTTATGTGCTTTCCTAGGAACATTAGTTCCTGAAGAATATCAATCAATCAATCAGTCGGATTCAGTCTGTCTATGTCAAACAATGGCCTACAAATGCAATTTGAAAAGATATTGTGGGCGAGCTTGATGTTCATTGTTGTTCACCGTGTCTAAGTTCATAGGCAGGTCCAGCGGGGGTTGCAGGGGGGTTTCTGTGCCAATTCCAATTAGGTATTATACTACTTATAAACACATAATGTTGTTGACATAGATATAGATGAATGCCAAAGTAACCCTTGCCAAAATGGGAAAGAATGCACAAACAAAGTAAATCAATTTGAATGTGACTGTGGTAGAGCTTATAGAGGAAATCGATGTGAAACTAGTGAGCACTCTATCAACAGAAAAAAATACATGTAGTATTATTCTGTGTATCCTGTATGGACGTATAATGTCTGCATATGTACACACGTACGTGTGTGTATATGTTGTCATATGGTATTTATAAAATTCTAAACTTCAACATAAGGTCAATAGACAGACTTACCCACCCATTCTATTTATGCCACCGGCATGGGACACTACTGGCTTTACCGATGGCTCAAGCTAAAAGAAAACAAAGTTATGAAAATAGATTTTAAAAAGTGCGGGCAGCTGTTAAAAAGTCATTCTGTGAGCATTGTATTTTCTGGATTTGAGAAAAAAACCGCCCGCCCCCTGGTATTTGACAGCCCGGCGCAACAAAATGATTGAAATTGCCTCGAAAAAAATAGGGCCCATGATGTGGGCGGGGTTGCCAGACCGTCCACCGCCTGAAATCGTTGCTGTGTACATCGCCGATTGGGTCCTACATGAGCGGTATATACCATTGCCGATATCCTCCCGCGAACATCTGTCAGCAATGTAATTTGGAGTCCCTGCGCAACACCGCCGACTGTCTGGACACATCGTTGGCGGGGTTGAAGGCCACCGTCGCCAAGTCAGATTTAACATAGGGGAAACCACGTCATATCGCTGGGCGGTTCATAATGGGTGGGAGAGCACCGCACACGATGTAAAAAGACATCGCGGGTGGCGCCATTTTATCCCCCGCTGGTTTTGTACACGGTATGAAAAACCGGAAGACGGGGTCGTGTTTTGCACACACTCTCCCAGCAGCATATATAAATTCGTGGACGGGCCCATGAGGTCTCTCTCTCCCAAGAACCATACCACACTGACAGCAACATGCGTGGTTGACACATTGCCACTGGTGGATATTATTATTTGTGCGTTGGACAATTAAAGTTATTAGTGTGCTTATATATTCGCGTTGTTGGACTATAGTGTGTGTATTTTCGCGTGTTGGAAGGGAGAGTATTTCGTTTCAATTTGAAAATATAGACATTTAAAATGCCTCCAAAAGGTAGCTGTGGACGAGGAAGACCAGGATACAAGAATAAGAAGACTCTTGGCAGAGAGCCCTCTGCAGCTGCGCCACCAAGGTATGTTAAAAGTTAATGTGTTATTGTTAACTACATTTTATTTCAGTGTAAAAAACTTTTTCTTTGGTGTAAGAAGTTCCATACCCATAGAGTCAACTTATTTAAAAGCAGGTGTGTATGTATTATATGTAACAGAAAAGTTGTACTTTTCATTTTATTTCAAGTTAAAGACATTTCAATGTAGTGCAATGTACTTTAATAGCTATATATTCACAGTTTCATTCATTTCAATTCATGTGAAAAGCATGCACTGAAAATTGAATTCACCTTTTGAAGTCTGTACATAACCAATAGCATATGAAAATAATGTACTGACAATGGATGGAAATTTTATGTTTATTACGAAAAGTGTACACCATTGTTATAACACATCACAGCCACCAACATTGGAGCCACCTGCAGCAGAGTCAACCCCAAAAGGGCCAAGAAGAGGACTGGGTCCAATTCGCCTGCCTCCCCCACGCCACCACGCAGATCACCAGTCCTTTAATAAAGGTTTAAAACTTGAATCATGCTCAACTAAAGATCCAAATGAGTTCTGGAATTATATTTCAAAAATTAGGCCCCAAAAGACAACTCTATTCCGATGAAAAAATACGAGAAGGTGACACCTTTATTATTAATGAAAAGGAAGTTTTAGATAGATGGAAAGATGATTTTGGTTCACTCTACAATGCCCCCGGTAATCTTGATTTTGATGACACTTTTCAAAATGAAATTCTACAGCAAAAAGATGAAATTGAGCTAAACTTATCTGAAACCAATGATTTTGTGAATGAACCAATATCATACAATGAAGTTAGAAATGCTGTCAAAAAGTTAAAGAATAAAAAAGCAGTAGGGGTTGATTTTTCTACCAAATGAGGTACTTGAATGTGATGATGTTATTCTTGCTATGTGTTATATGTTCAAATTATTCTTTCAACACGGCATGATTACCAGTTTATGGTTGCATTCAACTGTGAATCCTATTCCAAAGGGTGGTAAAAAGATCCGTATTTACCAATAAATTACCGAGGCATCAGCTTATTGAGTTGTGTATACAAAGTGTATACATCAATTTTAAACCATAGAATCATAAATTACTGTGAAATATTAGACATATTTGTTGATGAACAGAACGAATTTTGACGCTGTCGCTCATGTGAAGATCACATATTCTCCTCACTAGCGTTATCAATAATAGACTTGATGAACACAAAGATACTTTTGCTGCTTTCATCGATTTGGAAAAAGCTTTTGACTGGATTGATCGAGATATGCTTTTCTACCGTTTATTACAGTTTAACATCGATGGAAAAATGTACAAAGCAGTTAAAAGTCTATATAATGATTGTTATACATGCATACGTATCAACAACCATTACACTGATTGGTTTCCAGTTACAACTGGTGTAAAACAGGGCGATAATATCTCACCAACATTATTTTCCCTGTACATAAATGAGCTAGCAAAAGAAATTAATAACCTAAATCTTGGAGTAAAACTTGATACTGTTAAGATCTCGATACTTTTATATGCAGACGATATGGTATTGATAGCCGAAAATGAAGATCTTCAAAAAATGTTAAGTACTATGCAGGAGTGGTGTAAGAAATGGCGCCTGAAGGTAAATTCGTCGAAAAGTAACATTGTTCACTTTAGGCCAAGAAGAACCCCCAAATCGAACTTTGCATTTATGTATAACGATTGTAGACTCGAAACCGTCACAAACTACAAGTATCTTGGTGTGATTTTCGATGAACATCTAAATTTTTCTATGTGCTCAAAAACACTTGCAGATTCAGGAGGTAGGGCATTAAGTGCGATTATATCGAAATTGAAATTGTCGAAAAATGTTGGATTCAAGACATTTTCCAAACTGTATGAATCATGCATGGTTCCCGTTACAGATTACGGAAGTGGAGTTTGGGGTAAATTTAATTGTTCCCACTCAGACACCATACAAAATAGAGCAGTAAGACACTTCCTTGGTGTACACAAGTTCACACCAATTCCAGCATTACATGCGGAAATGGGCTGGTTGATACCGAAATACAGAAAGTACTTAAATATGCTACGTCTTTGGAATAGAATTCAAAAGATGCCAAATGAAAGAATAACGAAACGCATATTTTTTATGGATTATAACAGAGTAGATGGAAATTGGTCAGAGCAAATGAGAGAGATATTTGATTTGTTAGATATGTCCCATGTTTTTAACGAAAGGAAACTCTGTGATTTGTTATTATGTACTGAAAAGCTTTATGACATTTTCAAAGATAACTGTATGAGATCTGTTGAAACTAAACCTAAATTGCGTACTTTTAAACTCTTTAAGAAGGACTGTGAAACTAGTGTATATGTCAAAGGTTGTATGAATAAATGCCAACGTTCACTATTAGCAAAATTCAGATGTGGCATTTTACAATTAAAAGTTGAGACTGGTCGTTTCGAGAGAATTGAATTAGAAAAACGTATTTGTATGTTATGTGAAAGAAAGGAAATCGAAACTGAATTTCACTTCTTAATCAATTGTGACCTATATAAAGATCAACGCAACATGCTTTACACAAAAGCAAATGATAAATATAAACATTTTCATGATATGGATGACCAAGCAAAATTTATTTATTTAATGACAGAGTGCCAGTATTATGTAGCAAAATACATAGAAAGTGCCTGGAATATTAGAAAAGAAAAATTGTATTCCTAAATACATCTTATACATCTTGCATATCAAATCTGTACTATGTTTTCAATATTAAGAAATTGGATTATCAAATATTGTATAATTTAAATTATTATATATCATATTATTTACTGTATTTTTTTTTTTTCTTGTTTTCATATTAAACATAATTGTATAATACAAGCAATTTGCTTGCCTGCTATATATATATATATATTATTGTTTTCAACTGACTTATAAGCCAGTATTGGCTGGGTGATAATATTAATATATTCGTACTTTGAATAAAGAAGTACTCAAGAAAAGACTCACGTGTGGGATCAGGCTGCCAAGTATGCCGCTATCTTGAGTGCATGCCCGAGGCGCAATGGAAACATATTCACGATTCGTTACCAAGATGCACAAAGAAGGACAGAAGTTAAGCTGCGTGCTTAGTCCCCAAAGGACGAAGGTGAAACGAAAGTCAGTCTTACTTGTAAAGGGACTTTGGAAGAAGATTGGAATCGAACTCACGATCTCCTGGCTATGATTCAGACCCGTCTTATATGTCATAGTCAGGTGTGTTAACAAATTACACCAATCTTCCATGACGAAGGAATAACACTTCAAGTTCGCCTATATGCCTGTATGCTGCGTTGCGCAATCACACTGTCTGACACCTTACGCTATATTTAGCTTCACCAACTGTGCCAGCCTTAATCAGACAGGCTTCCAACTGACTTCGTTTGTTGGGCACTTTGTCAATCTATCAGGATGCATTGTGTCCGAGCCACTTCTGTTACAAAGGCGCCAATTAGTGTGGGAGGCCTGTGCTTTTTAGAGACTGAACCCGGTGGCATTAGCCACAAAAGTCGCCTGATACAGGCCATGCCTTGGACAGCACTGGTAACTTAAACACAAAATGTGGCGCAAAGTGTGGTGCAAGAAGCACCTTTATATATTAACACAGTGCAGTCCGCCAGCCTCCCCCCCTCCCCCAGTACTCACCAATTACCCCTATGCCACCTATGCCAGAAGATGGTCTGTTGCGACCGATCTCTCACACAAGCTCTGGACAAGGTATGTTATAACATATTGAGTTTATAATAGCATGAAAAAGGTAAATATATAGAAAAAAAATGTAATATATGACATATTGTTACACATACAATATATTTCTTGACACATACAACAATAAACATCATATGATATGCACTTACTTCTTTTTTTCACAGGCCTCTGTTTTGCTGACTTAATATTATGGAATATTTTTTAAATTTAACACTTTCAGCGAGTTCAGTCGGGCCGAGTGCCAGCACACATCAAGGTGCAGTGCAGTCAGCCGTCCGCCTGATGTCCTCAGCCTTCAACAAAGCAGCCACGAATACGTCCTGTCGGAGGTGAAGAGCATTCGAAACCACAAACTTATTACTACAGAACCTGCCAAGGCCATGTGTGACGGACAGCGTGATTAATAATTTTTGTAATTTTTTGGGGCTCTTCCTTGCCGAAATCCCAAGTAATGAGTGTTTGACGTTATGATGTTTCATTTTAAACTACGCTGCCAAGCATACTCCCAAATCTAGAGCTAGGGAGGGTGGACCGCAACAGTTAACAAACAACCAGCACCAACAAGCCATACATTCTCATAAAGATTCACTGTATTATCTGTCGGTTGGGGGTAATGTTGGTCAGGGTTTGCCAAATATGAGCACTCCTGCTCAGGCTTCTCAGCCATCCCCCCATGTCAAGTATCACTCAATTTGGCCAGCCTTTGCAGGCATCACCAAAGGCCACACCCTCTGATCAACAACACCACAGTTTCTGACACCACCATCCATCACCCCGTTTGTGTGTAATTGACAAGAATGCCCCCTTGGTGGCTGGACTTATCTTCCACCCCCGCCAACCCAATGGCGGTATGCCAAGTCTAGGTCCAGGTCTAGGTCTGGGTCTAGGTGATAACTGGCAGGAAGTTTCCTTATCACGCCAGTGGAGTGTGTGGCTACTAGTCCAACAGCTCCTCAGTAAGCCCGCTCTTAAACTGATCGATAGAGCTGGCCTCTGCGATGGACGCAGGTAGCTGGTTCCACTGAGGAACTGTTCTGTACACAAAGGAGTTTTTCAACTCCTCAGTCCTGGCTCTCTTCACCCTCAACTTCCGATTGTGCCTGGCCCTTGTCCTTTGATCACTACGATCCAGATGTAGTTGTTCGGTGTCAAGGCTATCTCATTGCTCAAGATCTTGAACATGTATTACAGCCTAATGTCTTTCCGACGCTCTCCAGGGTGGGCCACTTCAGCTCTCTCCTCTCAGGCGTGTAATGCTGGTGCGTTCGTGGTCTTAGTCCGCAAACCCAGCTTTTATTGCCCTGTTCTGCACGCTGCTCTCTAATGCCACTTTGTCTCCTTCCAAGAAGGGATCCCATGTTGCTGCACCATACTCTGCGGCTGACCTTACGAGGCTGAGGTAAGGCTACTTTCCACAGCTCCTGTGGGCAGTTCTTGAGGTTCCTACGTAGGAACCCCAACCTCCTGCTACACTTAGTAACTGTGTTCTCTGACGTGTTCGGTCGATCGTAGACTTTCATGGATCAGTATCCCAAGGTAAGTAGCGCTGTCCACATGATCCAGAATGGTTCCATCGAGCTCATAAAACCTTGAAAGAGTCTCAGGGCTGTAAAGAGTATGCCAAATTAACCCGTAAAACTGATGGTTTAGCAAGTTGTACATCTACAACTTCTAGTACTGGTCTCTTACCAGTATCATCACCTGAGAATACGTTTTTCCCTGGGTACCCCAGAGTGTCCCATTGTCACCCCCGGTGAAATGCGAACTCAGCATCCATTAATTCTGAAGATTTTAAAGACTTTCTTATGCAAAACAGCGAAAGTAGGCGCCAGGATAGTGGGGGCATACTTTGACTGTTCAAGACTTTGACAATAACAATAATACTATTACATATGCTGTAAAACTTGCCGACAACAGATCTTGTAAGTCAAAGTTTGAAAGTAGTTATTCAACCCAAATCCGTTTTGATCCTGCGTTAGTGTTTTAAAGAACAGATTTTTTAACAAAATTTAAAAACTTTTGGTTTTTCCTGG
>JAGTTF010000597.1:0-15456 GCA_019095985.1 Streblospio benedicti
TTTTAAAAAAAATTTTTAAAAGGGGGGAAACCTTTTTTGGGGTTTTTTTGGGGGTTTTGTAAAAAAAAACCCCCAAAATTTAATTTAAAAGGCCCTTTTTTAAAAAAAAAATTTGGGGGAAAAAAAAGGGGAAACCTTTTTGGGGGGAAAAACCTTTTTTTTAAAAAAAAAAAAATTTTTTTTTTGGGGAAAAAAAAATTTTTTTTTTTTTTAAAAAAAAATTTTTTTTTTGGTTTTGGGAAAAAAAAGGAATTTTTTTTTTAAACCCCCCTTTTTGGAAAAAGGGGGGGGAAAAATTTTTGGGGGGGGGCCCCGGGTTTAAAAGGAAAAAAAAAAAGGAAAAAAAAAAAGGGGGGAAAAAAAACCCCCCCCAAAAAAAAAAAAACCCCCCCCGGGGGAAAAAGGGGGGTTTTTTGGGGGAAAAAAATTTTAAAGGAAAAAAGGGGCCCCCCTTTTTTTTGGGGGAAAAAAAAAGGGGGAAAGGGGGGGGAAAAAGGAAAAAAAAAAACCCCCCCCCAAAAAAAAAAAAAAAAACCCAAAAAAAAAAACCCCAACCCCAACAAAAAAAACCCCCCTTTTTTAAAAAAAAAAAACCCCGGGGGAAAAAAAAAACCCCAAAAAAAAAAAAAAACCCTTTTTTTTAAAAACAAAAAAAAGGAAAAAGGGGGAAAACCGCGGGGGAAAAAAACAAAGGGGGGGGAAAAAAAAAACCCGAAAATTTTTAAAAAGGGAAAAAAAAAAAAAAAAAATTTTAAAAAAAAAAAAAAAACCCCCCCCCCCAAAAAAAAAGGGGGGAAAACCCGAAAAACCCAAGCCCCAAAAAAAAAAAAACCAACCCCCAAAAAAAACCCAAAAAAAAAAAAAACCCCCGGGAAAAACCCAAAAAAAAAACCAAAAAAAAAAAAAAAAAAAAACAACCGGCCCCCCCCCAAAAAAAAAACCAAAAAAGGAACCAAAAACCAAAAAAAAAAAAAAAACCCCAAAAAAAAAAAAAAAAAAATCTCCATCACACATCTCTCCAACAGTGTAACCTTTAACCACCTCGATGCTTGGGATGATGTCATCATTCTGGTCTCACAACCATGTGGTTGTGAGTTCACTTCTCACAAAAAGTCTCCTAATGCGACTAAATGGAAGCTTATGGCTGTAAATTTTGTCGCAAGGTATGTCTATCATGTTAGAAATACACGACCTCGTGTGAGGTGGCGATGGAAATTTCGAACTCAATTTATCACACATTAATATATTAAGTGAGTTAGTATTTATGTCAATTTACAATCACCATTAGGTACATTGTCGAAGATAGACGCTGAAATAGAACATATTTCTCCTGTCTGAACAAACTGTGACATTCACTGCTGATTCACACGCACTTTTACACAGAAAACGCAGTGTTTAGCAATCCGGAAGAAGACATAATGCTCCCTGTACTTCGTGCAAACAAAGCATTTTCTTTCTAAATTGGTATATTGTGGACACTACATAGGCTACAGAGGGTTATCTATGAAATGAAAACATTAATAGACATACGATGGGGCAAACTGATGAAATATCAAGTTATTGTTGTTGTTATTTTTTCACTTTATTTGTATTGACCATGTTAACATGGAAGAAAGACTAGAAAATCTGTGTAATGTTAGATAATGTACTAAACTATATTGTTAGTCACCTTCAAAATTCCTATAGATGATTTGAATGATCCATTTACACAGAAAGCTGAGTATGTAACACACGAGACATAACGTCCTCTGTGAGGGATGAAAGTCACCGCGTGTTAACCCCATTGCCGGCCGGGACTACTGAGGCCCCACATGGGGTCTCACAATACGTGAGGTCTGTGGCATTTTATGGTGATGTAAAACTACCACCGGTCTGGCTGTGATATTATGTCAATGTATTTGACATGTGCATGTGTCCTGGGTCTATAGGATTACATTATATGTAAAGAAATCTGACAAATTCCCACAACCATCTCACACACATACACAACCACCCACACAATCCGAAAGAAGGCTAGGGAGTCGGCCATAATTGATTGAATTTTAAAACCAGTCTTTGTAGCTGCACTGCCATCACCCGTCTAATAGTGAGAGCATTGAGCAATTTTAGCTGCACCTTTTTATCACTTGTATTGTTCTAGCTTGCTTAGTTTTACAGCGATTGAGCCGATCATGAAGGTGATAACATTTTTATCTCTCAACATGATAATTATACTGCAAATTGACTGCCGAAGACGTGCACGGCTGAGTTAATATGTTGTTTCATAACACTCAAATATGCTTCGGTCGCGTCTGGGCACTGGTAGCGGTAGTGATCTCTCCGATCACACTTTCAACAGTTTCTCATCTACCTCTAACCGCTCCGTACCGCGACCCTGACTGGACTTCTCCGTATTCTTGCGGGCACCTCCGCGGGGATCTCGCCTCTGTTGACCACCTCGCTGGAGCCCGGTGCATTCCTAACTGCATTCTTCTTGTTTGCGACATTCGCTTGCTCTGAAGCTTGCGACGTGTTCTGCGGATCTATCACCTCCTTTAGCCTGGCAACATTTGCCATAGAAGGGTTCTTCAGCTTCGCAGCATTCTCTCATCCTTTCTCCTGCGCAATGTCGTCATGACTCCCCTGTCGTACCAGTTTCCGTATCACTACCGTCAGCCCTACTGGCTGCACGGTCGCTTCGTCGTAAATGCGCTGGAGGGAAGCAGTGTCCAATCCTAACATGATCCGTGTGACGACAGCTGCCTCTCACTTTTTGATGCCCTGCTTATGCATCTACCCCGTCAGGAACATCAGCTGCTAAATGAAATCTCGCACCGATTCCTCGTTGCCCTGCTTCCTCGTGTGGAGCTCCCCCCCCCCCGTACACACCTGGACTTTCGTGTGAAAGTACAAGTTGCACACAGTCACGAGGGTAGCCCAGTCATTTCTTCATCCTATAGTCACATACTGTAGCGCACTCTGCGCTCTTCCGGTCAGTAGATCAAACAACCAACCCGCCATTCATCCATTCATGTCCTAAATCCATTCGCCATACATCACCCTCGCCACTCCACTAGTGGAATGGGGGTGGTCGCGCCGTTGCCGTCTGCTCCAGCTGTCGCGCATCTACTGTCACGTCGCCAACTGCGACGATTAGATTGTCGTCTGCTGGTAACTGGTCGCGCATGTATTGTCGCCATGCATTGCCGCGCACGGCGCATATGTTGTCTGCTTTTATCTGGCCGGGTATATTGTCGCGCCGCCAACTACGTTAGTTCGCTCACATACACTGTCGTCTGCTTTTAACTTGTCGCACATTTATCGTCGCCATAGTTTGCAGCTCACGACGCCCACTTCTAGGCACCCTACAGCTACATATACATCATTGTGGGCTATCCTCGCGGACGTGGTCTCCATCAGGTCGCGTTACCGCGTCCCTAGTGTAATAGACACTTCTGCCAAGTGATAACTGCATTGTGGAGAGCTCTCTCGCTCGCCTGACGATGTGACCAGCTTCCCGAGAGAGTATAGGCCGCCCGACTCGCATCTGCGAGCCCCAGTCGTGCCTGATACCCGCACACGGCTGTCGCTACTTCATACTGCTTCCCCACAGACGTAGTCCCATCTTAGGTCGCGTTTCCGCGAGCCTGGTGTTGTGGACACTTCTACAAAGTGGTAACTGCATTGTGGAGAAGTTCTCTCGCTTCCTGACGATGTGACAAGCTTCCCGTGCGAGTATAGGCCGCCTGACTCGCCTCTGCGAGCCACACTCGCGCCTGATACTCCGCACCTAGCTGTCACTGCTTCCCACGAAGTTGTAGCTGGGTTGGGGAAAGTTCTTTCGCTTCCCCGGCGACTTGACGACCTCGTGGGCGAGGGTAGCCTGTCTGGCCCGCGTCTGCGGGACCTACTCGTGGCTGACACCCCCCACACAACTATAACTGCTTTGTGCGACCTCCTGACGCGCTCAGGTCGCGTTTTCACGAACCCGGCGCCCCTGACACTTCTCAAACGGCCGTCTCTGCTTTGTGCGTCCTCCTGACGGACTGACGGACAGGGGCCGCGACCCCGGGTCGTCTTCCCGGGTTATTCTACTGCATCTACAAATTTTCAGTGGCGGGCAGACGGCTCGACACCTTCTGGGTAGACACTGTTAACTCTGGTCTGCCACTGCGCTGGAACTCTTGGTCTACTTGTGCATCCGCGCCGCTCCTGGTTTGATGACCGGTCTGCGACGGGACGGGACGGCTCTGTTGTGTCCACCGCAACCGTACCCCCAGTCGTCTTCCTTCCTTTGCCCCATGCCTCTGCTCCTTCTAGATCGCCTGGGGGAGACCTTGGTCTGTGGCACTGGGATACTGCCGTTCTTTGCATGGTCCTTCTTGGTTTGCTTTGATGGAGGGTTTTACAGGTCCGACTGCCTGCTGGCTAGCAGAACCGGCAACCTAAAGTCTCTTCCTTCCTTGTCCCTTCCTCGGCTCCTGCCACAGTCGTTTGGGGACAAACCAAAGAGACCGGGGGCTGGGATACTGACTCGCTCTCTAACACTAGATCATCCAGCGAGGTCTCCCGCGACTCTTATTCTGCAATACTCACTTGATGCCAGCCATCCAGCACTCTGCTCATTCGCCGCCACACTCACGTCGCACCTTCATGGCGTAGGGGGGAAAGAACCCCCAACAGCCAATCCTAGCAAGATGTCCACCTGATTATTCCTGTGGAGTTCCGACAAAACCTCTTGGCGGTATCTGAAAGCAACAGACACCCTGGCATCTCCGCTGACTCACACCACTACCCCCCTGAGCTTATGTCTATTCCCGGTACCACGTCATAGACGGACCCCAAGTAAGAGACTCACTCAGTTGGACCGTCGTATTCATCATCTTGACGATCCCAATGGCAGAGGGCGATCCACTTTTCCATCTTGCTTGCTGTCGGCGGACCTCGCGGAAAGCTCTTCTTTCCCGAGTCATGATCGCTTTTCCTCACTCCGTCGTGAACCTGTTTCGTTCTGATCCGAGCCTCCGACTTCACCTGGGGGTTGCGACTTGTCAAGCCATGTCCCCCCACAGCTCCCAAACTTTCCTGTGGCCTAAGCCTTTCAGCATCCTCTCATGGGTCGACCGTGTCCCTGTTCCCCTGCTCGTCGCTTGTGCGCGAGTTTGCTGGAAAAGGTTGGCGAACTTCATCGCCCATCTCGGTCGTGTCGTCCCTGCGTTGGTTGATTTCTTCTTCGCTCTCGTCTGTGCTCACCTCTCGTGACTCCTGCTGATTCCAATGGTCGGCATCAGACAGCTCGTCACGCCGCAACTGTTCTTTGTCGTCCTCGGTGGTCCGCGCTTCAAACACGTTGGTGTGCGGCTGCACGTTCGCACCATGCGGTACGTCGCCACCCGTGGCAGTGTTGATCTCCTCTGCGGCCCCATCTGATGGAAGTGGTGGCAATGGTGGCAGTGCCTGAGGCACCGACCGCACCCCGCCAGTCATCCCCATCAACTCTAGTGTCACGAGGGAGCTGCTCCGTGTTATCATGCGAGCCCGATGGTCGGCCCTCTCTTCTTCTTCTGCACCGCCTGCTGCTGGTCGCTCAGCTTGTCGCTTCTGACCCTCTCGCACTGCGGCGGTCGCTGTTGCTGTAGCACTTCTTGCGCACGTCCCCGTCGCGGTATTGGTTCGTCGCTTGCGCGATCTCCCACCCGACGAGACGAGAACTTACTGCCAACGCCTGCATCGATCTCGTGGTGCTGAACACCGCGCGGCTAACTATCTGCTTGGCTGCCGACAGGATCGCCACGCCTTCTGCCTATGGCTTGGAGGGCTTCTGCTGCTCTGGAGTCTCGGCCTTCGTATGATCTCCGGGTATTGCATCCGAACGAGGGGTTTATTCAACCGCCACGTCCAAGCGTGTACTCTCGTGAGATCCTGGTCACGGCACCAAATCTGTAAACAACGTAGCTGGAACGTCTGGAATATCAGGAACATCCGAAACCAATCTGCTAGCAGATCAACTGGAACACGTGTGCCAACCCGCCGCAGCGGTGACACTCACCCAGGGCTCACCCCCTTGTTCAGGCAGGGCCCTGGCTGCGCTGCAGACGTTCCTCAGCTAGACTACTCCTCGTTGTGTTTCCTTAACCTACACGTGCTCCACGTATCAGGACCGTCGACTGTCCGTAGGTAGTGGGGTGTATTACTCGGGTTTCACGAGAGGCCTCCACGCGGGGAGGACTTCGCACGGGTGCTGACACGCTGTGCTACGGGCGTCCCCTACGCACAACCACGGTAGACCAAGTCCACGACGGTGAGGGAGGAAGGCCATAGGCCAGCCTCAGTAAGTAACAAGTAAAGAGGGTCTACTCCCATATTCCAGGGAGCAGGTTGCCAGCCCTACATGCTGCTGTACCAGCGTCTAAGAGTAAACTGCCGCTAATCGGCTCAACACAGTACAAGAGAGTACTGGTCCCTAATCCTACAGTGGCCATAGTAAAGGAGAACAACAAAGCCTATCGGTGTGTGTAACTGGGATATTAACCTAGTCCAGTGCAACTTGTACTATAGGGGAATTTATACTCTGCGGTCATGCTGCAATGAACCCGCGCACTGGAGGCCCTAACAACTTTTGTTACACAACATGTTATTCTTTGTGTACAATAGAACACTAAATAAAAACAAAAAAAACTGCAATATGTGTTGTTCCTCTCAAATCTACAGTGCTCTGTCCCAAAACTTACAGCTCTTGCATTGAATTGAACTACATTGTAGATCCAAAAAGAGACCTCTATAATGAGACCATTTTATAATGAGACCACCTCCATAGTGAGACCACTTCCTCAAAGAGAACACCTCTTTACAGAGACAAGTCTATAATGAGACCACCTCCATAAATATGTTACCTTTATAATGCAACCACCTCTATAAAGTAATCTTAGTGTCTGAACTGTTCGTAAAGAGACAGTTGCAACTCTCTTTTTTGAGGCCAGTCTGATGTTGTTCTAAACACAATGTAGTGAGGTTCTGTATGTTTTAGGGGACTCTTCTCCAAATGAACAGTAAAAAGTCAGTAATCAACATATGTGACTGTTGGACTGGGGCATTACAAAAATGTGCTTCCATTCTCAAGGAGTCCGGGAAGATAGATCTATATATCAAGAATCCAAGCAAAAGTGAAATGAATTTCGGTAAGGGCGTGTTGCCGTCTCTTATATCTTACACAGAAAGTGAATATATAAATCTGGTCAGAGAACCATAGTAGATCTTGTCAGAAAATATTCTAGATTTTCTTTAATTTTAGACACAGACATCAATACTTGTCATTTTAAAAGTAGGTTTAGGTTTATTAGTTTATTAAAGTTTCAATCGTTTGTACAGACATGTTAAAATCACAATTAAAATGTAACATAGAAGAGCCGCATGTGCCATCGTCGTGCGTTTAAGCGCCCCCTCCCCCCCAAAAAAAAAAAAAAAAAAAAAAAAGAGGAAGAAAACACAAAAGACAAAAAACAAAAACAAAAACAAACAAACAAACACACACATCGACATTAAAACTGCCACTTACTCACAATACAAGCAACAATTCAACGTAATCCTGGATCGGCCTCGTTGCAACACCCACCATGGTATATGAAAACATGCACAAACGAGGTACACGTACACAGTCAAAGTGTTTACACCTCGTAAAAAACAAGCTCCTCAAAGAGACGCTTAGTGTCGGCCCTGTATAGGTCTATGAGAACCAAATGTAACTGATAGAGATCTCAAACTCAATTTACATCACTCGTAAATGTATTTTCACATCTAGAACTAAACATCGGGTGCCGGAAACAGCGAAACTTGGCAAATGCAGAACTTCCGGTGGACATCGCATTGAGCACAGACGTCATCAATAGCACACACTGCACTAAACTGCACTAAACATTAATTGAAAAACAGTAGCGCAAATTCAGCGATATTGATATTCTATTACTTAGAAAACATATGAGCGGTGGTGTCAAAATCTTAACCCTATTACCATTTAAGAAACCATTAAAAAAGCCATAAAAACAACATATGAGCGGTGGTGTCAAAATCTTAACGCTATAACAATTGAAGAAACCATTAAAAAGCCATTAATACCACGGCAATTTTCAGTGTAAACCCATAAGAGAAGCTCTAATGGTAGATTTTATTTCCTTGAACTAGATAAATAATTTATATAGGTAGCTTTTATTGTTTTATACAGCTCAAAATGCTCAGCAAATCATTTTTCTCGATTGGATGTCGTCAATTAACGATGATTTTGTACAGCCATTAAATTCGAGCGCTTCTCAGAATACCGTAGTCCCTGAAATTTCAACTAGTTAACATATCCACAAAAAACCTGCAATTACAAGATATAAAACTCAACTAAGCGCATCACAATCCTCTTCACCAACATCCAAATCTCCCTACAGCATCTGCGAATTTTACTATCATCGCAAAATACAAAAGTAAAAACAATAGTTTGAGTCCAATATCTCAGTTTTACGGTAGTATCGACCATGCGTTAATGACGCCTGTTGTCTGTACGTCTGCCCTGGGATGGACGACGGTCGATAGCGGCACCTATATAAGGGTCGAGCGACCACGACAGGGCATCAGTTCAGCAAGATGATCACCAAGACGTGTATTCTTCTGGGCCTTGTGGCTTCAACCCTTGCCGGTAAGTGAACAGTTTGCATTTCGCTTGCTTTTACTTTTTTTGTCCATCGGCACTTGCAGGTTTAGTAAGAGATTTGAGATTGACAATATGATGGCGTAGCATTTTAAAATCGATTCGTAGTCAGACAGTTGTCGGAGAGGCACCCAGAAGAAAAGTTTATGCTGTTTAGTTGTTAAAGTTAAAGTAAGTGACTGGCATCTGTGCGCCACAGCAGCAAATGCTGTATGTAGCCAGTGTTGTATGCTGCCCAGGGAGTTAAGAGTGATAACTAGTGTGACAAGGATGCCAATAACCTGGTGTGAATGTAAAGTCGTCTGAACCTGCGTTGTGGGGAAGAAGACATTAGAGTCTCAAGGAGGCTCTTTTTTCTGAGATTCTGCAATTCTGCAGGCTTCATGGATACTAAAAAGAAGAACATGAATAAAAAATATTTTTCCACGCAAAAGTCCTAATTTGATTGGCCTGCTCATTCTGTATATTGCCGAATAGCGCACGGAAAAGTGTCTCTAAAATAAATTTCTTGTTTTCATTCCAGTGTTTTATACACTGGCTTGTACCCAATTAATTGCGTCCATCCGTCCTTCCGTCCTTCCATCCGGTTCGTTCCCACTCTACAGGTGACATCGTTTGAGCTAGGATGCTCAAATTTGGCATGTCGGTTGGAAATGGTGACCACAAGAACCCTATTTCACATGGGCCCAAACGGTCCATATTTGCGCCCATTTGGGCCCATTATTAGGTCCATTTTACTACTATTCAATACGCTTTAGCCACCATAGAAAAATCAATATCATAAGGCAGCAACATTAGTCTAGCCTGGTGATGTTAGCTGCTGAAATATGATTATTGATTTTTTGCCAATATTTAGACAGTGGCATTCCAGTGTTTTTCCAGGTATAACACACTGGTTTGCCCTCACTGGGGGCACATTTCATGGTATTTTATAACAATGAATATCTACCCGGTATCGTCCTTAGCTCCGGTCAACATACATATAGTTGTAGGATGTATGAGTATCAATGCATGGTGGAAATAACAAACAATGACAACTACAAACTATCATTTTCCACTACAATGGTTATATGGCGTTCCCGTTCACTTTTATCAGCGATTATAACCAATCTATCTTATGATTAGCTGGTTGCATTTTACATTGTTGGGGATCGTTTTTCCTCAAGATATTTTTAAACCATCCTTGATATGTCTGAACCGTATTTATGATTGCTATCATGTTATCTCATTTTCTCATTTCAATATCCATTGGCTTAGAATCATAAGTTCTATTTAAAAAGATGGTCTGCATTGGACGTTCTATCATACCCTTGTTCTAGGATTGGAGTGCATTGGAATGATAGGAACTGGAGACCTTGTTGAGTACCAGAAAACGGACACAGATATTCGCGGCATCATGGTGGACATCGGCAGCCCAATCCCTAACAATGGTAAAGTGAAGAAGATCCAGTTCTTCGCTGGGGGCGTCGACGGTGACGAGAGATGTGGCACCGCGGGGCCCAAGTGCTGGGTGGGGAGAGAAATATATGTGAGTACACAACAGTCCCAACTATAGCCACTCATACTTGACTATAGTGTGTCCAGTTACCTAGCGTTTACCCCTGAACTTTCTTCAATCTTAACCAATGTTTATAAGCACTTCATATTATCTTGTTTTGTGCAGAGTCAAAAGGGGCTTGCTCAGATGATAACAGTATAGTCCATAAAGGGTTTTATATATTCTGGTAAACGTAATTATCATGGTTATCTAATTAAGAATAGTATTCATAGCACCTGCAAAGTGGTCTTGACGGCGGAATGGTTAGCGCGTACGACTTAATAAGATACGGAGTTTGCTGTGTCGTGAGTTCGCGGACCGGGCACGACAGACTGAGTGGCGCCGATAAGTTACGTTGTACGTTTCTCATCAATGCTACGTCGATTCTGTTGAGGAACAGCAAAAAAAAACAAAAAAAACAAAACAAAAAAACACTGTTGATCAGTAATACTATTCAGTGGCGACGCCAAGCGGCGAGGTTCGGAAGCCTCATTAATAGGAGTGCCCCGTGTAAAGGAGAGTCATCCCTCTGCACATAAAAGAACTCACCTAGCTTGAAAACTAAAGCTAGTGTGATACCCCCTTCCCCTGAGGCTTGGTTGGCTACCTGACCTGCCTCTGGAGGTCCATGTACCAACATCACGTGGCCTCCCTCTGCTATAATCATCAGAATTGATGGCGGCGGAGTAACCACACAAACAAAGTACAATATAATACGTCAATCATATATCGTTACGTTGATACGTACGTCATGCAACGCATCATTATTTAATCCCTTGTAGTAGTAGGGTGAACGGTCACTATGGCATATCATTGTCATGTGCTGGGTTGTCCATGATATATAGTCCAGAAAACTGCTATTTAAACTGTAAGACTAATTACTGGACATACTATGGGCAACTTAGGAATTCTGGTGTGCTTGTGCTTTTTTATATAAAAGTCTGGTGATTTGATATGAAGCATATGGTCTCATTTGATTTGATTTTTCAAATGTAAGTGGGAACTGTGAACAGGATTCCCACATCTAGACCCTCGTGTGCATGTCTTGCTTGCAGATTGTTTGCTGATTGTGTGGTATTTGCAGGTTGGCATCTTCAGACCCAAAGACAACAGCACGTGTGGTGACTTCTACATCCCCAGGCTGAAGAAGGTTACAGTCGTGGACGGGCTCAACACCGTGAGTACATACATATTGGAAACACATGTAGTGTTGTGTGAAGAAATGACAAAAGAAATGACGTTTTTTTTTTCCATTCTGTTTTCTATCTCTATCTCTCTCTGGACGTATCCGCCGCTATTGGCTGCGCGACACAAACGCATATGGCCTGCTAAGGATAAGGATCATTTATTAGCCAAAAAGGAATTTTTTGTGAACATGTCAAAAACAGATAACACAACAGTACAAACAATAAGACAATAATAAACACAAATAACACATAACAAGACAGTATAAACAATAAGACAATACAAGTATGTATAGTAACAAAAATAGTTTTACAGGTGTACACTTACAAATACTGACATCAACATAATACTGACACTTGACATAATATTGTTAATATAATACTAATAGTATAATACTGCATAGTTGAGTGAGATTATTTGCTAAAATTAGACTACTAGACTAGATTGAAAATTCTTATGGCAGTAGCAACAAAGGCATTATGAGATCTTTCTGTTCTTGTATGAGGCATATTGAGTCTCCGACCAGATGGAAGCATTTTGAATTGGTCATGCAGAGGGTGAGTGACATCTGACATGATACGATTAGTGAGAGACAAACATCTATTTTGGTGGATTATGGCTGGATCATCAATAAATTTGTGGAAATCTACACTTACTAGTTTTTTGCATTTTTTAGATAGTTTAGTTAGGTCTGCTTTGTTCTTTTCATTAGCATTGTTAAACCAGCATGCTACAGCGTACATTGTGACACTTGACACAACAGAGTTGAAAAAGAGAGCAATAATTTTAGGATTAACATTTAGTTTTCTTAGACATCTAACATGATAGAATCTTTTGTTTGCTTTTTTAATTTGGTTAGCTATGTGAGAGTCCCATGACAGATCATCACTGATGATACAACCTAAATATTTATACTCTTGTACAATATTAACATTACTGCCATTAATCGTGATAGGATTTTTTTTGTTTTTCTTTCTTCTAAAAAATCTATTACTAATTCCTTTGTTTTATTTACGTTTAAGTTTAGAAAGTTGTTATTGCACCATTCGCTTACAAATTTGATTGCACTTCTATACTCAGATTCATTATCATTTTCAATCAATCCTACCACAACTGTATCATCAGCATATTTTATGATTTTCACATTATTATTCCTCGCTAGGTCGTTGGTGTACAAAACGAACAAAAAGGCAGAGAGTACGCATCCTTGGGGAGCACCTGTGTTTGTTGTTATTATTGATGATTGTTCTTGGCTGGTTCTTACATATTGTTGTCTATTTGTGAGGAAGTCCATTATAAAGAATGGTGTTGAAGGCAGAGCTGTAATCAATGAAGAGGCATCTTGAGTAGGCTTTGGGCTTGTCTAGGTGATGGGCAGTATGATGCAGTAATGTGTTGATTGCATCTATGAGGACAGGTGTATATGCTAATAGACGTATACTGACAAAATATAATTTAAGAACATGCAATACTTGTGGACATGCGTCCTAATTTTGACTTACTCCATCAACTCTTAGAATACTATTTCACTGACAATTGCTTGAAAAAAGATATTTGTAGATCATCATTTTGAAAAAAGTTTATAAATCAAAGCATAGCGGCATAGCATGTGTGTTTTTCCTCTTAAGCATATTATTGATTATTACCATGATAAATCTAGTCCTGTTTTTATTTGTTATCTCGATGCGTCGAAAGCATTTGATAGACTTAATTTTTTGGGTGCTATTTGACAAACTTTTAACACGAGGAATGCCAAAAATTATTGTTCGTTTACTTGTGTTTTGGTATACACATCAGAATTTTTATGTGCGATGGGGATCAAGTCTTAGTAATGCCTTCAAATCATCGAATGGAACTCGCCAGGGCGGGGTCTTGTCACCATATCTCTTTAATGTATATGTTGATGATCTTTCTGTACGCTTGAATAGTCTCAATGTTGGTTGTTATATCAGTAATACTTGTGTCAATCATTTGATGTATGCTGACGATAGTGTTCTCATTGCACCATCCATTAGTATTTTACAACATATGATTTTAGAATGTCAAGAATATGCAGAGACCTGTGATATTGTTTTTAATGCAAAGAAAACTGTATACATGTGTGTTAAATCTCGTAATATATATATGCCTAAAGTGCCATCTCTGTTTCTTAATGACCAGCTAGTCGACTTAGTAGATTCACATAAATACCTTGGTGTTACAATGACTAGTGATAGACAGGATCACATGGATATTTCTAGATCAATTCGTACACTTTATATTCGAGGTAACAGTCTGATTAGTAATTTTAAGCATTGCTCTGATGATGTTAAGGTACAGCTCTTTAAGAGTTACTGCACAAGTATATATTGTTGTCATTTATGGTCTAATTTTAGTCAAGATGTTTACAGAAGGATCAGATCTGCTTTTAATAGAATTTTTTGTTTATTGATGAATTTATATCATCACATCAGTATATCTGCTACTCTCTTGCAATATGGTATTAATCATTTTGATATTTTAATTAGAAACAAGGTAACTAGTTTTATTAAGAGAGTGGAGGTCTCTGACAATACTATCTTACTGAATATTACTGCATCTACTATTTTATACAAATAGTGCTATTTACTGTCACTGGAAGAATATTATATACTGATTTAGCAAAAACCATATGTTTTTTTCTAGTCAATTTTAGCTAGTTAGCTATTCCATGATTGCATATATAGATTGTTTATTTTTAGTTTGAAAAAATTTACTATGATTATATGTTACACATTTTTGACTATCCGGCACCAGATTACATTATCGAAATAAATATTCTTAGGGATTTTATGCATTTGAAGCAGTCTATGAATTCACTTCAAGCACTTTTCCTAAATCGAATGTTCATTACCAGGAAAATATCTTGATTTTGTATTGCAATTCACGAATAATGGGAAAGTAGTATTTGGTGTATACACTTTAATATCTGCGCACATGCTATTTTCCATGTGATATACTAGGTGGTATAAAACTTTGCTTTGTTTTCATCGTCCTCATGTAAAAATAGTACATAAGCTCTCTGCATGGGATGGTACGCTCATTCTGGTTCCCCCACCGTCTGGTTCTGTTTTGAATTTCCGGCAGGATAACTTTATACATATACATCAGATGAACAAAAAATATCAATACACTAATGCACATTTGTAATTGACTGGAGAATGAAATTATCAAATTCCTTTGTCTTAGAGTAATTGATGCCTTTAAGCATGTGGAATTTTCACAGTAGCCTTATAATTGTGGCTTGAGTTTGGACAATCGATAAATATAACTGATGTCATGCCGTGTAACCTACAGGCTCACGATACACGTACATGTACAGGCATGTATGTCAACCTCTACACCAGTCACCCTCTCGCTTCAGTAGATCCTCCACAAACCTATAAAAACCCACACATTTCAATGTACATCACCACTAAACCAATCACCTATAAGCCTCCAACGTTTCAAACCCTGTCAATTGTGCATCACGTGTATTGGTAAACAGGCCACTTTCTTTACAAGGACGCTTTTTGATTGCTAGGTGACTCTGGACGTGGTGCCTGGTCTTGGCGACCCTCTGGTACCTACCAACCATGACTACATGTTCCGTCAAGTTACAGGAAATATGCTTTGCAGGCAGAATTTTGCGGTAAGTCAGTATATAGATAACAAAGATGGGTGAAACATATTTGCTAATTCACATTCAACTTTTAATAGATGATACAAGAAGAAATTATGCGCCATTGCACGACGCCAAGCTCGTAGACATAAAGAAATGTGCCGGACGTGACTGTATACACGTCTTTAGCCTGCACACACGTGGACAACACGGCCCTGGTGCATTCTAATTGGTTGGATTTTTAGGCGTATTAGTAAAAATGTGAGGGGGCATAGTAGGGGAATTTGTGAATGAATGTGAAAAATGGGAGGGGCATAGTAGTAAATTTGTGAATGAAAAGCTGAATTATCAACCATATTACTAAGCTGAATGTGACAATATTAAATAGTTCCTAAGAAATCTGTATATATTCGTTATTTACAGGATATTTCTAATTTCCAAAGTGTA
>JAGTTF010000597.1:15556-42338 GCA_019095985.1 Streblospio benedicti
TAATACTATTCAGTGGCGACGCCAAGCGGCGAGGTCCGAAGCCTCATTAATAGGAAAGGGAGAGTCATCCCTCTGCACATAAAAGAACTCACCTAGCTTGAAAACTAAAGCTAGTGTGATACCCCCTTCCCCTGAGGCTTGGTTGGCTACCTGACCTGCCTCTGGAGGTCCATGTACCAACATCACGTGGCCTCCCTCTGCTATAATCATCAGAATTGATGGCGGCGGAGTAACCACACAAACAAAGTACAATATAATACGTCAATCATATATCGTTACGTTGATACGTACGTCATGCAACGCATCATTATTTAATCTCTTGTAGTAGGGTCAACGGTCATTATGGTATATCATTGTCATGTGCTGGGTTGTCCATGATATATAGTCCAGAAAACTGCTATTTAAACTGTAAGACTAATTACTGGACATACTATGGGCAACTTAGGAATTCTGGTGTGTTTGTGCTATTTATATAAAAGTCTGGTGATTTGATATGAAGCATATGGTCTCATTTGATTTGATTTTTCAAATGTAAGTGGGAACTGTGAACAGGATTCCCACATCTAGACCCTCGTGTGCATGTCTTGCTTGCAGATTGTTTGCTGATTGTGTGGTATTTGCAGGTTGGCATCTTCAGACCCAAAGACAGCAGCACGTGTGGTGAGTTCTACATCCCCAGGTTGAAGAAGGTTACAGTCGTGGACGGGCTCAACACCGTGAGTACATATTGGAAACATGTGTAGTGTTGCGTGAAGAAATGACAAAAGAAATGATGTTTCTTTTTTCCATTCTGTTTTCTATCTCTCTATCTCTCTCTCTGGACGTATCCAACGCATATGGCCTGTGTGCGCCAACTGTCTCTGTTATGTCAAATCCTCTAGTGTGCGTATGGTTTCTTGTGGCTTGTTATAGTCTAGTTCGATGTTGAAGTCTTTCAGATCATTTTTGATACACTCCATCCATGGTTTGACTGACGTCATTTTAGTCGCTGAAACTCATGCAGTGCTTTCCGAGCTGGTGTTTCGTGGACGATGACCTGCCAATGTGTAAGGTCACTCTTGATTCATGCCTTTTTTTGTACAGAAATAGTACTTATCTAATTTGTCAGGGAAAAAAACAATGTGTTTCTTTTATGATAGTAATACTATTTTCAAGTATGGAAAAGATCTTTCTTGTGTCCCCAAATTCTATTTTTTTCACATCTCAATGATAGTGAATCTCTAATATTGTCTAAACGGACAGCATTTTTGTGATTGTGATAATAATATTCTGTTACATTTATTTCACAGCAATTGTTGTCATTTTATGATAATATGATGTACTTTTTTGTACGTTTCGGTAATGATTTTGCAGTATTAAGATAATCATATTAATTGTAGGATTTGAGCACGAGATTGGGGGGTCAATCGTAGAATTTTGCACGGTGATGTGTGATTGACACGAATGCAGTGAGTGTCAATCACACATCACCGTGCAAAATTCTACTATTGACCCGACAATCGAGTGCTAAATGACTAAAATCCACACTAAATGAGTGTTATATTCGTTTTTATTTGAAAATAAATCATATCATAACGTCCTCATTGCAATTTTGACCATGCGACTCAGCGGCTGTTATTCGGTTAAAACCTTTGAATATTTAGCATAGTTTCGAAATTATCCACTATAAAAACATTTATGAATGATAAAGGACGAATATGCGATTGATTCAACACCAAGAAGTAATTAATACAACAACAGTAATTTTGTAAAATATTAGTTGGAAGTCGGAAGATGTGTCAAAATATTTACTGTGCTGATTTGCGCATGCGCGTTACAGCCCTTAGCAGCGTGCATATCTTCCCTTAGCAACGTGCATATCGTACAATTGACACGCCTCCTCGACCAATCAGCATGGGCTATTGGCGGTGATTTTTGCACGGAATGATAGAATTGCAGTTTAATGTTTGTTTAAAAGCGATTCTTGTTTTTTGAATAGATGTATGTGCATCTCTTTGTTCTATGCAATCTCAATGATGAATAATTGTTCAGTGAAAACTTTGTTGGTTCATAGATTTTTTATTTTTATTGCTAACTTTAAGATCATATATGATAATCAAGATTTTTTACAGTGCACATTCAACTTTTTAAGATATTACGGGGGGACAAGTGTTGTCCTTCCGAGAAATCAATTTTTTGCTAATTAACTTAACAGGGAGTACTCCTGTGGATAGGACACCTTCTGTGAACAAAATGGGTCCAGAGTTTTTGACTGCATTTTCTGAAAGTACATGCCCTAGGACTAACAAAAAAATATGTGGAGTTGCACCACCCTGTCAATTTTCCAGAAATTCAAGATGGCCCCCACGGTTTTCGCTAAACCACAAAAAGTGATATATCTCCCTTAATATTGAAGATAGAAACATGATTCTGGTGTCTATTGCTATGTTTGTAATGGTGAGGAATCCATTGGTGTAGGAAAATGCTCAGTCAACAAAGAACTAAGATCGTAAATCACGATGACCGCCAAAATGGCGGCTATTTCAAACAAAATTTATTTCTCATATCTATGCACTAAACACTATCTCATATATTATCTGGTATAAAAAAACTTTTAATTTGTATAAAAAAAATACTTTAAAAAACTTAAAAGTTAAAGAATTAACTTAGCTATCAGACGCGCAACTTTTGGCTTGTTCCCTAAGTCATCTGCATTTGATTGTTATGCTCCAGGGCTCAGTTTGAGCGATTTGATAAAGCTTTTTGTTTGATTGTCTTCTGCTCCATTTGATTTTGAGTATACCACGTAAAAATGATCTTTGGAACACATCTATTTTGTGATTTTAGCCATGAGTGAGTGTCCACACATTGCTGTTGTACAGGCAAATGCTGGCAATATATGCTTGAAAAACACGAATTTTGATTTTAGTGGAGTTCTTTTTTTGTAAAGGATGTCTTTCACGGAGCTGCATGCATCTATGGCTAGTCATTTTCTCCGATTGATATTTTGCAGAGCATCCTGTATATTGCCTAAAAACTTTATTTTTTTTTCAATTTGTGTCTCTGTACTTATAACTTCTATTTCTGTTTACTTGTTGTTTACAAATAGGTCTCAAGCTTCTGGTTTAGGCGGTAGATCTAAATCTTCTTCAACCTTTTCCCTTCTCTCCCTGCAAGCTGTCAGATAGGTGATGTCATCTGCGTAATTAGTATCGATGGTGAGAGTTTTTATGTGCCTTATAATAAGATATGATCTTGGTATTCAGTGGATATGACTGGTGTTCTTCATGGTTCAGTGTTATTGTCAGGTAAAAGATGAATATCACAGCACTGAGAAAGTCATCCCGCGCAATCGCCATTTCAGTGACAATCTCATCTTCCACGTGGTTTCCAACTTCGACTCTCAGTCTCCATGGTCTCGCATCCAGAACTAGAACCAAAAGCCTGTGGCATTCGACATGTCTAGTTTTGCATACACTTTATATGCACTGTATGTAATGTGTTTTTCCCATAACAATTTTACAGCTAGGAAGTGTTATGTTGTGCTTCTGCCGTCTTGATCCTAATAAAAAAATGCTGGAAAAGATTTACATTCTATATGGGATACACTGGTTTCAAATGTTATAGCAGGCCAGGCTGTTTTATGTTGTATATTTAGCGGCAGAGAATTCATGCATGTAGTTTTTCGTAAAAGACCTTACATAAGTATTTCATTCGTACAAGTACAGTATTTAGTTATTAAGTGGCATCCAAACCTGATGATTGCATAAATAGCAATTCTTCATTGTTTAGATAATCCTCCTTAAATAGTTGTTTATAAGTGAAATATGTTTTAGTTATTTTAACATCAGTAGGTAAAGTTTTACATAGATTAACACTAGCATATTGAAAAATACTTTTAAACTAATTAGTTTAAATTTTACAGGCTACTCGGAAATCATTTTTGTTTCATACATTACAATAATGCACTTCAGTACCTTTATATAATTTTGTCCAAGATATATTTGGCAAATCACCTACTGTTATTTTAAATACAGTTGAATAGATATTGAATGTATAAATATCTTCTACTTTTAAAATGTTGTGCTTCTAGAATAATGGCCATGTATGTTCTCTCCTTCTTATTCCACAAATTATTCTTGTTATTTTCTTTTGCAGTACATTTTTTTTGTTTCATATATTAGCATTAGCCGTTCCCCAAGCTTCAATACCATACTTGATATGTGAATATATAAATGAATACTACAATTGAATGAAAGAGTGTGTGTCTATTACATTCCTAGATTTTGCTATTAAATAAATAAAACTTTGACTAATTTTATTACAGACACGATCTATGTGGCATTTCCAAGATAATGTTTTGTGAACAATGCTACAAAGAAATTTAATTGTAACTACCTCATTGAGAAAAGTTCTATTAATATAAATATCCATAGATGCATACATGCATAGTCGTTTTCAGGTACTGGAGAGAAACGGAATTAAGGACATACCTAAAAAATTCCACTTCTCCATTTTATTTTTGAAATTAAGGTACTCAGGACATATTTTACTGACGAAATATAGCCTGATCTTTATAAAACTTTCACGGATATGAGGACAGGTGTATAGACGTATGCTGACAAAATTTAATTTAAGAACATGCAATACTTGTGGACATACGTTCCTAATTTTTGACTTACTCCATCAACTCTTAGAATACTATTTCACTGACAATTGCTTGAAAAAAGATATTTGTAGATCATCATTTTTGAAAAAAAAGTTTGTAAATCAAAGCATAGCGGCATAGTGTGATACACAAATATGCTCTAGGATGTTGTTTTTTTTTTTTTTCTTTTGTTTTTTTTTTTTTGTGGGGGGTTAATATCCTAATGGCTCGGAAAAAATGATTGCATCCATCCAGATTATTTGGAATAATTGTTTCAATCTAAGTTTGAAAAAATGTTACCGATGGATATTTAATGACAGGCTTGCTACATTCATGCTTGCAGTATTACTATCCGGCACCAGATTACATTGATGTGGAAGCAGGAGATTGTGTTGGTTGGGCGTGGAGGGATTATGGAGCAATATCCTTCGACTTCGCAGACATCAATGAGGCAGACAGGTCGGAAAACCTTGCCTATTGCTGGGGTGAAAACACTGATGCAACCAGTGGCTTGGCGAGGTTCCAACATGATGTGAGTATGCATTTGAAGCAGTCTATGAATTCACTTCAAGCACCTTTCCTTAATCGAATGTTCATTACCAGGAAAATATCTTGATTTTGTATTGTAATTCACGAATAATGGGAAAGTAGTATTTGGTGTATACACTTTAATATCTGCACACATGCTATTTTCCATGTGATATACTAGGTGGTATAAAACTTTGCTTTGTTTTCATCGTCCTCATGTAAAAATAGTACACAAGCTCTCTGCATGGGATGGTACGCTCATTCTGGTTCCCCCACCGTCTGGTTCTGTTTTGAAGTTCCGGCAGGATAACTTGATACATATACATCAGATGAACAAAAATATCAATACACTAATGCACATTTGTATTTGACTGGAGAATGAAATTATTAAACTCCCTTGTCGTAGAGTAATTGATGCCTTTAAGATTGTGAAAATTTTCACGGTAGGCTCATAATTGTGGCTTGGAGTTTGGACAACCGAGAAATATAAATGATGCCATGTCGTTTAACCTACAGGCTCATGATACACGTACGTGTACAGGCATGTATGTCAGCCTCTACACCAGTCACCCTCCCGCTTCAGTAGATCCTCCACAAATCTATAAAAACCCACACCTTTCAATGTGCATCACCACTAAACCAATCACCTATAAGCCTCCAACGTTTCAAACCCTGTCAATTGTGCATCACGTGTATTGGTAGACAGGCCACTTTCTTTACAAGGACGCTTTTTTCATAAATGATTGCTAGGTGACTCTGGACGTGGTGCCTGGTCTTGGCGACCCTCTGGTACCTACCAACCATGACTACATGTTCCGTCCAAGTTACAGGAAATATGCTTTGCAGGCAGAATTTTGCAGTAAGTCAGTATATAGATAACAAAGATGGGTGAAACATATTTGCTAATTCACATTCAACTTTTAATAGATGATACAAGAAGAAATTTTCATTGTCGTGGTGTCATAAATTTTGTTGATGAAGATGGCCAGTTGATTGGAATAGGATAAAAATCTCCATCTGTAAACCCTAAAAAACTATGGCTGTGTGTTCTATGTTAATATATTAAATAAATGACATTACATTTTACTGACACACTTTATTTCCATGAACTTATCTTGTTTCAAGATATGTTGAAACATTTGTTTTTTACCAGAAGCATTATTTGTGTTCTCTTTTCTGCCTTGAATAATTTCAATGTATAGTCAATGTTTTATTAATATATTTCCCATATCTGTATATGAATTGTATAATTTGTAAACAATTATAATTGAATCAAGTAGGATATTTGCTAGTCACAGGAATTTGCAATATGCATTGAATTCCTTGTTTCAGACATCAATGACTGTGACCCGAACCCCTGTGTCCATGGAGTGTGCTCTGACCTCGTGGATGACTACAGCTGTGCCTGTGCACCGGGATGGGAGGGGAAGGAATGTAGTATCAGTAAGTCTTTATCATTGATGAAGGTATTTAGGATTAAACATCATTGAAACTATCCATTAGCCAAAACTAGGGTGTTCCATAACAATGTTTTTTCGTGGCACCTTTTATATATTTCCCATTTCTATATATGAATTGTATAATTTATAATTCACTGTTTTGAATATTTTTTTATGTTGATGGAGGACGTGTATGCTCAAAATAAACAATTATAATTGAATCAAGTAGGATATTTTCTAGTCACAGGAATTTGCAATATGCATTGAAATCCTTGTTTCAGACATCAATGACTGTGACCCGAACCCCTGTGTCCATGGAGTGTGCTCTGACCTCGTGAATGACTACAGCTGTGCCTGTGCACCGGGATGGGAGGGGAAGGAATGTAGTATCAGTAAGTCTTTATCATTGATGAAGGTATTTAGGATTAAACATCATTGAAACTATCCATTAGCCAAAACTAGGGTGTTCCATAACAATGTTTTTTCGTGGCACCTTTTATATATTTCCCATTTCTATATATGAATTGTATAATTTATAATTCACTGTTTTGAATATTTTTGTTGATGGAGGACGTGTATGCTCAAAATAAACAATTATAATTGAATCAAGTAGGATATTTTCTAGTCACAGGAATTTGCAATATGCATTGAAATCCTTGTTTCAGACATCAATGACTGTGACCCGAACCCCTGTGTCCATGGAGTGTGCTCTGACCTCGTGAATGACTACAGCTGTGCCTGTGCACCGGGATGGGAGGGGAAGGAATGTAGTATCAGTAAGTCTTTATCATTGATGAAGGTATTTAGGATTAAACATCATTGAAACTATCCATTAGCCAAAAACTAGGGTGTTCCATAACAATGTTTTTCATTGGCACCTTTTATATATTTCCCATTTCTATATATGAATTGTATAATTTATAATTCACTGTTTTGAATATTTTTGTTGATGGAGGACGTGTATGCTCAAAATAAACAATTATAATTGAATCAAGTAGGATATTTTCTAGTCACAGGAATTTGCAATATGCATTGAAATCCTTGTTTCAGACATCAATGACTGTGACCCGAACCCCTGTGTCCATGGAGTGTGCTCTGACCTCGTGAATGACTACAGCTGTGCCTGTGCACCGGGATGGGAGGAAGGAATGTAGTATCAGTAAGTCTTTATCATTGATGAAGGTATTTAGGATTAAACATCATTGAAACTATCCATTAGCCAAAACTAGGGTGTTCCATAACAATGTTTTTTCGTGGCACCTTTTATATATTTCCCATTTCTATATATGAATTGTATAATTTATAATTCACTGTTTTGAATATTTTTGTTGATGGAGGACGTGTATGCTCAAAATAAACAATTATAATTGAATCAAGTAGGATATTTTCTAGTCACAGGAATTTGCAATATGCATTGAAATCCTTGTTTCAGACATCAATGACTGTGACCCGAACCCCTGTGTCCATGGAGTGTGCTCTGACCTCGTGAATGACTACAGCTGTGCCTGTGCACCGGGATGGGAGGGGAAGGAATGTAGTATCAGTAAGTCTTTATCATTGATGAAGGTATTTAGGATTAAACATCATTGAAACTATCCATTAGCCAAAACTAGGGTGTTCCATAACAATGTTTTTTCGTGGCACCTTTTATATATTTCCCATTTCTATATATGAATTGTATAATTTATAATTCACTGTTTTGAATATTTTTGTTGATGGAGGACGTGTATGCTCAAAATAAACAATTATAATTGAATCAAGTAGGATATTTTCTAGTCACAGGAATTTGCAATATGCATTGAAATCCTTGTTTCAGACATCAATGACTGTGACCCGAACCCCTGTGTCCATGGAGTGTGCTCTGACCTCGTGAATGACTACAGCTGTGCCTGTGCACCGGGATGGGAGGGGAAGAACTGCGATAGCGGTAAGTCTTAATCATTGATGAAGGTATGATAGAAGTTCATTTATAGTGGATCTGATAGTCAAATGTTTATTTATACTTTAAACAGGACAATAAAAGTTCACATTTTGAGCTTTCGGCAAACGCTCTTGCGTGTTCACAACAAGTAATGACTTCATAGGACATCACTGTAATATTAGTAATACCCTATGATAAGGGTGTTTCTGAGCTTATAAGGAGGGTGTTACATAAGTACCATGTTCAGGCATTCTTTAAGCCAGTCAACACCCTTAGACAGTTGTTAGTGAGACCAAAAGATCTCTTAGATAAGGAGAGAGACATTGGACCAGTGTACAACATTGAATGTAACGATTGTGATGCATCATATTGTAACGGATTGGCATTCTTATAGTACTTTCTTTGCAGCTGTGATTGGGTTCTTGTAAAGGTGTGCTGTTAGGCGCCACCCCCCTCTGATTAAGGTTCAGAGCAGGGAGAAGCCTGAGTTCTGCTAGTTAATAAACTTTTGCTAGCATTTATAACAACTTTATTCCATAAGTCACAAGCATAAATGAAACATAGTTAACTGTGCAATTTGTACAAGTTGTCCAAGTTAAGTGCGTCTCAATCACACTCCTCTGCCCAGAATACGAATCCAATAGAGCAAACCAGCAGCTGTACACATACTAATTTCACAAGCCTTTGTCAGCAATATCTGACCACATTAGTATCCTAGTTAAACTGGTAATATCAAGACTATTACCCTGCCACGACTCACATTGGCAGTTTATTAAAAGCTAATCAATGTTTTAAACATGCTTGTTCTATAATTAGTATATTTGCCGACAGAAAGTCTGGTTTCTCTGATTACAGCGACGCGCATCACAAACATGATAATTTCTGGCATAACAATCTAAACAAAAACATAACATGTTCTACTTTAAATAGGCCATCTCTTTACAATATGTTTGTGAGACAGAACGATCCCTGAAAGCAAGGTTCATGGAACATAGACGCCCAAGCTCGACGGGGTCGGTGGTATCTCGTCATCTACACACTGACCAACAGGGACATTGTATATCCATAGAGGATACAAAAGTGTTATATGTTGAACCAAAGTACTTTGAGCGTGGAGTGAAGCAAGCAATCCAGATAAGGAGACTGAGACCTTCTCTCAACAGAGATGGAGGCAGACACACCCTTCCCACAATATGGAACAACGTGTTGACCCCTCAAGGGGGAGGGGCGCATCTGGGGATTTTCCCACGTCAACAGTGACGACCTATGACATCATCACTTGTTGAGAACAAGACAAGAGCGTTTTACCGAAAGCTCAAAATGGGAACTTTTATTGACCTAAGAATGAACACTTCTCTCATCTTGGGTTTCTTCAATCATGATATGGACAAGAATTTAAAGATACCAACAGAAACCATTAGAACTCACATTTTGGCGAGACTTTCGCTGTTATAGCAAGAGCCTCTTCAGGCCAAATGGCAGTCGTGCCACTGCTGTCATGTGACTGCCGCCGCCATGGCGGTCACATGACCAACTAAGGACTGAAGAAGCTCTTGCGATAACAGCGAAAGTCTCGCCAAAATGTGAGTCCCAATGGTTTCTGTTGGTATCTTTAAATTCTTGCCCATATTTTATTGAACTGTTTACAGTATGAATAAACATTTGACTATTGATGAAGGTATTTAGGATTAAACATCATTGAAACTATCCATTAGCCAACACGTTTATTTCCACTTGTTTAAATTTTGAAATGATAACCTGTTCAATATCCCCAAACCTAATTATTGCCATAGCTATGATTTTTCATTGCCACCGAATGTCCTTGAGTTTGTAACAAACTGTGTAACACTTTTTAGATATTGATGACTGCCTTGCGATGCCCTGTGTCCATGGAGTGTGCTCTGACCTCGTGGATGACTACAGCTGTGCCTGTCAACCCGGATGGGAGGGGAAGGAATGTAGTATCAGTAAGTCTTTATCATTGATGAAGGTATTTAGGATTAAACATCATTGAAACTATCCATTAGCCAAAACTAGGGTGTTCCATAACAATGTTTTTTCGTGGCACCTTTTATATATTTCCCATTTCTATATATGAATTGTATAATTTATAATTTACTGTTTTGAATATTTTTGTTGATGGAGGACGTGTATGCTCAAAATAAACAATTATAATTGAATCAAGTAGGATATTTGCTAGTCACAGGAATTTGCAATATGCATTGAATTCCTTGTTTCAGACATCAATGACTGTGACCCGAACCCCTGTGTCTATGGAGTGTGCTCTGACCTCGTGAATGACTACAGCTGTGCCTGTCACACCGGATGGGAGGGGAAGAACTGCGGTAAGTCTTGATAATAACACGTCATGGCCATACCTATAGTTTTAACACACTATGGATTGTTGGATTGGTTTTAAGGAGACATGCACAAGGGAATTTGAGCCACATAAATAGTACTTACGGAGCCATTTGAATACATACATTGTTATCAATGTGCAGTGTTCCATTTCTTTATAATCAATTACTTCTCTAATTTGCTCTCATGAAATGTACCCATTGTACCCAACAATCAATGTGTGTAAACAGTACTAATCACTGACACCTTAACAGCCTTAATAAATATTTCTGGGCAGCTAATTGTGGCTGTCAGTGCACGGGTGATAGAGGCTGCAAGTTGATGCAGTGGTCTTTTTTTTTGCAGGGGAGATATGAAAGTGATAATCGATATGACAGTGCACTTTTTGGGGCATTGATATTTTATCAAATTTCATACTAATAAATGTAAACGCATAAGTTTTTAGGAGCAAAATGTCAAATGTATCAAAAAACAAAATTATTAATTCAATCTATCTAAGGAGGCATTTGCTGTGCATGTCCCTTTAAAACGGTCTCTAAAGAGATGAAAGAGGTTTATAAAGTATTTAATGTGTTTTATATATATAGAATCAATTACAGTGGATAGAAAGCCTTTGAAACATAATACAGTGTTAGTTATTTTAATTCAATATGCAGCATATTAGAAGGATTTGACATCAATCGACCACATACTTCTTCTTTTTTTAAGAACAAGGGTTTTGCATGGTGTAGATTATCAACAAAAATAATTATTTAAGTCATTTACATTGTATGAGAACCCATCAGCGTATATAAAATAAAATACTCTGGGACAGCTTTACTAATATAAAACAGCTATATGCATCAATCCACTTGGAATATGCATCTATGATGATCAAAAGCATGGCTCCTTTGAACGGTCTGGCATAGTCAATATGGAGTCTTTACCGTGGACTATCTGGATATTCCCATTGGTATAATGGAGCTGTTTGAGGTACTTCTCTGTGCTACATTACATATTGCATATATCATCAAAATCAACCTGTACATGAGGTCCCAAACGCTCAAGAAAATTCATGCTCTGTTAAATGACACAGAATTCGCCCCTTTTTGAAGTGGTGTTTTTCAAACACATTTTTTAAATAAAAAGCTACTCGTCATACATTGCCATCATACATGGTTGGAAAGCTGAGATTTCAAGCTTTCTAAAGGTATATGATATTTTCTCCTCCGTTTGGTGAGCCACATTTTTTTCTCCGTCCCATGCACTAATACTTTGTCAAGCCACACTATCACGCATTTTTTTCTTCTGTGATCTCTATAAGAATATTGCTATTCACTTGAATTCTTTCATTTATAAGTTTCTTTAAAGAGCTGCGCATCAATGCTTATCTTTGTCTACACAAACATTGACTGTTCTTGCAGAGTGTTACGCATCGCCACTTTACGGTTCTGCTTATGGAGGTTCCAGTTTTGACAATGCAGCTCTGTTTGATGCCAATGGGCCGATCACTGGGATGGAGCTCTGGTTTTACGGTTATTACAACATACAAGCGTGAGGTTTAGCTCCTTTATTATATGCCTTTTTGTGATTATGTGATTTTTATGTGATTGTCATGCGTATTGGTTTCACAATACAATGAACCAAGCCAACCACCCTTTGAATATGAATTGACCCACCTCTTAATCACATCATATATTCATAAAAAGGTTTATCATTATTTTTCAATTGGTTTTACTGATGTTTCATGTGGGGCGGGTTTATAAGGAATCGGGACGTGGGCAAAAAAAAATCAAGAAAAAGGGATGTGGGAAGAAAAACAAAACAAAAATAAAAACCCCGAGGAATATGGGATTTCAAGGAAGTGTGATATGTGTGTGGGGAGGGGGGGGGGGGCGATGCCTTAAAATTTGTGGAATTTCATGTTCTTGAAAACTTCTATTTTTTATGGTAAAAATAATAAAGAGACAGACGATAATAATATGTTTTCACAAGGTCTAAGTGCATGGTGCAATAGTAATGCTGTCTGCTGTAATTTAAACTTATGTCTAAATGCATATCTAATCATTACTTTACATTTAAGCATTTCATGCATTTTCTGAATGAGGCTCAAAACGTTTTAAGTCACGTCATATATGTTATGGTGGCAAATGCCCATGGTGCTTATACGATCGTGAAACACTTTTCATCTGTATTTCAAAGTATACAATAATGTATACTCAACACAGTTCAGTGGCGTAGGAAGTAGGCGGGGCCGGGGGGGGCATGCCCCCCCCCCACTTTTATTCTTGGGGGGGCCAACATATCATTTGGCCCCTCCACTTTTCAGGGGTAATTTTTGTGATTAAATGATGCATACTTTGCCCCCCACCTCCACCCCCACCCTATTCTGGGATACTTGTTTTATTGCCCCCCCCCCCCCACACACACACATACACACCTTTCATGAGCAGTGACTAATCTACTGTATTAGCTACAAAATAACTACTGTCACCGTAAATGGGACATCACAGTCGAGTGTGTTATATTAAAATTAAAAAAAGGAATTGTTTTGGTTTTAAAGGTAAGGGCCCGGTCATTTACAATTTGCTGAGGGGTGGGGGTGGGGGGTCAGGCAGATATTGGGGTGGGGGGTCATACTTTTAAAATTGAAGTCATAGGGGGGGGGTCATAATTTTAAAATTGAAGTCATAAGGGGGGTCATTCTTTCAAAATTTAAGTCATAGGGGGGTCATACTTTCAAATCGAAGACCATTGAGGGGGGTGGGGACATACTTTTGGTTTTGAGGGGAAAAGAAAGAAGAAGCGCAAGCATAATCGCATGAAACTTGCAAAACAAAGACAGGTTTTAGTGACAAATTTCAATTGACAAATTTAAGTGCTATTCATTCCAAATATCTCATACTTATTTCTACTTTGTTTATTATACCAGCATTACTAATGATCATAATCAGACATAAAGTCACTTATGATATTTTCACCATAGCTTCAATTATTTTTTTTCATGAAACTTGACATCTAATTCTTTTTTTCTTAGATTACTGAACCTCAATTATTTTTTAATATGTAACATGCACGTTATATAAAACATCTTGACAATTATTTTTTTCTACCCGAATGAAACCTTATTTTTTCCACCAATTTTCAGCCTTGCGTTATTTTTTTCAATATTTTTGCTGCCCCCCCCCCCCCTGAGATCAAATGGTCGATGCCTTAGATACAGTTCATTGAGATGAAAGAGTGAGTGAGTGATGGTGTGAGCAATCAGCATAAGTGTGCCAATAACCTGGTGTGGTGTAAAATGAAAATGTAAAGTTGTCAGAGCAGGACATGGTACACGACTAGGATCCACCATATTTACAACTAATTGACTATATCCTCTAAAAGTTTGCAACAGTTACCTTTTCCTTAACATTTTTGCACAGTTCAAGCTGGCACGTATACACTCCAGTCCTGAGTGTGCTGACACTCAATAAGTGCACTTAGACAGCTGCACCCGTAACCCAGAGGTTTATTAGGCCAATTTCAGAGTATCTGGGCTTATATCCATATTTATTATGGCTTTCCACAAAGGATCTGGGCTGGGTGGTAGGATAAGGCTTAATTTGAAGGTTCAAACCCACCCTAAATGTATTGTAAATAGAGAAAATCTTATATGTGAGCACACAAAATTTCAAACTTGCCCGGGGGGAGCATGCCTCCAGATCCCCCCCCCAGCATAGCACATTTATCACCATTGTTTGCTCTTCTTAACCCTCCCCCTACCCAGCAACCAGGATAGACCCAATAAATGGACATTGGCAAAATTGTTGACATTATCATTTCAGTCTACATACCCATAATATGGAACTGAACAGGGATTTACAAAGATAAATTATGTCACTTCAAATGAAGCAAAAACCATGTTTTTTTGTACCATGACCTATACATTGGCTGAAAGCTGAACTATGCATTGTTCATCTACATACCATATGATTACACTGAGAATACATTGAATAAAAGCGAATTTTCTAGGTCTATGTGCTTTGTATAGGTTATTTTTTTTTATATGGAATGTGGTATGAAGAGAATGATGGAAGACCGCAATATTTCAAGTATCAGGAAATCCAACCATTTCGTCCTTCATTTTCAAAAGAAAATTTACCATAGGAGGGGATGCTTTGCCGCCCTACTATAACCTCCACCCGCTAGTGCTCCCTCGCAAATGTGGACCCCCCCCCCCTTACAAAAAGCTTCTTCCGCCCTTGAACAGTACTTAAGACATTGTTTTGTTATTTGTTGCTAAATAAGCTTAAATAAGCTTAAAAGTTTATTAAGTTAGTAAACTTTAAATATTTTAATTAGATAATCAAACGTAGTTTGATTCCTCATATATCGACTTACTTAAAGCACTTTTTCATGAAAAAGTTGACCCCCCCCACACACACACTTTTTATTTGCTTCCTACGCCACTGCAGTTGGTCATTTAACATAGGGACAACACTTAAATCTTAGCCTAAATCTTATCATCATTACATATTTGTTCCACCCTTCTTGCAAACATGATGCTTTGCCCCCAATCTCTTCTGTTGTAATTTCATTATTTTTACAATAGTAGCACATATAATTTCCTTCCATGGTTACAATCTGTAATAAAAAATCTGAATGTGACATCTAATTCAACAGAATAGAAGGTAAGTTACGGCAATCAATGATTTTTTTCGATGCAGAGCTACGGTAGTCAGGCGCGAGAGTTACGGTAGTCACCAGGCAAATGTTAATTAAATCCATTTTATACTGTCATCGGTTGACTTTAAAATGAAATCAAGCAGCATGCACGTGCAAAGTACTGTCGCTCTAGCAAAAAATATAAAGCGATTAAGAACTTACCCTCATATAAAAATGAACAAAATCTCTCCGCTTTATGAATTACTATTTGTCACTACCGGCTGGTGTCAACAAAATGTGTTATGATCAGAATTTTTTATGATGGTTATATTAACATTAAAACGCATTTTCCATTATAAAGTTACTCGCCCCCTTAATCATTCTCCAACATGCTCGTACTGGTCACTCAATATATACAGTCTTTTACAGCATTCGCGTCCGCTACGGTACTGTATGGAGTCCGTGGCAAGGTACTAGATCTGGGAGTTACGTATCCATTAACATTCCTGCTGGCCGCTCGATCATCAAAGTATCTGGATCGTACTCCGCGATGATAAACAGCCTCAGATTTCACTTGGATAATGGATCTGTGTAAGTTCCGCTTCATGAACAGTATACCAGTGACCAGGGGCATCATTGTTTTACACTTATTAACTCTTACATGGACTTGTAAAAGACCGTATAGCTCTAACCAAGGCCACGCAACATCAGTAAATTCTGAAACAGCAGAAGAAAGAGATCATCAATATATGGTCACGATCTAAAGAGTTAGTTTAAGAATAAATTTAACTTGTATAATATTTAGGGTGTAATATTTTTCAAATATGTACAATAAATGTGTAGAAAACTGTAGCAGTTGATCTAGATGTTCAAATAAGAAAATATATTACTCTTCCTTTAAGAAATGGTCCATACGGAGATACATCTGGAGACCCATTTCAAACCACCGTCACCCAGGAATTTCAACTCAAGTACCTTAGTGGCAGGTCCGGTGATGGTGAGTATTTGTAGTTATCAAGATTTCCCGCTTGTCTAAAACAAATCGGAATTATGGGAGTATTATTTCTAAACAAAATGTTGTCACAGGGCTTCTCAAACCCTTCACGGATAACTCGGCGAGTGATATATAAACATTCACTGTTTCACAGTCTGTTTTCTTTCGAATATACGGCTCATTATGACGTGAAGCTACAAACAGAATACCAGGGTGATATATGCAGTGTCATTGTAGCCATCTTGAATTGGCATATTGTTTCGCAACATGTTTGTCAGCTTTATAACATTAGCTATTGATGGAGAGACAGGGCGATTCCCTACATACTTGTATCATCAAAAAGATCTTATGAAATGTTGGTGTAACTCATAAATAGTGAAAAGGACTAAAACCTTGGAAAAGAATACAGGGATTTAAAAGAATAAACTGACTGTGGTTTTAAATGTCGGTTAGCTAAAGTAAAATATGTATTGGAATAGCAGTTGTATACTTTGCAAAAACGCGCGCCCACGCTTCAGCGATTTTACTCCCATTGTTCCTATTGTTTGAAGGGGCCATTAAGTGTAATTAGTTTTGCACCGAGGGGTGAATGACCGAGCATGTAAATTTCAGTCCAGGCAGTCCCCGCGTAGCGGTCCGGCAAGGAGCCTCGCGTCAAAGCTGGGAGTTATGTGCGGGGACCCCATATTCTACATAAATTTAAAAGTTTTGGTACCGTCCTAGTAAGAGGTTGATGAACGGTGAAATCAGCACCGCGTAGCTGTCAAAGCAGTAACTGCTCGGTCGTGAACGAGAAACTAACCAATCAAAGCCGGTTTAGACCCGTCCTCTCAGTTAATCCTATGAATGTGTATTAATCTAATAGTCTCTATTTATGACAAAAGTCATGCTATTCCTGTGGTGTTTTATCTAACAGCATAGATGCTGAAATAACCAGTTTACTGCAGTAGGTTGCAATGATGACGAACGGGTACTCAATTCAATTAAGCCTCGCATTTTGATATTGCAGCAAGATTATACCGGGCGTCACACGCCAGGAGTTTCTTGCTAATACTCTTCAGTGCAGTATCATGCCGGCTTTACATTATATTGTAGTGGGATTATAGCCTATCTTGGACGTCAGACTTGAATGCATATTGCAACGAATTATAGATCTACGTGCACTGTTTCCCGGCGTTGTAGGTGTCAATATTGCTCTGGGGGGGGGATTAACTTTTCATCGGCGCACTGCAGGAGATTGCAGGATTATACGTGCCTAGTCTACCAAGGTCAACATTTGCAAGAATTGTACTTAATAACTATGTGTTTTTGCCTGTATCTCGAAAAGTATTGGTTTGATTTTTTATCTGAAACTACCGCCGAAGAGAGCTCGTTGAACCTGTTCTAATGCGCTATTGCACGATGCCAAGCTCATAGAAATAAAGAAATGTGGCGGACGTGACTGTATACACGTCTTTAGCCTGCACACGTGGACAACACGGCCCTGGTGCATTCTAATTGGTTGGATTTTAGGTGTAGTAAAAAATGTGAGGGGCATAGTAGGGAATTTGTGAATGAATGTGAAAAATGGGAGGGGTATAGTAGTAAATTTGTGAATGAAAGCTGAATTATCAACCATATTACTACACTGAATGTGACAATATTAAATAGTTCCTAAGAAATCTGCATATATTCATTATTTACAGGATATTTCTAATTGTCCACACACTAAGGAATACGTACATACCCAACAACGAAATAATAATATCTTGGGCTTCGTTCAAAGGTTCCAAATATAAATCCTAAGAAATTACAAGTTAGTGCAAATAACTATATATATATGGGCAAAGCTTAGGTGACATTGAAATACAAAAACATCACTTTTTATGAAGTAAAAAGTAACTTTAAAAAGCATCAATTGGTGGTATCAATAAAAGATACATTTTTAGATAGATTGCAGAAAGCCATAATAAACATAATGGGAGGTGGGTGTATACAATCAAATCAGACTATTTTACACAATAAAGGAAAAGCAGCGTACGGTTTGTAGTAATGATACTGAGTAATATTGTGCTGCAGGGATTATAATTTCTTGTGGCTAGCCTGGTGACAGAGCCACTCAAGCATAACACAGGGGATTAGCAAAATGTTATAATCCATCAACTCAACTAACTATTCTACAGTAAAACGCCAGTATCTTCTTTGAAATAGTATATGCAACTGACAAACAGATTTTTCATTATAATTAAGTTGATTTTATAGCAGCATTGAAAAGGAATACAATTAATACATGTAGGTTGAAAAGACATGGATACTGATTTGCAGTTATATTTTTGCGCCACCCTGTAATGGTGGCAACTTCAAACCTCTGAAATATTGAAAAATTGTGATGTTCAATTTTTTTAGAAATATCATTTACACAGCTCTAATTCTTTGTCTTTATTATTAATTATATGTATGGTTTATAGATAAATAAAGAACATATAATCTTAAGATCGGGAATTCTTTATCATAGCTATACAACCCAATATTGTCTATAAAATTAAGAACTGACAAAGCAGCCTAACATAAACAAATTAATTCAAATTTTATTTTTTCAATATTGCTATTTAACCAAGATTATTAGAGTAAAACTAATGATGGATTGTCGTTTTAAAAATTCTACTTTACGTAATTCCAATGCCAAACCAAATAATAATAATCCGAACAAAAAATTATTAATATTATATATATATAGTTTTAATTATTATTATTACAACATGAACGCTGTTGCACACTGTATATCACTCCTTTTGTATCGTTATTACATAAGTTTCGTTCACGAGTGGTTACAATCTAATGAAATGACAATTCTTCATTTAATGAATTAATCACAATTCTTAATATAACGAATTAGTCAAATAACTATGTTACTTTTCACTTTTGTGGACGATGGTAATCGTGTGTTGACAATAACAAATGTTGTTATTGTATATTGTTCAGGTTTATAAGAATGGCAGGTTTTATCCTTTCTAAAGCCACCCGGCGTTTTACACATCTTAATTGTTGAGGTTCAAATTGGTTAAACACAACGCTAAACATCGAACACGTATTTCACACGAATATAAGAATTTTTATTGTCGTTTGATAACCATTTAAAGGGCTACGATTGCGTGGAAGGATGATTAATAGGTTTGAAAGGCGGTCAACGTGCTGTGAATTGATTAATGGGTTTAAAATTTGTTTTTAACGAAAATGGGTTTACAGCAGATGTACGTGAGAGGACGGGTCTAAACCGGCTTTGATTGGTTAGTTTCTCGTTCACGACCGAGCAGTTACTGCTTTGACCGCTATGCAGTGCTGATTTTGCCGTTCATCAACCTCTTACTAGGACGGTGCCAAAACTTTTAAATTTACGTAAAACATGGGGTCCCTGCACATAACTCCCAGCTTTGACGCGGGGCTCCTTGACGGACTGCAACGCGGGGACTGCCTGGACTGACTGACTTTACGTACTCGGTCATTCACCCCTCGGTGCAAAACTAATTACACTTAATGGCTTTACGTAAAACATGGGGTCCCCGCACATAACTCCCAGCTTTGACGCGGTGCTCCTTGCCGGACGGCTACGCGGGGACTGCCTGGACTGACTTTATGTGCTCGGTCATTCACCCCTCGGTGCAAAACTAATTACACTTAATGGCCCCTTCAAACAATAGGAACAATGGGAGTAAAATCGCTGAAGCGTGGGCACGCGTTTTTGCAAAGTATACTACTAATAGCCTAATATGGTTTCATCCAATATCTCAATTGTGACAACTTAGTGCTAATTAATCAGAATTTCCTACCTATTCAAAAGCATTCTATTTGGAAGATATGAAAACATTTTGAAGAATAATTTAAAAGACTTTACCATATTAAGATCTCATGTTCAATATAAAGCCTTGTTTTCTACTGAAAATTACTTAAATTGTGTTAGAAGTACGTAGATCAGACGATTTATTTCCAATTTTCGGTTGAAGCTGAAGAACACTTCTTACTATTTAACTCTGTAGATTTTATCACGAGGAAAGTACTTTTAAGCAAATTACTGTTTATACATTTACTGCGTGGAAATTCCACCATGCAAGTAATGTCATCTAATAAAAATTAGAAGTAATATTGCATCATTGCCATGAAACCTTTGATATGTGAAAGAGTTTTTCATGACACTGCCATTATGCGGTAACCTACCCTCAAATGACATCATGATGTATGTGTACACTGACATCATCCATCGCATGTTTCAGGCATTGATGGCCTCAGGTTCCACTTCTGTAAAGGCCCTCAGTAGACGCCAACAAGAGCTAAGCGGTCACCATGAAATCCAGACTCCTGATGTGTAACTGCTTTGTGTGGTGTGATACTACACACCTTTTTGTGAATGCAAGATTCTGCAATGACTTTCCATTTTCAAAATACTAAACTGTGGAGAAAAAAGACTTTTTTAAAATTTTATTTTGTGTCTTATTGTGAACAAAGTAGTTCTGCGCAGTCCGCTGATTATGTGTTGATCTCATATATTTTTCTATTTGTCTTGATAGTAGAGTAAAAATCGACGTAAAATTTACTGAACCCGGACATTTTACCTAACAAACAAATTTTTGCACAGAAACCTTCTATATGGTCCCCTGAAGCTCCAAGAAAAATTCAACCAAATTCAACCTTGGGGAACTCCCTCCACGTGCGAAAATCCAAAATGGCCGCCAACGCTATTATGAAAATCTAACTTTTTGTGTATTTGACGTACAAGCATGTATAGTACCTCAATTTTATGGTTTTCAGGTGTAAGGAATTCAATTTTCGTGCTTTCATAATGATTTGACCTCATTTTGACCTTCAAATCCAAGATGGCTGCCACTGTAGAGTAAAAATGTTGATGGACGCAGACATTTTCCCCTAACAAACAAATTTTTACACAGAAACCTTCCATATGGTCCCCTAGAGCTAAAAAAATTCAACCAAATTCAACCTTGGGGTACTCCCTCCATGTGCAAAAATCCAAAATGGCCGCCAACACTATTATGAAAATCTAACTTTTTGTGTATTTGACTTACAAGCATGTATAGTACCTCAATTTTATGGTTTTCAGGTGTAAGGAATTCAGTTTTGGTGCTTTCAAATTGATTTGACCTCATTTTGACCTTCAAATCCAAAATGGCTGCCACCATCTGTATGAAAACATACGTTTAATCTTAAATCCTATGTATGGCCATTAACATGAAACGTTTTCGTACCCAGTTATCCATTTGTATATAATTCCTAAGACACAAGACATTGCAAAGAAAACTGTTATTCACTGCTATTCACTTTATATCTATTTTGTTTATAACACTAATGTATAAGGCATGAGGTACATACTAATATGAATGTAAATAGCTGACCAATTGATTTTTTTTTTTAGCTTTAGGGGACCATATAGAAGGTTTCTGTGCAAAAATTTGTTTGTTAGGCAAAATGTCCACGTCCATCGACATTTTTACTCTACAGTGGCAGCCATCTTGGATTTGAAGGTCAAAATGAGGTCAAATCATTATGAAAGCACAAAAATTGAATTCCTTACACCTGAAAACCATAAAATTGAGGTACTATACATGCTTGTAAGTCAAATACACAAAAAGTTAGATTTTCATAATAGCGCTGGCGGCCATTTTGGATTTTCGCATGTGGAGGGAGTTCCCCAAGGTTGAATCTGGTTGAATTTTTTTTGGAGCTTCAGGGGACCATATAGAAGGTTTCTGTGCAAAAATTTGTTTGTTAGGTAAAATGTCCGGGTCCATCGTAATTTTACTCTACACAATGCACAATCTATTTTAAAACATTTATGTAAAAGTTTATTTTCATTTTAAAATTCTATGGTCAGTAAATGAAAGGAAAACAACTTTTGTTTACAAGGCTGTAGCTACATATGAGGCAAGGGAGGCAACTGCCTCCTGTGTTAGAAAAGCTGTGCTCCTATGAGTCTTGCCAGCTGCCTTCCTCAACATAGTTTGCTGCCCATCTTTTGCAATCCTCGCCACGGTCCTGTATACTTGATAAACATATCATAAAACAAGTCCTGTGACAATGTATATTTTTATTGTGTTTCTTCCTGATGCATGAGCATATGTCACTTAGTCAACACAACTACAAATTAGATGCATTATTACATTTCAAATCCACCTACTACAGTGTGTATCCAAGTCTTATGAGATTCTGGTTGATCGTAACATTCACGACATACCGTAAATACTGAATGGTAATATCAATGGCAGATCCAGGTTTTTGGAAAGGGGGGCGCACTTTTGGAAAGGGGGTGCACACTTAAGGGATTTCATGAAAAACCCCTATGAAAATGAAGTATTTTGGTGAGAAGGGGCACCGCCTGCGTCACCCCACCCCTGGATCTGCCTATGTAATATATGGTAAATATATAGTAAAGACACCAATCACAATTTCTTATGAACATTGCCACATTTCAGCTAGTACAGAAAATACTGGAAGACATACAGTGGAACATCCCCATTTGGCCACTTTACACCTACTAACACAAACTTTCACGTTGAACGTGGAAATTCCAACATAAATCTATACAGACTCTACATTGTCACACAAGACTCCCTGAAGTGTATGTGGTGATGAAATATCACCATCTGTTGTTGCGCTGAGATTAAAAATTTCATGCAAAATAATCTCATGTCCAAGCCTAAGTTCACGTGTAAGCGACTTCCATTGTATGACTGATGATTAACTAACCACTATTGCTATAATTGGCTACACGCTGAAAGCAATTTTGATCAACTTTCTCGAGCGATCTTGTCTTGCGATGGACAGAGAGAAGGAAGACACGAATGACATTTAAAAATCCCATGAAACATGCGATTTTTTCGCTCACGACACAACTATTAGTTAAAATCACCTACAAATCAACATAGGCCATGTGTATGTAGCACAAAATTCAAATAATATAAGAGGTTGCCATAATCAATTGAAATTGTATACACATGATTGCTATGCTCTTGAAATGGTAGTGGTTAAGATGTCACAGAACAGTCACCATTACAAAACGACCCATCTATCTTTAACTCTGATGACTCAAATTGTTGGATGATTACAAATTGAAGGGGCACTTCTACCTCCATATTACAGTTTTACTTTGTTTTAATAGCGAATCTTCATAAACACAAAACTCGGTTTGTTTTGAAACATGATTTTTTACCAGGAATCGTTCTTGTGGCGCATCAGGTAGGCCCTTATATTAAGGCCCGGTAGTAAGGGCTCGCCGTGATACACCACAAGAACTCACCTGGTAACAAAATCATGTTCACAACTCACCTGATTTTGTCTATGTAACAGTTACCGGGATCAATAGAATGGCCCAAGCACCATTCAGTCTCACCTATTCCTACTACTTAGGCGTCTTATGAAGCATCTTAAAAACAGCTCAAACTAAAATAAGCGTTTTGATGAGACATTACGAAAAAATATATGTATAGAATATTACATGGCAAGAGAAAACAAAGTATTTAGGTGAAATTCGTTTCTTGCTTTGTTTGCAATCCTTAGCACAAATGATTTAATTATTGAATATCCTATATATATATATTTATGGTATGACAAAAACTATGTAGAATATTATATACGGTCAATTTGAGCAAATGATGGTATATGCATGTATTTAAGTTATGAACAGTGTATGGATTTAGGGTTGCGTGTATTACATTAACGGGTGGTACTTATTGCTACATAATATATTTTTACAGCTTAAAGTTCAAATTCAGACTATTTAAAACAGCAGTCTAAATATCTTTCCTAAACTCACCATACAAACTAAGCTTTATCACAAAGTGAGTTGTCTACGTTTCATCACAGAATCTCTTTCAAGTTGTACATGGCTATAACACGTCTCCTTTCCTACAGTCCCCGCTACTGTGCCACTCGCGGCAGGTCAAGCATGACGGCATGATGGCACCATAACGGCGTTGGCAGGCGCTCGCCACGTCATACTCCTCAATCACGCCACTAATTCGTGATTTCCCATTTTTCCAATACTGCCCCCCCCCCGGCCAACATCACCCTCCTAGCACTCACCACAAGACTGCCGAAATTATGTCTGGTGAGACACGGTGCTAGTTTTGACCATTGGTGCGCATTTACATCAAAACGGGCACAAATGTTGAATTTGACCCCGGCCACCAGCATGGTGCTGCCCACAGACACAGCCTGCGCCCCGCACGTACTGCCAAAGTCACGGGGCAGCGAGGGCTCCGAACTCCAGCGGTCCGTGGGGGGATTGTAACTGTGCAGGCTGATCCCATCACCATGCTGTGACGGTTTAATCCTAGGTCGATCATTAAATAAAACAAATAATTTACCAGCACTGATTGTTGTGATGGGAAAAATCATAGCCTGTGGCATCGCTGTAAGCATTTTCCAGCAGTCAGTGTTAAGATCAAAGATTTCTAGTTCTTTACGTAACACAATGTTTCCCTTTTTTACACTTCCCACCAACCCCCCTACAACCATCACCGTGTCTCCCATGGTGACGGCCACTGCAGCTTCCCGGTCAGTCAGCATGTCTGGCAGCGTCCATCACCACCTTGTGCCCGGCTCGTACAGGCGACAAGTGCGGGTCACTTTTAATCCGTCCCATCCACCGGCGAGGAACAAGCCGCGAGACGTGGCACACACCGCCGGTGTCGACACCTTCTCAGATCAGCCGGACGGGGAGGAGGCGGCCGGTCGCCAGGTGCTGTCTGTCTGCCTATGATAGTGAGAGTGGGACGCACATCTGTAAATAGACATCATGTAATATAAAGACCACCTAATCAACACGACCATTTTTCAATGGTGATATATGATGGTGACACTCTTATAAAAGACCATCTTATAATAATACCTACCTCTTTAAGAGATCGTTTGGCCTATAGTCAACATTAATGTCATATAGAGTCCGCCTCACTAACATAATCCACTCTTTATAGAGATCCATGATGAGTAGAAAACATCAGTATCGGTGCCATTATTGTAATAAAGACCTGTGGTGGTGAACTGTGTCAGTCACGTTATTATGAATATTTCATTAACATGACCACCTCTGTGAGACCTATGTTTGAGCTGTAGACCCTTCATTCTATGAACAGCCTCCTATATTGACCTTATGTTGCGGAGTCTCTGTCCAATAGAAATGTATCATTTATATAACCTTGCAAAAATGACCACCTTTCTTATTATATTAACCATGATGGTTATTTGACCCTCTTTTGTCTATGCAAGTCATAGAATGAGTAACTTAATAATATAGCCACCCACTCACTGAAAAAGAGCCAACAGGAATTCAACTTACCCATTATCCCAATGGCCCTCAGCACCTCTGTCCTGAAAGTCTGGAGGTCACACCGGTCATCAGGTTGCCGCTGGACCATGTGGGCAGCTATAAACTCTACGAGTGTCCTGATGGCTGGAGGCAGGTCAGCGGGCAGGCGCTACTGGAAGAAGATGAATACCCACTACAAATATGCTCTATATGTGCATTGATTTGAGTTGTGGCATTGTATTACAATAATTATAATAATAATTCATTATAACAAAATAGTACAAATAACTATTTATTTATGGGCAAAGCCATCATTAATTAATTAGACATTCCATATTAACCCTTTGGATTAAAGCCTTTCTACAATCAATGCGCTAGAAATTATAATATTAGACAGCTATTGAAAAAAGTATGCGTTTTGTTGTTTAATGCTCAATCAAGGAGTTAAGTGTTCTCAACCTTTTATGTTTTTGAGATATAAAAAACATAACCATTATCGTTTTGAAGCTGTAAAGTGGTTTAATGGAGCCATTTGAAGCATTTACAATCAAGTATTATTTATGAAATGAAAATGGTGGAAGCAACATCACACAAGCAATTTAATTAACATTTAGTTTTTTCAATATTACTATTTAACCAAGGTTATTTCAGTAAAACTAATGATGGATTATCGTTTTAAAAATTCTACTTTTTTAATAAATTCCAATGCCAAACCAAATAATAATAGTATGTCAAAAAAGCGACGAGTATTAAATATAAATAGTTTAAATAGTTTAATCAAGTATAGTGCAACAAATGATGTATTTTTACATTTTTATGATTCACCATATCGCGCCCCCCCCCTCTGCCTTAATTGTGGCTAGCCTGGTGACAAAACCACTCAAGCATAACACAGGGGATTAGCAAAATGTTATAATCCATCAACTCAACTAACTAATCTACAGTAAAACACCAGTATCTATTTTGAAATAGTATATGCAACTGACAAACAGATTTT
>JAGTTF010000597.1:42438-56255 GCA_019095985.1 Streblospio benedicti
GATCTCTAAAACCCATGAGTTTTACCTTTGCAATTTGCCCCCACTCCAGTCCCTCAGAGAATCGTTTTGTCATCACATTGGATGTGCTTCCATGTGTGTGTGGGTCAGTGTGTGTGTGTGTTTGTGTGTGTGCGTGCGTGCGTGCGTGCGTACGTGCGTGTGTGTGTGTGTGTGTGTGTGTGTTTGTGTGTGCATATTCTTGACCCAGAGTAAAAAATGCAGCTCTATATACATGTAGCCCATTATACATGAACATACACAAACTAATTGATTAGTTACAATATTCTTTAATTCAAACTACAATGTATGCATAAATAAGAATAATCTAATCATATAAAAACACATAATACACAAATATGTAAAATTGATGTATACATGCATGTGTATGACACTATCGTTATATCATTGAGTTTAGTTTACATTGTGTGTGGTAGTAGTTGGCAAACTTCCGAGTTTGCTATTTCTTCCGGGACGATGGAAGAAATGTGGAAAAAACTGTGAGTGAAATAGTTTCTTCCCGGAAGAAATGGAAGCCTGGTGGAAGAAATAAAAGCTGGTGTCTGGTCCCATTACTGCCACCGTGCGATCTCCATGTTTACTTTTGTTGAAACAAAGTAGGAAGCGATTTGATAATAAAAACCATTTGCAGTGTAATGGTGTGTAGTAAAACCGCCAGTTTCTTAGCACCTGATCAACGTGAAAATATCGTAAACGATAAATATGCAATAAATGTAGATAGTTACAGCATGCAGAGTTAGGCGTGATCGTGATACAGTGGTAGTTAACCTAAACAATGTGTGATTATCAGAAGGAGTTTTGGCCCGTGAGGCCTTGGTAAAATGCAATCAAACAGTATTAACAAGCAATTCATTTGCTGGTGGGATGAATTGGTGCCTGGAGTTAGTCATAAATCTAACTGGGGGAAAAAGTGTAGCATAAGTTGAGCGTGGCCTGTCATGTATAATGACAAGTTTCTGTTGTTGTTGTGCTGCTGCTGCTGCTGTTGTTGTTGTTGTTGTTGCTGTTGCTTTTGCTGTTGCTGTTGTTGTTGTTGTCCATGTTGTCTTCAATGTTGTCCTTGTTGTTGTCCTTAATGTTGTACTTTTGTTGTCCTTTGTTGTCCTTGTTGTTGTCGTTGGTATTGCTATTGTTGTTGATATTGACACAGTGCTGTTGCTATTGCTGTTGTTGCTGATGTTGAAGAAGATTTTTGTATGAAATTGCAGTAAGATGAACCATCACATATTAGAAGAGCAATCTATAAAATGTAATACACATTAGCAGTAACCTTCTTAGCTTCCAATAATTCACACAGCATAATTAAACATGTAAGTATCTCTGGCATATTGTGAAGTTGAAGTTGAAATCATTCTGCGTCCGTCAGGTAGTTTTTTATAAACTCAACATCGAAATTGAGTGTACACCACATACATAAGGACACATATAGAATGAAATAAATGGTCTTAGACAAATGTCTGAGAATATCGATCATACATTCATCTGTGTATCACAATATAAAATATAACCATTTAACTTCGAGGATTGATGAAGGGGAAACATTTGAAATTAGAAATAACAGTACATGAATTAACTATGTGTTAGTCTTATAAGAAGTGTTTTATAAAATGTGGCTCCTATGTTCATGGATATGCATACACTAATGCAATTCATGTATAAATTTGTGATATCAACATTGAATTTAAATAATCTCCATCTTGCCTCGCAAAAGCGAATTTCTAAGAATTGTATACTTCTGTGATAGCAATTGGCAAATGTACATGTATAGGAAAGTAATACTATTTATTATTACCATATTCTGAGTGCATTTCAATCAGAAATATAAATTATGGTGTTGCACTGTAGATTGTATTGCAATTATTCATGATGAAACAACCGTGTTTTAAAGCATTTATCTTCTGTGGATAGGAATTTATTCATATTGTGAAATGATGATATTATGCAATATTGTCAATATTCATATATAAAAAATGTGATGTCTCGATGTCATTCAGAACACTCCAGTTCTGTCTTCCTTAGTTTATTCCAATTTATTTTTAAAACTTATAGCATTGATTGTGCTGTCATGATTAATAGTATGTATACACGTATCAGTTTGTTGCTGTAAATTTATTCCTGTGATCCTGTGATGCTTTGGGGGTAAATTATCTTTTAACAAATGAACATACTTAACCACTTGCTGTAGTGACATTGATTGATAATGCAGAGTCATTAATCATTGAACAGGTAACCACTTTTGGTGATGAATGATGAAATCAAATCTTGTTGGAAGGTAAACACGTCTGTGATTAACAGAAAAATGGGTTGAAGTTCCAATCAAACTATAACAAACCACCAAGGCTTAGAAGGCCATTAATGTTGGGTAATAGGTGCATTTGGTGTGATGTATCGGAAAATGTAAACAGGATCATTTTTGTAACCATGTGGTATTATTGGCTGTTCAATGGGATATTGATGGTGGCTTTGTATAAGCGGCGGCAGCGGCCACTAGTAATTTTAACAGCAAGGGTGTGGTTCTTAAAATATAGGTATTTTGGTAAAAAAATATCATATGAAATATAATATCAGCTTATTTCCGGAGCTGACAAGCTGAAAGTAAAAGGTGTATTAAATACGATAAAAGCTCAAACATGTTAATGTGAGCTGCACTGTACTTTGATATTGCTTAGTATTGTGCGAAAAGCTGGGTTGTTTTGCTTATATTAGTATTACAGTTTTTATTCAGAATTGCTGAAACATGAAGAATCATCCGTGTCTGTGTAGTCTGAACTCACATCTGATGTTGAGAATCAGCACAATTGTTATCATATCTATAATTAGATGTCTGTTGACCAGAGATTTGGTCATGCATAATGGATCCTGTTAGATCTCGAGACTCCTCTTTGGTAGAAGATGTAAGGAAGGAGGGAATTTTATGTGACTGTTGTTCAATGGAACCTTTAATTTGATTATCTGAAGAAGGTTGTTTACAAAAATCCTGTCCTTTAATGTCACGCAGTTCAAGTGATATAGACGTCAAATGTTTTTGTTTCTGTTTTATTGCATAGAAAAGATGATCAAATCCATCACACATTTCGTCCATTTTCCTCTGAAACTCCTGTTGGGATGATAGATGTTTTTTCTCATGATGTTGAAGAAGCTCCTTTAATTTGGCGTCAAATTTTTGATTTTGCAATTGTAACATTTCAGTCATTTTGACGTCAATACGTTTTCCATGGTATTGCAGCATAGAAAACATGTGATTTAAAAATGTATTTACTTTATCATCATTTGCTATAGTAGATGCAGATTTTACGTTATATTTGGTGCCATTTGCAATATTAGCCAGCATTTGATGATGCATATTCTGCATGTGGAGTAACTGTTGCATGTTGACTTGTAGACTATTAACAGCTTTAATTATATCAGACTGAAAAGGTGTGTAAGATTTGACACGGACATCTGTATGATATGAATCATCACGAGAACGTCGAGACGTGTCAATATTCATGGTAACTTGTGAACACGGTTTAAAAGGTGATGACTTACCTGATTTTAGACCATCTGTAGCCATCTCTATCCGGTAGATGCTGGAATTGTCGTACTTTGTAGCATGCTCACTTGGCATGGATGGTCACTGATGCTGATTATCCACGCGAATATTGTCGTCTGCTTCCGACACTTGTTGTGTATTGGCAGGTGGTTGACGTGGTGATGCTGATTGTGTGGAGATGTTTTCCTGATGCTTATGTAATGATTGAAGATTGATTTTATCCATATTTTTGTGTTGACGTGGTGATGATGCTGATTGTGTGGCGATCCTTGCTTAGTCCTTATCCGGTGTGGGAAGATCGATTTTATCCATATTTTTGTGTTGACGGGGTGCTGCTGATTGTGTTGAAATCTTTTGCAGATTTTTATCCAATGTTTGAAGATTGATGTTAGAGTTGAAATAGTAGAATAATAGAAAGTGTGGTTAGTCCTCCTCTAGTAGTTTTAGCAAAATGAATAATAATGTAAATTAAAGATGAATAAAGAACGATTGTCTCACCATGCTCACGGCTAAATAGTAAATGAAGGTATCCATTGGGTTATCCCCACATCTCCTCCATTTTGAAGGAGAACTATATGGTAGACTACATTTTTATTGATTGACTGCACTCAACCACTCGGTCTCCCACCTGGCTTCTCCCTTTATACCTGCCATGCCTGTCCTAGCCTGTGTGCTCTCTAGACTGTAGCGGCTCTAGCCACTACGCCATGCCTCAACATCACACAAGCAATTTTATTAACATTTAGTTTTTTTCAATATCACTATTTAACCAAGGTTATTTGAGTAAAACTAATGATGGATTATCGTTTTAAAAATTCTACTTTTTTACTTAATTCCAATGCCAAACCAAATAATAATAGGATTTCAAAAAAGTGGCAAGTATTAAATATAAATAGTTTAAATAGTTTAATCAAGTATAGTGCAACAAATGATGTATTTTTACATTTTTTTCCAGACAGACAAACAGTTATGATTCACCATATCGCCCCCCCCCCTTCTGCCTTATTTGTGGCTAGCCTGGTGACAAAATCACTCAAGCGTAACACAGGGGATTAGCAAAATGTTATAATCCATCAACTCAACTAACTAATCTACAGTAAAACGCCAGCATCTATTTGGAAATAGTATATGCAACTGACAAACAGATTTTTCATTATAATTAAGTTGATTTTATAGCAGCATTGGAAAGGAATACAATTAATACATCATGTAGGTTGGAAAGACATGGATACCGATTTGCAGTTATATTTTCATGCCACCCTGTAATGGTGGCAACTTCAAACCTGTGCAATATTGAAAAATTGTGATGTTCATTTTTTTAGAAATATGATTTACACAGCTCTAATTCTTTGTCTTTAGTATTAATTATATGAATGGTTTATAGATAAATAAATAACATATAATCTTAAGATCGGGAATTCTTTATTTTAGCTATATAACCCAATATTGTCAATAAAATTAAAAACTGACAAAGCAGTCTAACATAAACAAATTAATTCAAATTTTATTTTTTCAATATTGCCATTTAACCAAGGTTATTAGAGTAAAACTAATGATGGATTATGGTTTTAAAAATCCTACTTTACTTTTCCAATGCCAAACAAAATAATAATAGTATGTCAAATTATCGGCAAGTATAATATATAAATAGTTTTAACAAGGCTTGGGGGTAGATTGTTTTTGGAGAGTGCTTTGAGGCTGGTGGTGAAGTGTGTGAGTACGTCGTGGAATTGTAAGATGTGTTCTGTGTGCTGTTGGAGTCTGTTTAGTACCGCTAGGAGCTCCAGCTGGTAGTTGAGTTTGTTTGGGGAGGCGAATGAAACGAAGTCGTTGATTTGGTCGTTGAGTTTGTCCATGTTGTTGATCGCAGATAGGAGTGTTTCGTCTTGGTACATACCAGTGTGACCAGGCCGTTGATGTGGTGATTTGTGGCATTGTATGTGTCTTGGAATGCTTTGTAGAGGTTGTCATAGTTGGCGTCGAGAGCTTGGGCATTGGTTGACATTGTTTTGAGCCCTGCTTTGAGGTTTCTGACGTCTGAGTGTTTGGCTGTGCCAAATACGATAGAGAATATGCCGCTTAAGGGAAGCCACAAGCGTTTTTGTGGGCCTTCTACGAGCAGGAATTGTTGGAGTAAGTCGTCGTGGATTTTCATGTGTCGCTCTGTTTGTTGTTTTAGTTGTTTGAGTTGTTTCAGTTCGAGCCTGGTGATGTTTTTAATGTAGAGGCACAGATTTTGTCCTGTGCCTTTTTTTGTGTTGCATTCTATTGCAATGTTTTCGTCGCTGTAGATTTCGCGTACCATGTCGCTTAGGGGGGTTATCTTGATCATGAAGTGGTGATCGAAGTGTCCATCCAACCGCTGCTTTGTATGTGATGTGTGGGGATGTGGCTCAGGCAGTGTGGAATAATGTCCAGATGAAAAGGATGAGCCGCATATCCTGTGTTTGAGTTTGTAACCGGCGGGTTTTTGCCGACACGGTTTTGTAATTGGCGTTTTTTGCCGACCCGAATCCCATGGGTCTGATTAAGCTGGGAGGTGGCGAGTGATGAGGTTGGACTTCGTGGTGTGGCGCGGCTGCGCTTAAGGGTGGTCCTATGGGAGTGCGTCGCGATGTGATGAGGTAGAGGTTGCTCGGATTAATGCCAAGCGGGTGTATGTTGAAGCTGGTCTCAGGGGGCAAGGCGCAGGGGCTGGACAGTTTCGTGGTGGCGACGTGGTTGGTTGGGATCTGGCGTTACGTACGGGAGGTTCTTGTAGTCGAGAAAAGCACACCCGTCGGAGCAGATGGGGCGTTCATTAAATGTTCGCAGCGCCTTGGATGTTGGGAAGTCAATAATAACTTCACAAACTTTACAGGTCTCACGAAAACTGATGGAGGTGGGGAATATGTCCGCGTCGTTGCGGTGTGAGCATTAGTCAGAGCAGACGGGGTCGTTGAGAAATTCGTTTACATGTTCTTTCGTTTGGAATAAAACAAGCTCTTTGCAGATAGTACACGCAGCGGCAAGTTTGGGATTAATCGACTTACTTGTGTTGTCCATATGTTTCTCGCAGCGATGTGTATTTATGATCGCTCGTATCGCCGGGCCCGGGCTCGTTATCACGTTGGCGTTATCCGTTGTGGAAACGCCAGACGTGAGCGATAGACGGGTGTGATTTCAGCGTAGCCTGGAGCTTGTTAACGTGGCTGCTGGTCCCTTGGGAGCAGCCGAGACGCGTGTTGCTAGTCCTCAGTGTGGCAAGTGAACTTGATGGTATCGCACAGTGCTGTATGGTTGGTGATGAGATCAGTGTGTTGGTCCCGTGGGGCAGAGACAAGTTCTCAGCTGAAGAGTTGTTGAGTCTGCGGGTGTCTGCTCTGCTGTAGGCGCGATCTGTAAAAGATGAACCTTCAAGGAAAGGTCACTTCAATCGTTGACTTCTCCTCCATTGAGGTACTGAGAACAACAAATACGTCAAATACGTTTGGATTCTATTCGGCAACTGACTGTCCTCTGCGCATCCTGCCTCCTCGTAGCCTTCATTAGACTTTATGCTCCGCTCGCTCATTCAGTGCACGGTGCCCATGAGTCTCGAAGAGGCTCATGGGTAATTGCCGCAGTCCTCACTGATCTTTCTTTCAAAGATGCTTTTGGTCCCGGTCAAAAAAGTGTAATTGTGTACACATAAGCATTTAAACTTGTGTGTATTCAATATCCTTCGACTTAATGTAGATTTCAATGAAGCAGAAGCCGCAAACATGTTTCAAAAAGCAGAAGTTAGGAAAAATTGTTGTTGAAATGTATATCACTGTGATTTATAGTACTATTTAGTGGTACAAAGACATTGTATGCATGTAACAGATAGGATTGTGATACGTCTGTATAATGACCACTTTAAGCCTCTGCCAAGCATAGGGTTACAGCTCTCTATTATCATGCTTGCGGAGTCATTACACAATTGAAACACAAAGAAATATCACAATTACTTTAAATAGCAAATCAGAAGAACCAAGATTCCCACTTTTCTTTTTTATCTCCCAAAACCACACTATATAAGGTTTTGTCATCAGTTATCCTTTTATGATATACCGCTATGGTTTTACTGGAAAACTATTCCTTCCAGCCTTACCGTGCAAAGCCGAACACAAACTGTCCTCAGAGATAAGGGAACCACACAACTTCGACTTCTATACAGAGTTCAGGTCCACACTGAGGGACCCACAGTGCATCACAGTGTTTGTGGAGAAAAAATTCAACCTGTTGTCTGGGTGAGTGATTAATGAGTGACTGTTGGTGAATTGTGGATGACCAGTTGATAATCATTTGGTGATCGTTGCGTGGTGGATGGAGGACCAGTTAGTGAACATTGGGTGACTGGTTGATGGTCATTTAGTGACCATTGGCTGACTTGCGAATGACCATTAGGTGGCTATTGGGTGATTGACATGTGGCCTGTGAGTAAGTGTTGATTGAATGACCCTTGAGTGTCGGAAAGATGACCTGTGAATGAGTGTCAGCTGACCAGTGGTTTGTCTGTGGTTTACAATCGATTTCAGAATGTGTAACAGCTGGTTAGTAATTAGTGAGTGACTGAATGGTGACTGCTGGATAACCTGCGGATAATGAATGGGTGTTAGTGAGTTGGTGATGACCTACCTGTACATCAAAATCCATTCTCACCACTATGTCAAGGATGTCAACACTCACGTGGTCATTTTCCATAGATTGGCGTTTGACTACGGGTTTGGTGTGGTAGCGAAGTTTTGGAGTGGCCGGTCGTCGATCGAGCATGACTGTCTCCTTGCGACCGGGGAGTATGTCATTGCTGTCACGACATATGAAACAGTCCAATGGTAGTAAGTTATAGACACAATGATATGTTTTATATGCGAATGTTTCAGTTAAATATCTGCAATAATATGTATACATAAGCAGTTGCTTAAGGCCCAAACCCCTCATATGATACACCACGCCGTAACCCGGGTTACCGTGATACCCCGGCCCGTGAAAATAATAAAAAAAATCTTTTTTTTTTTTCAACATCAATACCCCGGCATACAGTGATGACTGATAGGCTGCTGTGGTATCAAATTTTGTTAATATTCATAAGTAAAATGTTTAAGTTTTGTCACAATAAAAACATCTTATCTATTCTTAATTTATTAAAACTCGATTTACAACCTAGTACATTGTGACAAAACGAAAATGCACATCGCCGTCATTCTTTTGGTGGTCTGCCTTTTAGCAACGACCGATATACGGATATTTTATGTGAATGGCGGATCACAGATAAGGTGTTTGACAGCAGTCTTATGAAAGCTGCATGGGTTCCGTGGTCGGCTCCGTATATAATGTGTTTCTTTGAAAACGAATAAATGATGGTGTCAACTACGCAGATATTTTGCCGATCCCGGGAATAAACAACCAATTTTTTAAACGTTTTCACTCAGATATGTTGTAAATAATCATCTATTATGCATGAAAACGGTTTCAGTAGTAAATTTTACATAGGTGTAAGAATAATTACGCAGTTTTATAAGCTCCACAACCTTAAACATTGAACTATTCCCGTTTTGATAAACATACATTCGCAGACAGACCACGGGATTTCAAGTGGCAACATTCAATGGGACAATGACAGCTAGTATCCTCATTAAACTGTTAAATGTACCTTGACATTTCTATGTAAACTTTGAGAAATAGAAGCATCACTGTTTTTATTTGTGTAATTACTTCTCCTTAGCCGATATGAAAGTGTTAAGTTATCCATAATCGAGTACAGTAGGTGCAACCACCACGTTTATCAACGTACGTGTGACGTAGTTATCTGAACGTGATGTACGTCATTCGTTCGGGGTCACCCGTACTAACACGGGGTCATCCGGTGCATTTTGCTGAAAATCGTGCTGAAAATCGTGCTGAAAATCGTGCTGAATTTGAATTCTGAGTTGAGTTCATAGCTTACAGACTTCGTGCGTATAGTCTTAACCAACCCAATCGGGGCTTGGGTATAAATGATGTATGTTTCACTTAGCATAGACATATATTTGCAGGTAATACATTGTGTCTGCTTCCTATACACCATGTAATAGCGGTGTAGCATGAACAGCTTAGGGCATATTACGCTGCAAGGTCAGTCTACTGCGGCCACCCTTAAAAATACTGCGTTTATCGCACTTGACACTCATGGATCTTTACGATCTTCACAAGTTTTTGGTCGTAGACTGGCAGTAGACTGACCTTGCGGCGTGATGTGTTCTATGCATTAGTACCTACATGCACAATGCACATTGCACTCACATCTCACGATGACCTAATCATTTAAGTCAGATAGTTTTCAATGGGAATATAGGCTGACTAATGTTCCTTACTTAACTAACACATACATAGTATGGTGCATGTCATTGTTTTGTCTTTCTTATTACAATATTGTACTTTCTAAACTTGTGACTACATTTATACATTATTTATTAGTTCATCTTTACACAACACAAATATAATATTTACTGTTGACAGTTTCGGCAACTCCTGTCACCTTTTTCAAAACGTCTCTCTGCGCATGTCAAGTCACTTCCGATGCCGAAAATCGGGTCGTACACGTGAGAGAGTTGAAAGGCCCCCTCGTCTCGGTTCATGACCTGCTTCTGTCCTCGTATCTTTATCGCCTCCCTGATGGTTCGTGTTCTCCAATCCCCCTCCCAATCCAGTACACTCACTTCCTCCCAGTCTATTTCATGATTGTTCTGTTTTACATGGTCTGTGCTCGCACTCTTGCTGATTTGGGTTAGGGATTCTTTCCTCGCTGCTCTGGTGAAAGATCCCCCACTGTTCTGCTCCATATCCTTCATGTGTTCTTTTACACGGGTGCCCAGTTTTCTGCCCGTTTCCCCAACATACACACTCTTGCAAGACTTACAGGAAATTTTGTACACCACTTCACATTTCTCTAGCTTATCCTGTTTGTCCTTAGGATGAATGAGAATGTTCCTGATGGTCTGTAGGGGCTTCACCGCTGTAGACACTTGGTGCTTATTGAGGATACGTGAAATACCCTCTGTTACCCCTTTTACGTAAGGTAAGATGACTAATCCTTTGGAGCCTGCTGAGTCCTTATTCTTTTTCTTTCTCTTGTCCTTTCCTCCTTCCTTCTTCTTTTCTATCTGTGCTTTCACTTTTTCAAAAGACCATCTTGGGTAGCCACATTTAGTTAGAGCCCCTACTATATGTTCTTCCTCTTTCTGTCTATCCTCTGTCTCTGTCACTATGTCATTGCACCTGTCGAGTAGGGTCCGGATCACACCTAGCTTGTGTTGCAATGGGTGGTGAGACGAGAAATGTAGGTACTGGTCTGTGTGGGTCTTTTTCCTATATACAAGTAGCTTCACAGTATTGTCTGCTTTCCTCACTATCAAAGTGTCTAGGAACGGAATGGTGCCATCTTTCTCCTCTTCATGAGTGAACTTGATGCTTCCTGTGGTATCTACTGTATTGAGATGGTCAGTCAAGTTCTGTGTTTCCCCTTCTTTAATCTTTTCCAATACATCGTCTACGTATCTTTTCCACAACTGCGGTCTGCATGTGATTGGTGAAGTGGCAATTGCTTCTTGTTCCAGCCACTCCATAAACAGGTTCGCGACAATGGGTGACACTGGACTGCCCATAGCTGTGCCAAACTTTTGTTGGTAGATAGTGCCCCTGAACTGAAAATATGTGGTGGTCAAAATGAACTCGCATAGTTCCATAACATCATTTGGTGTCAAACGTGTTCTTTTTTTCAATGTTGTATCCTTACAGAGTCTATCGCGGATGATGTCTAATGCTCGGTCTATGGGCGTGTTTGTAAATAGCGACACTACATCGTGGGAAGCAAACACTTCATCATCCTGAATCATTATTGTACTCATCGTTTTGGCCAAGTCTTTAGAGTTCTTCACATGGTGTTGTGTCAGTCCTACCATTGGGCCTAGAAGATCCGCTAAGGCTCTTGAGCTGTTGTATCCTATCGAACCAGTGTAATCAACTATAGGACGTAGTGGGTTTCCTTCTTTGTGGATCTTTGGAGTGCAGTACATTCTGGGGACGGTCTCTGATGTAGGATATAAATGTCTATATTGAGTTTCTGTAATTTTATCTTCTTCTTTGAATCGTGTTAAAATAGCTATGAGTTTCTTTTTGTAAGATTGGGTGGGGTCTTTTTTTTTAATTTTTCATATGTCCTAGTGTCACTTAACATTTCAGTAACCTTATCCTCATAGTCAGACACATTCATTACCACAGTAGCCTTGCCCTTATCCGCTGGTAAAATCGTAATCTCACGACATTTTCTGAGCTCTATTAATGCTCTTCTCTCACTCTTGGATATATTGGATGGGGGAGGTCGAACTTTCTTCAAGAAACCCGTAATTTCTGCTCTCATCTGGTCTTTTTCACTGAAATCAGTCAATAGTCCACATGCTTTCTCAGCGGCCACTACGAATTCCTCCACTGGAATTTTGTCCGGCGAAATAGCGAAATTCAGTCCTTTCGCTAATACCTTGGTTTGGTCCAGAGTCAGCTGCTTATCCGATATGTTTTTCACAAATTTTTTCAGCAATGTACCAGACAAATCCACGTCACTGTTACATTCCAGCACCTTTTTCTTGTTGCAAAGTCGATCTAACTTTTCGGTGTGTCGCCATTTTGTTTGTTTATACACAAACTCACGTGACCGCCCGATGATTTCGTGCACTTGCGTGACGTCATCTTTTTCCGGCAACAAAACTGACAACGCCCCTTTTTATCCTCGATGGTCTTTTTCAAATAGTCTATTCTCCTGTTGTTTTCCTAATTCTCTCATTTAATAGTCCTTTCCTAGCTCTCTCTACTATCCTCCTGGCATTCTCCGAACGAACTGGACACTTAATCCTGAGACTGGGTGGAATCACATTTTCATCTTTACATCTGAGCGAAAATACGAGATGATTCCGATGGCGCGCTAAACTTTTTTCACACTTCTCTAGATCTCGTGCTTTCAACAAGGTCTCTTGACCAAACTTCAATCTTATATCCTTGAACGAGTTCATCGTGTTGGAATACACATATATACATTATTTATTAGTTCATCTTTACACAACACAAATATAATATTTACTGTTGACAGTTTCGGCAACTCCTGTCACCATTTTCAAAACGTCTCTCTGCGCATGTCAAGGTCACTCAGCACGACTTCCGATGCCGAAAATCGTGTCGTACACGTGAGAGAGTTGATTTTCGGCATCGGAAGTCGTGCTGAGTGACTTGACATGCGATTAATGCCGAAAGAAGCTTTGGCCCTCAAATTGACATCTCTAGTTGCAATGTCATTTCTGCATATGCAGAACATAAAACTAATTTTCTCATGAGTTATATAATCTAAGATGCCATAATTATCACTATATAGTGAAGTGAACTGCATGGAGCACTTCATCGAACTGTTTATGTTCCAAGCATATAGAAGCCATGCTGTATGTGCAACGATACAGTGCATATGTGATAGCATTGCGGCAGTTGCAATGAGACTTTGCATTTTTTTTCCAGACGATACACGATTCAGGGTGGAATAATGCTGACAACAAACCTTAAAGTTTGTGGTCCATACGGTAAAGTGACCTCCACACAGTACACCGCAAGCGGCGGCCACCTTCTCTATTCATATGGGGGGCATGGCGTCTGGATGGACGACTTATCGGTCGTCTTTGATGACTGTGGTATTCTCTAGTACAACAGTGGATTGAATATTTCAATAAAGATGTTGTAGGCGTGGTAGTGTGATAATAGATAATAATTGATAATAGATAATAATGTCTGTGTTGTCAACTTGCTTCTTTATGTTTCAATTACTTTTCACCTTTGGGGCAGACAAGAAATGAATGAGTTTATCAAAAAAATTCCAATTCTTGTTCTTTATCGTACATGTACCCCACTACACTGTACATATGCTCAACTTCATTGTGCACAGATCAGTTATTTTCGTTAGTGTAGCTGATTCAGCATTTGAAAGTTCTTGAGGAGCTCTTTCCAAATTCGTTTTTGAGCTAATACTTCTCAAAACAAAAACGAAACAATCTACGCAATATAAAACAGCAGACAATTTCCGACCCGAAGTGTTTTTCCAGAGTTTCAGATTGTATGACACATCGTTTGAAAGAGCGTAAAATGTTCTTTCCTAGAGTGTAAAAGGAACATTGAACCAGTACTTTTCAAGTTATAAACGATACAATAGTTGAAAAACCAACAAACAAAAACAACAACTGTTATTGGTGTC
>JAGTTF010000598.1:0-10260 GCA_019095985.1 Streblospio benedicti
AAGACAGAAGTGACATGACTGTTGTTATGAATAATGTGTATCCCTCAAAAAAGGAAACAAAAGACTGTTCATTGGAACTTAGATGAATTTGTAGTTCTGTGGAATGTACAGAACATACTCAATTCTACCAATTTCATTCGTTTTGATTTCCTCTGGAGATCTTTAGTGAAGCAAAATATGCAAAAAATTTTATATTCATTATATTTTTATTTTAGTTTGAATGCCCCTGAACCAAAGAAAGCCAAAAAGTGGAAATCATGGTTAGAACTGTTTATTTACTTGCAAACTCAGTTTCATAGCTCTCAAGTTAGATTACTTCCACAGAGCATGTTACATATCACCATTTCCATTTTTCAAATGATAGATGTGGCTTGTCAGATAGCAATAAGTGTAGGTTCTTTTATTGTCAGTTTATTTTGATTACACTGTTTTCTTTTGCAGGTCGTTTGAGGAAATCAAGCAGAAGTTCAAAAAGATTAAGAAAGTCTTCAAAATCAAAAAGAGGAAGGACGTCAAAAAGAAAGTTGAAGTTGTAGTGAAAAAGGAACGACCAGTTCCAGTGCCAAGAACAACTCCAGACCCCGTTTACGAGCCATTACCCGATGACTTTTGTTTTATTTGTTATTTAGATCATACTATTATCCAAAGTATGAAGATTTTAAAATGTGCATACTTTTTTGTAATTTGGATGAATAATACTAATAGCCTGTATGTGGGATGAAAGAAATATATTATTTCATTAATTTATGTCAAACCTGTTGTGTTTTGTTTGCTTGTAGATGATTATTTATTTTTCTATTTTTTAGTAAACAAACCCAAAAAATATTTCTTTTTGTAGTATGCTTTAGAAGGTAGTCATCTTGCTTTATCAGCAAAATTAAAAAGGTAAGATAGAAAGGGCAATAATTCATAGCTATTTAAAAAGCACTTTAATCATAAATGCTATTAGTTTTCTAAGAAAAAAAGATTTTTTTTAATTTAGTATTGTAGTTGCCAAGTATTCTGAAATTTTGGAATCATCCTGCAAGTGAGCGACAAGGCGTCATATGCAACTGCCCACCCGCTTGGCGAGGTGACCGCTGTCAGACAGTAAGTAGGTAAGTCAATCAAATGCAGAAATAAGTATTTCAGTTTTCAGTGGAAATTTTGTAGAAGTATTAATTTTATTGAATGTCTGGAAGATTTTTTCTATGTATCTTGAATTCATAAATAACAAATTCAGAGGGTGTGGCCTGGCTGCCCAGCCTAGATCTCAATCGTCCTCTCAAAGCCTTCGGTCACCAGGGTCTATCAGCTACATGCCCGAAAGTGCCTAACCTCTCTGTACAGCCGCATCCCAAATTTGTTTTGATCTTCCATTTTCTTCCTTCTATATTATATTTAAAAAAACAAAAGTTGTTAAATGTAGGTGTGTTTAAAATGACAAAATCGATTGCCTCTGAACCAAAAGCACAACATCTACTGGTAAGCCATATAAATATAGATATATTTGTACATTGTAGTACTACCATTGGTGTAGTTATTACATGTAATATTTTTTTATTTATGCTGAGGATGTGTCTATGACATGAAATATAAATCTTTAATAAATCTTTGACTTAAAATAATGTCTATGGTCTAATATGATTATAATTATAATTTTGGTCGCCTGTTATTGCTTTTATAATTTTTGCTATACAAAGCATAAAGAAATTATTTTGGAAGAAGACGGGAAGAAACTTCATGAACACACACTGATAACTGCCTTCAACTCCAAAAGCCTTCAAAATAAGGTATTACTTAATATTATGATCCACTTTGGAAGAGGAAGAGAAGGCTTAAGGTCATTTCTCTCAAAGTCCACCCCAATGGGAAAGAATAATTTGAAATGTCCTTCAACGAACTTACAAAAATCATCAAACATCAGATAAAAAAAAAGATCAGTCGCAATTAGGAGAGTTGCCAAGTATTCTGAAATTTTGGAATCATCCTGCACGAGTGAGCGACAAGACGTCATATGCAACTGCCCACCCGCTTGGCGAGGTGACCGCTGTCAGACAGTAGGTAAGTCAATCAAATGCAGAAATAAGTATTTCAGTTTTCAGTGGAAATTTTGTAGAAGTATTAATTTTATTGAATGTCTGCAAGATTTTTTTCTATGTATCTTGAATTCATAAATAACAAATTCAGAGGGTGTGGCCTGGCTGCCCAGCCTAGATCTCAATCGTCCTCTCCAAGCCTTCGGTCACCAGGGTCTATCAGCTACATGCCCGAAAGTGCCTAACCTCTCTGCACAGCCGCATCCCAAATTTGTTTTGATCTTCCATTTTCTTCCTTCTATATTATATTTAAAAAAAAAAAAAAAACAAAAACAAAAAAACACTTCATGAATAAGTTGTTAAATGTAGATGTGTTTAATATGACAAAAGAGATTGCCTCTGAACCCAAAGCTCAGAATCTACTGGTAAGCCATATAAATATAGATATATTTGTACATTGTAGTACTACCATTGGTGTAGTTATTACATGTAATATTTTTTTTATTTATGCTGAGGATGTGTCTATGACAGGAAATATAAATCTTTAATAAATCTTTGACTTAAAATAATGTCAATGGTCTAATATGATATAATTATAATTTTGGTCGCCTGTTATTGCTTTTATAATTTTTGCTATACAAAGCATAAAGAAATTATTTTGGAAGAAGACGGGAAGAAACTTCATGAACACACACTGATAACTGCCTTCAACTCCAAAAGCCTTCAAAATAAGGTATTACTTAATATTATGATCCACTTTGGAAGATGAAGAGAAGGCTTAAGGTCATTTCTCTCAAAGTCCACCCCAATGGGAAAGAATAATTTGAAATGTCCTTCAACGAACTTACAAAAAATCATCAAACATCAGATAAAAAAGATCAGTCGCAATTAGGAGAGTTGCCAAGTATTCCAAAATTTCGGAATCATCCTGCACGAGTGAGCGACAAGACGTCATATGCAACTGCCCACCCGCTTGGCGAGGTGACCGCTGTCAGACAGTAAGTAGGTAAGTCAATCAAATGCAGAAATAAGTATTTCAGTTTTCAGTGGAAATTTTGTAGAAGTATTAATTTTATTGAATGTCTGCAAGATTTTTTTCTATGTATCTTGAATTCATAAATAACAAATTCAGAGGGTGTGGCCTGGCTGCCCAGCCTAGATCTCAATCGTCCTCTCCAAGCCTTCGGTCACCAGGGTCTATCAGCTACATGCCCGAAAGTGCCTAACCTCTCTGCACAGCCGCATCCCAAATTTGTTTTGATCTTCCATTTTCTTCCTTCTATATTATATTTAAAAAAAAACAAACAAAAAAAAAAAACACTTCATGAATAAGTTGTTAAATGTAGATGTGTTTAATATGACAAAAGAGATTGCCTCTGAACCCAAAGCTCAGAATCTACTGGTAAGCCATATAAATATAGATATATTTGTACATTGTAGTACTACCATTGGTGTAGTTATTACATGTTATATTTTTTTTTATTATGCTGAGGATGTGTCTATGACAGGAAATGTAAATCTTTAATAAATCTTTGACTTAAAATAATGTCAATGGTCTAATATGATATAATTATAATTTTGGTCGCCTGTTATTTTTTTTATAATTTTTGCTTTACAAAGCATAAAGAAATTATTTTGGAAGAAGACGGGAAGAAACTTCATGAACACACACTGATAACTGCCTTCAACTCCAAAAGCCTTCAAAATAAGATATTTCTTAATATTATGATTCACTTTGGAAGATGAAGAGAAGGCTTAAGGTCATTTCTCTCAAAGTCCACCCCAATGGGAAAGAATAATTTGAAATGTCCTTCAACGAACTTACAAAAAATCATCAAACATCAGATAAAAAAGATCAGTCGCAATTAGGAGAGTTGCCAAGTATTCTGAAATTTTGGAATCATCCTGCACGAGTGAGCGACAAGACGTCATATGCAACTGCCCACCCGCTTGGCGAGGTGACCGCTGTCAGACAGTAAGTAGGTAAGTCAATCAAATGCAGAAATAAGTATTTCAGTTTTCAGTGGAAATTTTGTAGAAGTATTAATTTTATTGAATGTCTGCAAGATTTTTTTTCTATGTATCTTGAATTCATAAATAACAAATTCAGAGGGTGTGGCCTGGCTGCCCAGCCTAGATCTCAATCGTCCTCTCCAAGCCTTCGGTCACCAGGGTCTATCAGCTACATGCCCGAAAGTGCCTAACCTCTCTGCACAGCCGCATCCCAAATTTGTTTTGATCTTCCATTTTCTTCCTTCTATATTATATTTAAAAAAAAAAAAACAAAAAAAAAAAACACTTCATGAATAAGTTGTTAAATGTAGATGTGTTTAATATGACAAAAGAGATTGCCTCTGAACCCAAAGCTCAGAATCTACTGGTAAGCCATATAAATATAGATATATTTGTACATTGTAGTACTACCATTGGTGTAGTTATTACATGTAATATTTTTTATTTATGCTGAGGATGTGTCTATGACAGGAAATATAAATCTTTAATAAATCTTTGACTTAAAATAATGTCAATGGTCTAATATGATATAATTATAATTTTGGTCGCCTGTTATTGCTTTTATAATTTTTGCTTTACAAAGCATAAAGAAATTATTTTGGAAGAAGACGGGAAGAAACTTCATGAACACACACTGATAACTGCCTTCAACTCCAAAAGCCTTCAAAATAAGATATTTCTTAATATTATGATTCACTTTGGAAGAGGAAGAGAAGGCTTAAGGTCATTTCTCTCAAAGTCCACCCCAATGGGAAAGAATAATTTGAAATGTCCTTCAACGAACTTACAAAAAATCATCAAACATCAGATAAAAAAGATCAGTCGCAATTAGGAGAGTTGCCAAGTATTCTGAAATTTTGGAATCATCCTGCACGAGTGAGCGACAAGACGTCATATGCAACTGCCCACCCGCTTGGCGAGGTGACCGCTGTCAGACAGTAAGTAGGTAAGTCAATCAAATGCAGAAATAAGTATTTCAGTTTTCAGTGGAAATTTTGTAGAAGTATTAATTTTATTGAATGTCTGCAAGATTTTTTTCTATGTATCTTGAATTCATAAATAACAAATTCAGAGGGTGTGGCCTGGCTGCCCAGCCTAGATCTCAATCGTCCTCTCCAAGCCTTCGGTCACCAGGGTCTATCAGCTACATGCCCGAAAGTGCCTAACCTCTCTGCACAGCCGCATCCCAAATTTGTTTTGATCTTCCATTTTCTTCCTTCTATATTATATTTAAAAAAACAAAACAAAAAAAAAAACACTTCATGAATAAGTTGTTAAATGTAGATGTGTTTAATATGACAAAAGAGATTGCCTCTGAACCCAAAGCTCAGAATCTACTGGTAAGCCATATAAATATAGATATATTTGTACATTGTAGTACTACCATTGGTGTAGTTATTACATGTTATATTTTTTTTATTATGCTGAGGATGTGTCTATGACAGGAAATGTAAATCTTTAATAAATCTTTGACTTAAAATAATGTCAATGGTCTAATATGATATAATTATAATTTTGGTCGCCTGTTATTGCTTTTATAATTTTTGCTTTACAAAGCATAAAGAAATTATTTTGGAAGAAGACGGGAAGAAACTTCATGAACACACACTGATAACTGCCTTCAACTCCAAAAGCCTTCAAAATAAGATATTTCTTAATATTATGATTCACTTTGGAAGAGGAAGAGAAGGCTTAAGGTCATTTCTCTCAAAGTCCACCCCAATGGGAAAGAATAATTTGAAATGTCCTTCAACGAACTTACAAAAAATCATCAAACATCAGATAAAAAAGATCAGTCGCAATTAGGGAGAGTTGCCAAGTATTCCAAAAAATTTTGGAATCATCCTGCACGAGTGAGCGACAAGGCGTCATATGCAACTGCCCACCCGCTTGGCGAGGTGACCGCTGTCAGACAGTAAGTAGGTAAGTCAATCAAATGCAGAAATAAGTATTTCAGTTTTCAGTGGAAATTTTGTAGAAGTATTAATTTTATTGAATGTCTGCAAGATTTTTTTTCTATGTATCTTGAATTCATAAATAACTATGAAAGGCTGTGGACATTATTTAAGGACATGGCACATGTCATTATCCAAATGTTCTGGTTGACCAAGTGTTGTTTGGCAACATGCGAGAAGGGTAAGTATTGCTCAAGCATTTCAATTTACACAGACTTAATTTGTATTTTGTAACATTACATTATGATTAAAACTTTCTATAAAGCATAAGTATTTTAGGCATATGGGTCCACGAATCCAAAAATGCTGATTTATTGTCCACATTTGAATAAGTGCCCAGGGTGATTTTAGGCAGAAATCCATGTATTAAAGTTTTATTCTCTTTCTCTGTTTTCTATGGCAAGCAAGCTCCTACCATTGTATTGATATTGTAGCGGAAGACAGGTTTTACAACCTAAGCTTCCATTTGACTATTATATATATATCAAGTGACCCTGATGGGACTCAAACTCAGTTCGCTATGTTGACAGGAACTTCTATCATAAAAAAAAACACGAAAAGACATTCAATATTAATTAATCCGCAATCTATAGAGTTAATCCTTAAAGATACTGTAACATACTTTTAGGCTTCTTGCGCATTGGTACCATGAATTTTCCAGAAATTAACCCTCAATTGTAGTGTTTTTTATTGTCACCATAGCAATAGCTAATAAAATAAATAATATTTTTTCTACTCTGTTCAATTCCTTGCATATACTCTTAATAAGTTATTTGCCAGCCGTAAACATAAAATACCTCCACCATTAACATTGTCTGGAAATCTGCCTAGTTGTTTATAAAAACATAAATATGCTCACAATATATCAAATTATATGTTTTCTGAGGTCACTGGATTCAATTTTAATATTATTTCTATCACAGAAAGTCAAACTACTGAGTTATTCAATATGACTTACATGAATACGAACAAATTTGCTGGTCACAATCCTAGCTCATGAGCCACATACATTGATATGTAATTCTTTAATATACTAAATAATGGATGTAAATGGAAAACATTTGTCAATTAAATGATATCCAACATGTGAAAAAACTACTGGCGTTATTCATAAATATCTATATACAAATTATCTGTTTCCAGCACATTGCAACAGTACTAACTTTACAGCAGATTGCGACAGTCCTAACTTTCTACTCATCATCAGATAAACCTTCCAAATCATCATCAGATTCATAATGGCTCAGCTCAAACTCTGCATTTGCATCTTCTTGAATTTTATACATCAACATGGCCATACCACGTGGCATTTGCAGTCCATTGCACCACAAAACCGTTTATTCTCCATTATCTAGCTTCCATCCAGATGTAAGGGGGTCAACATTAGATTGTGGATATTGGAGCTTGGCATTTGTCCATAAAAGTGTCACAAGGTTTGCTCTTCTATCTTTCTGTATGAGTCTGATGAGTGCAAGAAGAGTAGGTGACACTGTACTTGAATCTGCACCTTTGAGTTTTTCCAGAGGACTGCTACTAGTTTCACTTCACTGTTGTATTTTACAGTAAGTCACACTGGCTTTCTTGATGGATGTTAATCTTATAAACTTTGATACACATTTGGTTTATATCCAAATATTTCTTATGCCAGTATATCAGCCTGTTTGACGCACATTCAGTGTAACGTGGAGTGTATAAAAATCAGTATTTGTGTATTGGTCCGTGCTATAAATCAATGATAGGGCCATGAGTATTATAGAATTCCAAAGATCCAAGTGTACTTCCCAGTTTGTTTCTTTTTTATTCTCAAGTGTATGTTAAACCTTAACACTGACTGATGTGTGTACTTTGTTTGTGGAAGTAATATTCTTCCTGATTTTTAAATTTCTTTTGAATGAATTATTTTATTTTGTGTTTTGTAAACATCATTTGCATGAGCTGTCGCACTGCTGTGATATTAGTATTTAAAATAGGAAATTATTTGATAGATATTTATTTTATTTTGTGTTGTTTACGTTATGATATCAACAACTTATTAGTCATTTAGAACAGATGTTTGCCGAAAGTTTTTGTATCTCTTTGTAGCAATATTATTCCGTACATCACTTCTTGTGTCTTCAGCATTTATCAGTATTGAATTTTTAATGTGAGCATAAGTGTGTATGTTTTTTCTACAGCTGATCAGAACTTGACTGCCTAGTTCGATGCAAACTTGACAAGCTATAATCAACTGTGTGCATTATCGTCATCCATGATGGTGGCTTTGTTTAACTTTTGAATTTTGTACCATCCATTTGTTTCGATCGAAGATATAGCAGTATATATAAGATGTGTTACAATGTATTATTGAATTTCAGGGTTACAAAATACTTATTTTAGGGTTTTTCTTCGATAATTGAATTAAATTGTGGTACTTCATATATATAGACTACCCCTTTTACGGTCACTTGAAAAATAGGGTTTTTATTCATATAACACTTTACCTCTGGTAAGATTATATATGAATAAAACTTTTTAAGTGATTGTTACCCTTCCTGTACAGATGCAATTTAGAGTGATCTATCCAAAAAGAGGATCTCTACATAGCATATGCATAGTTTATTTTTGACACTGACTGCATACTTTGACAATATTTTGAACATTCTAATGACACTGGGATAAAATTGAATAAATTTCTATTTTTCTTTAAATTTGAAAACATGAATCATTAAAAAAAAGATCACCAAAATCCGACAAAAATTGACAAAGTTATTAACATTTCTTTGTCTGTTTGGGGTATAAATTCAGACACGATTTTCCCATTTACCCATGTTAAACGTGATTCAAAATATGTCCAATTTCCGTGGTTGATGCTGCAGACCCACAAGATCGAGATGCCTTTTTTATCCATTCATATCGACATACGGAAAACGTCAACACGTAATATAAACATTAGCGAGAATAGTGCCATTTGACAGCTTTAAGTCCAAAACAATAACTTTTCTGGGGCCTCCATATATGCTTTTTTACATAAATTGTGCACGTGTATTCAAAACATAGAGTTTCTTATTTTTATGACACAGTAATAGGAATATGGCTATATTTGTCTAGAATATGTTGCCGGCCTCGATTAAAAAATGACAGGTTCAGACACACTTTTAGAAAGACGAATTATAGAACAATGCCTATGATTTGAGAAATATCCTTTCGTCCATGACTTCATAATCGGTTTATAATTGATCCGACACGTGAATTTGTTATGGGTATGTTAATGTGACGATGAAAACCATTCGTTTCAAAATTATTTACCTCCAAAGCATTTAACTAAGGCGCCATTTTCAATAGGAAAATTAGCCTTTATGCGTCATATCTCAACACCGACCATAGCGTGATGCCTGGCTCCATTAGCCGTTATCAAAGCAGAGAAAATGCGGGGTTATGGTGACATGATGCTCGGAGGCTGATGTGCTTATCGAGGCTGAGTATTAATATCCTTATTTGGAAACACAGGTGCACAGGATTTTATAAACTTACTCGTTTTCAAAGTTGATGTTTGAAAATATATTTTCAGTGATTTGTAAATATAGGTAAGTTCTTTGTCTAAATGACTCTGTTTCATGTTTTTGCTTTCATAAAGAAATGTAAATGTGTGTTTGTGAATATGTTAAGTAAATATGCTTCTAAGAATGTACTTGTATATAAAATAAAAGTATGATTAATGACAAAAAATGTCTTGTTAGATGTGACGGTATCTTGAGGATGTTGCTCACATATCAGGCCACACGCCCACATCAGGCCAAAGCTCGCCCACAAACAGGGTGACCTTATGGTGGAGGGACACAATGGAAATTTGTGCTAACTGGGAAGGGGCCTGTTTACCTACGGAATATCAAAATCTGCAGAGAAGTTTATCTGCCAGATATACGGTGTACCGGAAGCTGACACATGTGATGAATCAGAGTGAAACTGTTCTGTGCAGTATGACAACAGGAAGCGCTACATCCAACATCAGATGCAGCATGTTTCCACATAATAAGAAGTCATTACTGTAGTACAAAGCAAGTGTGTGGATACAAGCCCACAAAACATCTCCAATTCTTCCAACAACTACCGAAATGGGTTGGTATAGTAAAGATCGTCAATTATTACCTCCTCTCCTCTCTCTGCCCCTCATCCCAAAAGCCTGAGCAAAAATCTTTTCCTGTGGATGCTCCAAAGGATGCTTCAGGAGGATATGCTGCTGCAGAAAAAAACAGCCTGCCATGCATTGAGGCCTGGAAATGTCACAATGTAAATAG
>JAGTTF010000599.1:0-18492 GCA_019095985.1 Streblospio benedicti
ATTATTTTAGTCGATGGGTGATCAAATTTCTGCATGGCAGGGGTTATTAATTAACACTGTCTATTTTGCTGGCATTGCTCAAGCAGGCTTGATGTTTTCTGTGATTGCTACAGTAACCGATGCTTTTTGGCTAAGACCTATAAAAGATTTTTGCCGAAGGGCTATCTTTTTTGGTCTGTTTAGTGTATTTTTATTTGTCTTGCTGTTTTTTGGTGGTAGTTATCTTTTTTGAGTGGTATGACCATGATAAAGTTGCTCACACTAAAGAAGCTTGGTTGAATGTGCCTTTTGTTATTAGGCAGTTATTATCTTTTTTGCATTATTAGGCTTGATTAGTTATTTTTATTTAAGAAATTCTTTACGACCTGATCTTGGTTTAGCTAAGAAATTAAATTTTGATTTTATCAAAGGTATTTTTTGGGCGTTGGGGTAGTAACTACCAAGAACATGAGCTAGAAGCTAAACAAGCTTATGACAAAAACAAGTACTTAGCTCCTGTTTTGGGCTTTGTTTTGCGTTAGTGACTAGTTTAGTTGCTTTTTGATTGGCTGATGTCTTTAGATCAATTATGGTTTAGTACTATGTTTGGTGTTCAGTATATGGTTGCTTCATTGATTGGTGCTGGGGCCATTTTTTGATATTGATATCTGGTTATATGCAAAAGTAGGCTAGGTCTAGGTTCTTATCAAACTATTTACCGCCATCATGATTTAGCTAAGATAACTTTTGCTTTTTGCTTGCTGTAGACTTCTATATGATTTTTTCACAGGTTTTAGTTATTGGGTATGCTAATGTGCCTGAAGAAACTATTTTTTAATACTGCGCATGCAGTCCACCCAGTGGGGATGGATGTATTGGGTTTTTTTTTTCATGATGTTCATCATTCCTTTTTTTTGGTTTGATGAGTCGAACAGCCTGTCGATCAATTATTTTTACTAGAATCATAGCTATAGATATACTTATTGGTTTGTGGCTAGAAAAGTACTTTTATAATTGTTCCTGCTGTACAACAAAAAATAATTTCAGCAGTTCTGAAGGACATGGCCATTCTTCTTATATTGCAGGCTTTGAGTGGCAGCCTTTTTTAGTAGCTGTTTTAATAGGTATAGGTTTGTTAGGCATTTTCATTCTATAGTTACTATGTTTTTTGACTAGGTCTCCTTTTTAATGGTTATTGCTGATAATCGTTTAATTAAACAGCATCATTAGTACGCCATTTTTAGCCAGATTTTTAATTTGCAAAAAGAGTGCTGTATAGGCAAAGAATTTGACAAGATATTCGTTGTTGCCGACAGTCATTTTTTATCTGACTTAGATGATAAGAGTGCTAGTTTTATAAATTTAGTTAAAAATCTGCCTAGCCGGAACTGTGCTTTAGTATTGTTGGGTGATCTTTTTGTGTTATGGAGTGCCTTTGATAGAAACTTGAGCCCAGCACAAATTCAAATTTTGGAGACTGTTCAGTCTTATAGTAAAAAAAGGTGGCTTAGTTGCTTTTTGGTTGGCAATAAAGATCTGTTTTTTAGTAATAAAATGTTGGGTCAAGTTTCATTCCCCTTTATGATAATAATACCCAGTTTTTGATTTAGTGGTGAATGATTTTTAGTTCTAAAGACTAAAAAATTTAGGGTGCATTTTTCATCATGGAGATCTAATTGATAAAACAGATTATAAATATCGTGTGTTTAGGATGCTAGTTAGAAGTACTGTATTAAAAATTTTTTGCCGATTATTACCATCTACTATGCTTTCCAAGATAATATTTTTTGCATCTACCCAATATAATAAAAAAATCTAAACGCTATAGGTATAAAGGTTCCTATAAATAGTTGGCGGAATTGGTTGTTGAAGTTAAATAAAAGCAAATAGCGGATATTTCTGTAGTTGGGCATTTTCATCCTCAAAATTTGATAGATTATAAGGTTGATGGTCTTTGTGGTATTATTCTGCCAGCTTGGTTTGATAGCATGCATTATTTAACTATTGACGATCAAGGGTATAATATGCTATAATCAGGTGGTGAATGATTGTATTACTAATAGTGTATTTATACACAAATCAGTACTAGTAGATGAAGTTTTAAAGTTAGTGCCAAATACTGGTAAATTAGTGGCTGATTTTTACTGTTGGTTTAGGGGGGCATTTAGCAGCAATTTTAGAAGCATTCCCCTGAATATAAGGCTATAGGTTTTGATAAAGATAAATCTATATTAAATCTTAATAGTTCGTTAACTAAATATGAAGGACGCTATAAGCTTATTCATGCTGACTTTATTAAAGCCTTGATTACCTTAAAACATCAGGGAGTTTAAAGCCTGATTTTTTATTGTTAGATTAGGGGTTTCTAGCTATCAACTAGATAATGAAAAGCGTGGATTTTCTTTTTCTCGTTGCGGCTTGTTAGATATGCGAATGGATCAATCGCAAGGGCTTAGTGCGGAGGATGTTGTTAATGATGCTTCTGCTAAAGAATTGATAACGATTTTTAGAAAATATTCACAAGAACCTTTTAGCAAAAAAAATAGCTTTGGCTATTGTAGAGGCTAGAAAGCAACGGAGAATAAAAAAACAACTAAAGATTTAGTTGATATAATAACTGCTAATAAACCACGGTTTACTCGTAGGCATCATCCAGCGACTTTGGTGTTTCAGGCTTTGCGGATGTATGTAAACCAAGAGTTAGAGCAATTACAACATTTTTTGGATTATGTTGAAAATTTTAAAATTGGCTGATTCTGTTATTGCTGTGATCACTTTTAACTCTTTAGAGGATAGGATAATTAAAAGGAGGTTTGCTTTTTGGCAAAAAAATGTATTTGTCCTCCACTAGCGCCTATTTGTAATTGTGGGCATCAGCCATTAGCGACTAAAATATTATCGGGCTTTATTGTCCCTACAGAACATGAGATTAAGCTAAACTATAGAAGTAGAAGTGCTAAGTTACGAGCCATAAAATTTTTATCTTGATTAATATGTCCCATCAGAATCTAAAGTTGTTTGGAAAAAAATATAGTTACTGGTTAGCAGTAGTTTTTAGTTTTTTTTTTTGTTTTGATTTTTGAAAGAAATTATTTTCAAAAAAAATTGAAGTCCAAATTAGGGATATGTTAAAAGAGAAGGCTATGCTTGAAAGTGATATTTTATCATATCAATTAAAGGAAAGATTACTGTTTAGACCAGAGCGTTTAGATAACATTGCAAAAAAACACTTAAAATGCAAGAGCCATCTGTCGATAAGGTAGTAATTATTTTTGATGGATCAGTAAAATAGCTAAATTATTAGCTATACAATAGATTAACACAATTTTAGGAAAAAGAATGTATAATAAAAACCTGGGTAACACGGCTTTTTTATAGTTTCAATTACTTTAGTTTTGTTGTTTTTGAGTGTGAATGTTGAAGCTCAGATTAGAAGACAGAACTCTTTAAAATTTGGCTTATCTTTTTTTTTTCAACCTTTGATACTTCTTTAGTGGTCGATAATAAAGATACCGGACAACGAGCTTTGAATTCTGATAGCTTAACAGGGGCTATTGTTTTCTTTGAGAGGATAGTCAACAACTTTTTTGGATATGAAGCCCGTTTTGGTCAGTTTGATCAATCCCTAGAATTAAAAAATTGATGGCATTAAATCGGATATAACTAATGCTGCCACTATTATTGGTGGATCTATGAGAGCTTATGCTCAATCGCATCGTCGTAATGGTATTAATTATTATGGCGCGGTAAATATAGGTTTATTGAGGTCAACTTTATCATTTATTAAAGCACCGCCTATTACATTGCAAGGCAAGCAGTATTCATTTAATACCTATGCTATCGGTGTGGAGGGGGGCTTTGATTATTTGATTAGGTTTGCTGGTATTAGGGCTGCATTTGGCTATCAGTATGGTGCTAGTACCGTTGTCGGTAGTGAGGAGCTAGTGTATAAAGTACGTTACGACTTAGGATCACCATACTTTAATGTAGGGGTATTCAGTTTCTTTTAACTCTACACAATTTTCAACTAACTCAGCTTATTTTAGCTACTGTAGCTAGTTTAATGTTTTTATAGCCTTATTTTTTTTATGTCTAATCTTTAATAAATAGCTACTAGCATTTTATCTGCTCTTTTTATTTTTTATTTACTATCGTAGTTGAATATAAATAATGATTGCCAATAAATCATAATTCTAATAGATTATCTAAGCTGTTGTGATAATGATATGAGCTATTAGAATAATAAATATGATAAATAAAGGTTGGGATGTTATTGTAATCGGTGGTGGACATGCAGGTATTGAGGCAGCTTATATTTCACAGTCCATGGGGCAAAAAACTTTGCTGTTGACTATGACCATCGATAGCATTGGTCAAATGTCTTGTAATCCAGCCATAGGTGGAATAGGCAAAGGCCATCTAGTTAAAGAAATAGACGCCTTAGGTGGGCTAATGGCTTACTTAGCCGACACCACTGGCATTCAATTTAGAACTTTAAATACTAAAAAAGGCTTGGCTGTACAAGGCACCCGTTGCCAATCGGATATGCTGGCCTATAAGCAAGAAGCTAAAAAAGTATTAGAGTCTTTACCAAATTTACTTATCAAACAACATGAAATAAAGTCTTTATTGTGGGATAAAGACTCAGTTTGCGGAGTAATGACAGCCTTAGGTGAAAAAATATATAGCAAAACGGTTATAGTTACTACAGGCACCTTTTTAAATGGACTTATTCACATAGGCAAGCAACAATTTAGTGGTGGGCGATCAGGGGAATTATCTAGTAATGGTTTGTCAGCTGATTTAGCTGAGCATGGCTTTGAGTTAGGCCGTTTAAAAACAGGAACGACACCACGTTTGCACCGCAAAAACTATTGATTTTAATGTATTAGAAGAACAAAAAGGAGATACTCCACAACCATTTTTTTTTTGGGGTAAGTATAGTCACTTAGAGCAGATTAGTTGTTATATAACCTATACTAACACTCACACACACCAGCTGATTGCTGATAATCTTGATCAGTCATCAATTTATAATGGACAAATATCTTCTAATGGTCCTCGCTATTGTCCAAGCATTGAAGATAAAATAGTAAAATTTTGCTGATAAGCAAAGACATCAGATTTTTTTTAGAGCCAACCAGTCTTAACTCTGCCGAATTTTTTATCCTAATGGGTTATCTACTAGTTTATCGCTAGAAGTACAAAAAAAATTTTTTACGTACTATTAAAGCTGGCTAGCTAATGTAGAAATAATCAGGCCAGGATATGCGATTGAATATGATTATGTATATCCCAATCAGCTGCAGGCTACCTTAGAGACTAAGATGTATAAAAATTTATTTTTTAGCAGGTCAAATTAATGGAACTACAGGATATGAAGAAGCTGCAGCACAAGGTCTTATGGCAGGGATAAATGCTGCTTTAAAGGTTCAACAAAGCCCGAATTTGTATTGTATAGACACCAAGCTTATATAGGGTTCTAATTGATGATTTGATAACTAAAAGCACTCAAGAACCTTATCGTATGTTTACTTCACGTGCTGAATACAGGCTATTGTTGCGTGAAGATAATGCTGATCAAAGATTATCGGAAATGGCCTATCAAATTGGTTCTTTAGCAAAGTACAAGTATGAAATTTTCTTACAAAAACAAGAAACTTTGTCTAAGTTACGAACTACTATATCTCAAAGTTCCATAGCGGTTAAAGATAACAATGCCGCTAAGGCAGGTAAGATTAGGTTAGAACAATTTTTAAAAAGGAGTGCTTTATTACCTGAAGATTTAGAACAAGTTTTGGCTGGATGAAATTTTTTCAGGTTATGACAGTAAAATTATTAAAGAACTTATTGCTGATTTTAAATATGAAGGCTATATTAAGCGTCAAAAAATCAGATCAATCAATATTTAAAGGCTTCTAAAAGTGCTATTCCCCGTAATATTGATTACAATCTGATTCCAGGTTTATCCAGAGAAGTGCAGGGAGAAATTATCCCGATTTCAACCTCAGACTATTGGTCAAGCGCAGCAAATTAGTGGTATTACTCCGGCAGCGGTATTTATTTTATCAGTTTATTTAAAGAATAAATTTGCTCATTTTTAGTGGTTAGCTGAATTTTCTGGTGGATAGCTCTAATGTTAAAATAGCAATTAAATTACCTAATTGGCTTGGGGATATTACTTTTTCCATGCTTTTTATCAAGAACTGTCAGCTTTTTATATCCTAATGCGGAGGTAGAATTGATAGTAACTGATAGTTATAAATCTTTACCATTTTTTATCAGACTATAAAATTATTCCTTATAATAATAATCCGATCAAAACAGGATTAAACTTAAGGTCAAATAGGTATGATTTTTTTTTTGTTTTACCATTAAGTTTTTTCATCAGCCCCTAATTGCTTTTTTAAGTGGAGCTAAGCAAAAGTAGGTTATGCCCATGAAGGGCGTAATTTTTTTATTAAATTATTGCTACAAATTTACTAAAATTGCTCGTCAGCAGCATTTTTGTATTGAACAACTAGATCTATTAGAAAGGCATACCCATAAAAAAGTTTTTATTATCTAGGCTATCTTTAAGTTTAGATAGTGATAATCAGATTGTTGATAAATTTAATTTAACAGGCGATTACATAGTGATTTCTCCTTTTTGTGCATATGGGGTTAGCAAAGAATGGCCAATGATTTATCATAATAAGTTACTTAGCAAGTTAGTAGCAGATGGCTATAAAATTATTATAGTTGGGTCTTTGCAAGATAGAGCTAGATCGATGGTATTGACACAAGATTCTATTATTAATTTAGTTGGCAAAACATCATTAACAGAATTGATACACATAATTTATCATGCCAAGTTACTTATCGCTCTTGATAGCGGGTAATTCGCATTTAGGAGCTTTGTATGATGTTAAGCAAATTACTTTATTTATGTCTACCAGCCCAGCTTGGACAGCTCCCTACTCTAATAATGCGGTAGTGCTTCATAATAGGGTAGAGTGTGCACCTTGTTTTAAGGATATTTGTCCTTATGGTCATTATAATTGCTTGCATTCTATCACAGTGGATGAGGTTTATAAGAAAATGTAGGGCACTGCTAGGTGTATGATTATTATTTAGTTTATGGTAATTATTTTTCTTTAGTGGTTTGGTTAGTATAAAATATTTAATATAAAATAGGAGAGGTGGCCGAGTGGTTGAAGGCGCACGCCTGAAAGTGTGTAAACAGTCAAATGTTTCAAGGGTTCGAATCCCTTTCTCCGCCATTAATTTGTTAATTTAAAATCAATAACTCAATGTCATGCCAAGATCCCCGCAACCGTGGGGATTTTTTGCATCAATATTTTTTGAGACTGCTCAAATTGAGATTATTTTCCTAAAAACAGCGAACTGTCTCAAAGTGCTTTTTGGAGGTTCACTACTTCGTCAATTGACCGTTTCTGAAACTTGACTTTTAGGCTTTTATATATTCTGCTGGCTAAATGATGTTCAACTCTATGAGGCGTAGTCATAAATTTCGATAAGCAAAAGTATATGCACACGCATAAATGTTGGCTGCCTTAAATCATAGCTTTTTCTGATTTTAAAGAAGAATACAAGCTGGCAGGAAAGCTGCTGTCTTAAGAGCATACACGAAACTTAAAGGCTTCTTAGTTTTTTAAAGACCATAAAGGCTTAAATAATTAGATTACATGCTCTTATTCCTCTGACTTTGGGTTTTCTAAGGAGTGCTTAGCGGTTTAGGGAAATAGGATATCATTTTAGCCATAAACTTGTATCTCCTTAGTTTGTATAACAAAGTAAGCTTTTATGACTTTAATATAATTTATACTATACTCGTGAAGTACTGCGGATTTATATAGCGACTAATATGCCTTTATCACGGGTAATACGTTATCTGAACAAGTTAGCTAAATGGGCATGGCTATCAGATAAAATTGATGTTGATAATGCTAGTTAGTTTGCCACATAGAACTATCACAAATTGGGCTAAAGCACAGGGGTATTATGATTGATTGTATAAAGCCAGGGTAGTCATTATCAGAATGCCTATAGTGAATAATTTAATCTCACTTATCGTGATAATATTTTAGATGGCTATATTTTTAACAACTTTAATGAAGTAAAGCAACTTGCCAGAAATTGGCTTGATGCATATAACAATCAAAGATCCTATGATTAACTTAATGGCATGACACCTATTGAATATAAAAATGCAGCGTAATAATTTTACAAGTGAGCTGTAATCTAAGTGGGTTATTTACACTGTAATTCTTAATTTGTGCTCAATTAAAGCATAAAGACTAATAATTTTTACATTTCCAAAAAAGACCGTTTATTTTTTAATTTTTTTTTGATATTTGACAAACCACTCTACAAATTTCGGAATACCTTTTTCGATATTGTTTTGGGGAATACAAGAGCTCTTTTTTGCTTTTGAAATATCGGCATAGGTTGCAACTGCATCTCCTGCTATCATTTGCCAAAAACTATTTTTGCTTTTTACCTAGATGTTGTTGTAATAAATCTAGGCAATCTCTCAAATTTGCTTCTGCCATAGCCTAGGTTATAAATTTTATGTAAAATTAGCATCATTCTTTAGGTGGCAATCGTTACTTAACGCTTTATATATACCATCGACAATGTCATCTATGTACGTAAAGTCCCTTTTAAGGTTACCCTTATTAAAAATAGTAATTTCATTGCCCAACATTATGTTTTTGCAAAAGTTGATAAAGCCATATCTGGCCTTCCCCAAAAGGACCATACACGGTAAAATCTTAAACCAGTAGCACGAATGCTATACAGATTTACATAGCTTTCTGTAATAAGCTCACAGCTTTTTTTTGTAGCAGCATATATCGATAAAGGTTTGTCTGTACAATCTTCTTCATTAGAAGGGTGACCCAAGTTATTGCCGTATATAGAAGAAAAGAGCTTGCATATACAAAGTGCAGGAAATTGGATTGTTTCCTACAAAGTTCTAGAAGAACAGTATGTCCCATAATATTAGCATTAATATAACAGGATTTTTTAAAGAGTAGGTTACCCGGGTTGTGCTGCAAGATGAATAACTTGAGTAAATTAAAAAATTTTCCATTTTAGCTGGTTTGCTAATATCAATTTTTTAAACTTAAAATTTTATTTTTTTTAAGAATATCCAGTTCATCTTTTTTGAGATTAGGGTCGTAATAGTCATTAATATTATCAATTCCTGTACTTTATAACCTCTGTTTAGAAAAAAATTTGCTGTGTGAAAACCAATAAAACCAGCAACTCCAGTAATTAGTATTAATTTATTCATGGTCGTTTTTTTTTTGTGATTGATGTTCTACTCGGAAATACGTGAATGCTTGTTGTTATAAAGATGTAGGAGCTGCAAGATTATCTTCACTGCTTCTATGCCTGTTGCAGCTCCGTAAACACGGTCATCAGGAATTGCTTGGTATCTTTGTCTGGAATCAATTCTTTTATCAGCTAGTTTGCCACTCCATCCAGGGCAGCGGAGAGCTATCAAGAGTCTCTTATGTATCCAAGCTAATGCCATTTCAGATAATGTGCCAGCGCCGCCGCCAATAGCTATAACAGCATCAGATTGAGCAATAATGAAATTGCGCCCATGATCCATTCCTGTAGGAATAACTATATCGGCATTTTTAGATATATTTGGTGCATTTACATTGCTGCCAGGTATCAGACCAATGCAACAACCATGTGTCCAATTTTTGAGCTTCTCCTCAGACAATGCAGCATCCATAATGCCACCCATTCCTCCTGTCATTATTGCAAATTCATTATCGACTAAAAGCACATCCTGTTTCGTATGCAAGTTGAAGTCGTACATCATTACAGTCCAATTTAGCATCACCAATAACCGAAACAATAATTTTTCTTTTAACTTTATTCATATGTGTTAATTCTTGATAATATTATTTTTTTTTTTGTATCAATTGAAATACGATTTATTCATGTTGGGCCCTTATGTTCTGGGTTGCGATTTCTGGGGTCATGGAGATAAATTTTATTTTGAATCCACGTTGGTTTTTTTTTGCTATCTTAACCATCGGTAGCATTAGGGCCCAATCCGTTGCTAATTTGGGGTAGTTTTCATCAATGTGCAGCGCTTCATCAGGAATTGAATCGAACAGTCCCTTACGAAAGCTATGTAAATGCTGCCATATATTTTTACCTCTATTGAATGCAAATCATCAAAATGTACTTTATAATCGGTATGTTTATCGGTGCATAGCCTTGACCCAACAGTAAGGTCTGCACCACTATCATAGCTTCAATAAGTAGCTGTAGAAACTTTTTTTGCCAATTAAGCAATCATTAGCATCAAAGGGGGGTATCATTACTTGTTCAGAGGTAGAACAAATATATCTAACTGCATGAACAGTATTTGCTAATAATCCCAACACGACGCTGCTTAGAGATGTATGTAACTCTATGTATATCCTTTGATAAAATCTGTTTAATCTCATCGGCAATCCAAGGTTCAGAGTTATCGTCAATGACGATAGCGCCCCAATTATTATGATTTTGCTGAAGAACAGAATTCCAGCAACGACGAAATCTTTCCTGAACGACATTACACCCACAAATGATGAAACAAAAGGCTCTTTGCGTTCTGGTTGACGCCAATCTTTTATTAGTCCTGGATGGTGGATGCTCATATTGAAATTTTGGCACTAGACCACGTGTTATATAGCCTCCATTCCTCCCATACACCAATATCAAGCTTTTTAAAGTATTTGGTATATGAATGTAAAACCAAATTTTCCTCCTCCCCTTAATGAAGTGCCTTTGCCAAGTTGAATTGTTACATCCATTGCCCGATGCCATGATAATTTAGGAGCACAGTTGTCTTCTGTGTTTGGTAACGGCAAAATCGCTCGGATACGTTCAAGATTAACAAGGCCCATTACGCTATCAACAGGCCAAGATCCATTTTTACCCTGTTCTGTCCACTCTTGAGGTGTCTCATATGCTATTGGGAAAGCTGCTGTCAGTGATGCTGGGTTATGTTGCATCAAGTGTAGCATTTTCTGCTATGGGGCTTTCTCTTTTGTTATTACGGAAAATCATAGCATTACAGTCTACGTGTAACACCCATGGTGTTAAACAAGCTTCAAAACCATTTACAATAGTTGCCATTGCAGTCTTAGCTGCTGTATGCCTAGCAGGTAAATTCAATCCAAACCATCGCATATTTAATTCACATAACTCTTTATCTGAAGTCGGCGTTGTAACAATTTTATCTATTTCACCTTCTCTCAATAAATTTTGTGCGCTTTTAACAGGGCAGAAAAATTTTCTTTATGGTAGGGTTGCAAGCAGTTGTCTTCAGATTTATCAAGTGAGAGTATTATTTCTAAAAATGTTTCAGGCTCTTCTAGTGCAGTTAAGATATGGCGAACTTGTGCATCTAATACTTCATAATCCATGGCACAAGCTTTAATCAGTAGTGATACTTTTGGTTTTTTATACTGGGTGTAAGTTAAAAAAATTAGCATGTCAGCAACTACCTCAAATCTTTTTCAAACTCTACATTGACGCTCATATCGATTCTACAATCTTGAAACCAGCGCGCATTAAACATCGCCTAAAATATCGTTCATTTCTATGTATTTCTTTCAGAGTACGTCCAGTACTTCTTATCTTTTTCTCCCCAAACTGCGGATACTTTATTTTCTGGTAAAGAAAGGGGGGGATAGCTTCGGCGGTATGGGATCTATGTGCATAAGCTGGATGACAAATACCAATCAGCACTCGACCATTATCAGAAACACTTTAAACGAATTATGCAGTAGTTTGCAAAATCATTTATCATCAATAAGACAGCAGACACGGCGACAAATTACCAAATCAAAAGGTCCCATCGCTACTGCTTCCTCGGCCGTTTTAGTATTTTTTACTCAATATTAGCTAAACTTTCAAGATGCTGTATTACTGATGGATCCGGATCCCATGCAACAACATTTGCCCTAATTGAAGCAAGGTGTGAAGCCTCCCTCCCTTTTTCCAGCTCCGTAATCAAAGAACATGCTTTGGATATAAATTTTGCGCTCTTTTCAAGCAGTGGATCTTTAGGATGTAAAAAGTCCGAGCCGCTCACGAACGGCTCTTACAAAATTTTCATGTCCTGTCAGCTCCTCCATTGATTCATCATAAAGTGACTGCCTCATCAGTTCATCTATGTCTTTGCGCCACCACCAGCGCCAACATAGCCAGGCACGACGGCATTGGCGTAAAAATTCAGCACTTTTAGCTTCTGGGTCGTTTAATGGCATTAAATCAGCGCCGTAATCTACCAAACGCGGGGCTCCATTGAAAATCCGTAAATTCTTAGGGTGGAAATTTCTATAAGTAAACCCCCTGCGTGAAAAAGATCTGCTATTAACTCAACAAGACCTGCCCCATGCCCACCTTGCCAAGGAACAGATTTTTCATAAGGAGTTTCTAGCAACCAGCCCAATGGTGTTTTTATAAATGCCCTTAATAGGCATCAAAGTGCTACCAGGTGTGTTATTTTTATGTAATTGATGTAATGCTCTTAACCCTCTTTCTGTTTGTTTTGGAGTCCAATTATCAAACAGTTTCCAGACTGTTTTCCTATTAGTGAAAACAACACCTTCTTTCCTTTGCCAAATAACTTAATTCGACTTTTTTACTTTCACTGCAGTTTTGGCTGTTTCTACTCTTTCTTCAGACAAAGTCTTTTTTAATAGTAGTTGATTTACGCGTATTGCTTGAATAGTCTGCGATATTTTCGTCAAGTTCTGATAAGAACTTTTTTGGATATCCGTTAACTCAAGGTTGTTAGCAGCATTTTCGATAACGTCAAAAGTTGCTGTAGAAAATATTTTTAATAGTTTATGTGCTTGTACAGTAATAGTAGAGCTAATTTGAGAGTTAGGGGCATGATTTTCAGCCCATCCCTGTAACTCTTTTGCAAGGCCACGAATTCGATAAAAAGAACAGCATAGGGCAACGAGTCTATCTTGCTTATATTTTGTAAATAAATACTCAAAATCATGATTATCTTCATCGCTTTCTGAAAAGCAGTAAAAAACATACCCAAGAATGTCGTCTACAATATCTATATAATTAATCTGACCCTTCTCATTAATATCACTACGATCATGGCGTACCGGAACAGGAACAGAAATAACTTTGCGTTTCTGTTGGCGTTTTTGGTAAACAATGTCCAGATCATATCTGAACGTCTTGTTGGTCTTCCTGAGATAGTGGGTGAAATATTCGGCAAGTCTACTAGCACATCTGAATTGAATATAAAAGTATTGCCTCCTCGAAGCAGAGCTGCTGTCTCTTTAAAGTCGTTTATCTCATTTTCTTCTATTACTAGTGGCCGTAAAGGGGCTTCACCTGCCAATATGCGAGGAATCATCATTGTTAAACGTTCTAAAGCTTCACCACAAGTTTCATTTAATTTTTCTGCTTCCAAAGCAAATGGGGTCTCTAGGCGATCTGTTTCTATTCGGGAAGGTCGTAGTAATAGTCTGTGTTGAGAGCGTAAAAAGCTATTGTGCTTAGCAGCTGAAGGCAGAATAGCATCTTTATGGTAATGGCCAATACGACGTAGATTCCATATCAGGTCAACTAATTGTCCTCTAACACTAGCAATAGCAGGAATTGGTGGCGCTCCGGTATAGGCACCAATGCAAATATCTGCACCCTTTGCCTTCATTTGATGTAGCATTTTTCCAAGCTCAGAGGGCATTTTTTAGAACCTGATTCACTTGATATGATTGAATCAAGACGCATATCATCATCTAGTATCCAGACAACACTATTTGGTTTTCTACCATCAGGTGATACAGGCACGCCTGCAATACGGTACGTGCTTCAGAGATAGTTAAGCGATCTTTACTTTTTTGATATTTGTATGCCATTTGTATTCGTCTGCAAGATCTTGTAACATTGTACGATTTACGATACGAATCCTAAGATTTTTTCGATTTTTATATACCATTTTTAGCAAATTCATCCCTGACTCACTTGCTGGACGGTTTTCAATAAGTAAAACGTCTAGCGAAAAAATCTCCTTTGTCTGGGCACGTTTTTTAAATCATCTAGTAAACTAGAAAGCTTAACGATTCGTCTATTATCAGAAATAATGCCAACGATTAATGATGTAGTACTCACATTATAATTAGAAGCAGAGCCTTTGGTGTTACTATTATCATAATCCTTTTTTTTTCCTGCTGTTCGTCTGTATGTGGACACCAGCCAAATAGTTCTTTGGCACGCTTAAGGTGCTTGCAACGTACTTGCTTGACATCAGTGATCCGTGTATATGGTCAAACATGGTTCTAATCAGCAAGCTTGGTATTTGAATAGCGAGACGAAAGGCGTGGTCTATCAGTGCCAGTATGAAGTGATTTACTGTCCATTTCCATTTTAGTAATGGCATATTTCAGTTTAGGACGATAACCAAGCCTTATTAATAAATCTCGATCTGTACAACTAGCCAAAGCTTCATTAAAACCACCACCAGCTTCAAGCAAAGTACCAAGGTGAATAGCTAAATTGGATCTTGAATTCCAGGGTTGCCTGCCTTAAACAGATCAACATTTAGTGTCTTAAGGGGAAATTAACCTCTTATCTTGGTTAGTTTCAAGGAAAAAAGGTGTTGCAATAACTTTGCACCTTTACAAATTGCAGCTTCTATCTGCTCAAGGTGTTGGGGTGTCCATGCATCGTCATCGTCAAGAAAGGCAATGAAGTAGTGATCTAATTTATTATTTTCTTGAATAAGATAATTCAGTCCTGTGTTAAGTGCTCCAGATAGACCTTTTGTCCTTCTATTTCGCAAGAAAAATTGCGTCTGGCATTAGTGAAGCAACCTGATTTTAGCAGATTTTGCTGAGTTATCGTCTACTACAATAACTATATTAGGTTGTCTGGTTTGGTTTTAAAACTGAGATGAGTGATCTATTAATTAATAGATCTTCACGATTGTGAGTTGCAATTATGGCAACTAGTTGAGACTTATTCATCCTTCCTCTTGATAAAAAAAGAGTGCTTTCATATTGCCATCCATATTATACGATCAAGAAGATAATAAGTATTTAGTGGATTGTTTATCAAAATCCACTAAGTCAAATATCCCATCGAGTAACACAGATTAAGAACACTATCAGTAATAGTTACACTGCTTCAGTCTAAATACTTTTTATTATTTTAGCAAATAACTTGTTTCTATTATATTAATTTATATAAAAGATTATCAAACCCCATTATTAATAGTGCTTTTTGGTTAATATCCCCAATTTTATCTTCTTCTTTAATTATTGATATTTTACCGATGCTTTCTGAGCAGCGAATAATAATATCGTTAGGCTTAACATTAACCCTTTTCCATCTTTCAGCTCTTCGATTATCTACAAAACACCTAAAATCGTATTTATCGTATATTTTATGCTGTTTCTCATAAACAGTAAGTCCTTCGGCAACAAGAAGGCTTTTTTATTGCTAAGTCAAATGTATGCCTAATATAACCTCTTGGATCCAGTATTTTTTTTATATAGTTAGCCAGCCCTCTTTTAGGCTATCCAGCATGTTTTTGATGCCCATCATTGCATAGAATATGGTGTAGAAACGATCACATTAAGGGCTTATAATTCCTAAAATGCCGATCAATCAGCGTGTTTTCCCTAATTTTTATCATTAGTTATAGTTTTAATGTCATGATCTGGATATATAGATTAAAAATCATAGAAAATTGATGAATAATTCCAGCAAGCTACCGAGTAAATCAAGCTATAAGATAAGGGCATTCAGCAATATGGTAATGATCAAGATTCTCTGCCACTATGGCCTATAAGTTGAAGAGTAGTGCTCAGGCTGTTGATATCGCAGTCATGTAAATTGCTGGCTCTATTGTTGATATCAATCAGAATCCTGGCATCGTCAAAATGAACCGCGAGCCAGTAAAAAGATACTACCTGAAAGCCTGTCTATTGTAGCACTGGGGGCTATTTTACAGCAAAATAATCCACTGAACGATTTATCTTTTATGTCGATCACTTCTTGCAAGCACCAGCAGGCACTTATGGGGTGAGCGCATTGATAGTGCGAAATGTGCTAAGTACTCAGGGCAAGCCTTTTTTTGGGCGAAGTGGTCTTCATCGCCGATTATTGGCTAGGTGACACACTGCAAGCCCATAGCAGCCCGTGAAAACATCTATCCCTTTATCTAAAGTCCACCGGCTGCAGGTATGATCTATGCCGGAAGCCACATGGTTTGGGTTTTGATATTCAAAAGGGCTTCCTTTTCTGGGCTAGATTAAAAAAATATGGAAATGTTGGTCGCCATAGTTGTTGTTCTACTCATTATTTTCAGATAGGCTTTTTTCTATCAGTAATAGTCATTATTTCAATCATTATTTCAGGAATTGTATCATGACAAAAAATTGCGATCATTGGAGCAGGGCTATCTGGGCTTTCCTGCAGCTTATTTATTAAAGATTACGCTGAGATCACGCTTTTTGAGAAGGCACGTGGTGTTAGTGGCCGGATGTCAACTCGGCGTGCAGAGCCATATTGCTTTGATCATGGGCACAGTATTTCACGGCAAGAACAAAGCCCTTTCAGGATTTCATTCAGCCTTTGTTGGACCAAGGTATTATCGCAAGGTGGAATGCACAATATGTAAAATTTAAAGGCAGTCAGATCATTGAAAGAAGAAACTGGCGTGATGAAGAGCCAAGGTATGTTGGTGTTCCGGGATGAATAATATAGCTAAATTCTTAGCCAAGGGACTGAATATTCATATCAACACAAGGATTGTTTCCTTAAACCATCAAGGTACATGGCAGTTAATAGATGAGCAAGGTCAGCAATATTCTAGCTTTGATTGGATTATCTGCACAGCACCATCCCCTCAAACAGCAGCATTGCTCCCTGAAGCCTTCCAATACCATGCTGATATCCAAGCTATAGAGGCCTGTTTTGGTTTTGATGCTTGGTTTTTGAACAGAGTTTCCTACCGAATTTGCAGCAGCTCATGTGACCGATTCAGATTTCTGGATTGCAGTCAATAGCAGCAAAACCACAGCGACCGGATCTTTTTACCTTAATGGTTCATTCATCTGAGGAATATGCCGAGGCACATATTGATGATGACCGTGATCAAGTTATGCAGCATTTAATTGTAGAAACGAGCCGTACTATTGGGTATGATGTCAGTATAGCAGATTATAAAACCATTCACGGTTGGCGATATGCGAACAATGCCCAAAAAGAGCTGTAAGCAGACCCTATATTTATAGATCAAGATCATAAGCTGGCGGCCTGTGGTGATTGGTGCCTTGGGTGGTCGTATTGAGGGGGCGTTCACTTCTGCCTACAATTTAGCACTAAAATAAAGAGAGCGCTTTATGAGTTTTAATCCACAAAAATATTGCTATTCTGGGAGCATCTGGAGCTATTGGTAGCGCATTTACAAAAGCTCTTAGCTGAACAGCATCCCCACGCTAGTATGTTTGCATTTTCTAGAAATGGTCAGCATAGCATTGATTATAGCAGAGAAGATTCCATCGCTGCCGCAGCTGAATTAGCTACAAAAGAAAAATCTCTGGATTTAATTATTATTGTTGCCAATGGTATTTTGCATGATGGTGATTTGAGGCCAGAAAAATCTTTGCGAGATTTATCGGACGAGAAATTTCAGCATATTTTTAAAGTTAATACTATTACTCCCGCACTTATAGCTAAGCACTTTTTGCCAAAGTTGCATAAAGAACAACCATCAATTTTGCAGCTTTGTCGGCACGTGTGGGAGTATCTCCGATAATCAGCTTGGTGGTTGGTATGCTTATCGTGCTTCAAAAAAGCGGCATTAAATATGAGATCATCAAAATGCGGCCCTTTGAAATTGGTAGAAGTAACAAGCGAGCCATTATTGTTGGTCTGCATCCTGGTACCGTTGATAGCGACTTATCAAAACCATTTCAAAGAAATGTTGCTGATGGCAAAAGCTGTTTAAGCCTGAATACTCAGCTGCAAAGCTATGGGCAGTTTTAAAAAGCCTTAGCCCAGAGCAAAGGGAAATGCTTTTTGCATGGGATGGCCAGGAGGTATTACCGTAAATGCATATTATCTGGTTTAAAAGAGATTTACGCATAGAGGATCATGAAGCTTTGGCACAAGCTGCTAAACAGGGGGCCCTGTTTTGCCGCTCTATATCTTTGAGTTAGAGCTGTGGCAACAACCTGATATGAGCCATCGTCATTATATATTTTTGCAGGATTGCCTATCTGAGCTTAGCCAAGCTTTAGAAAAACTTGGTCAAAGGTTGATTATTAAAATAGGCAATGCGGTTGATGTTTTGGAGAATCTGTATAAACGCCATCCTATTAAATATTTATGGTCTCATCAAGAAACATGGAATGGTTGGACTTATAAACGTGATAAAAGTTAAGCACCAAAAAATCACGACATATTCCGCGATTGAGCCAGTCCAAAATGGGGTGTAATCGAGGGGGGGAG
>JAGTTF010000600.1:0-12938 GCA_019095985.1 Streblospio benedicti
AAAATTTTTGGTTGGTTCTTTGGTCCCCTTTTAACCCCAAAACGCCCAAAAAAAGGGCCGGGAAAAAGCTCGTTTTTTATAAAAAACCCCATTGGAAATAACCCCGGGGCTGTGACCAAATCTCACCCATAGCTTTCTCCCACCACCCTCCCGACGTGAAATTTTTCGTGTACTTTTTGGGCCACTTTTCCGACTTTTGACGGGGTTGCCCAAATATCTCGTTAATTTTCTACAAAAGAACTATATCACCGATTGCCACCAAATTTTAAAAAGCTGCATTGTACCCTTTCTCCACACTCGGTGCGAGTTTGGGGGGTACTTTCCCGAGCAGTTATTAGACTTTTAAAAAAAAAAACGGCCCAAAACGGCTGGCATTTTTTTCGGAAAACCCGGGCCGTGCGTCCAAAACGTACCGGGACCAGCAGTCGCCCCGCGATTTCGATGCAACCCGGCCCCCGGGGGGCAGGGACAGGGCATTTGTATAAAAATTTTACACCCTGCGTGTCAAAAGGGAAAAAATTTGGTGGATCCCTCCAAAACGGCCCCATTCCCTTCCCCATATACTGTTACTGAAAATTAAATTTTACTTTTGAACTACCGGACCCGGGAAAAAATCAACAAACCCTTTACCAAATGTCACTGTTAGCTTTCACCTTCCACCCTGGCTTTTTTTTGTACTTTGGGGCCCCCTTTTAGCCGACTTTGGGGGGGGTTTACCTAAATATCTCGTTAACCAAAAAATTTTTTTCACCGGTTTCCACCAAATTTTAAAACAGCTGCATTGTACCCTTCTCCCCACTTTTGGTTTCGAGTTTGGTGTCTGGCCTACTTTTTAGGGGAGTTATTAGACTTTTAAAAATAAAAAAAAGGGGAAAATTGGCTGGGGCCCCTTTTTTCCGGAAAACCGGTCACGTCGTCGAAACTTTCCGGGACCAACAATCGCACAGCGGGTTGATCAACCGGCCCCCGGGGAGACAGAGGACAGGGGGGATTGTTGTAAAAATATTCACACCCACCCGTGTCAGGAAAATATTTGGTGGAAACAAAACGGCCCATTCCCCATATAAGGGTTTGTAAAAAATTTAAAGGGGCCCGAAACTAGGTCGGTTTTCCCTAGATAAAAAAAAAAAAAAAAAAAAAAAAACATAGCCCCGGGGTACTCCTATATGGGTGTGCATGTGATGGGGTTATTAATTGCCATGGTTCCATGGTTACCATGGTTACCTTGGAACCCCACCGGTTTTTTACCTGTTGGGGCCAAATTAAAAATAAACACCGGGGGGACCACCCTCCCCGGCGAAAAAAAATTTTTGGGGTACTTTGGTCCCCCTTTTTAACCCCAAAACGCCCAAAAACAGGGCCGAAATAGCATTTTCTATAAATTACCTTGGGAAGCCCAAACCCCGAACTGTGACCCTTTACCCTTTGCTTTCTCCCCCCACCCTCAGACTTTAAATTTTTTGTGTACTTTGGTCCCACCCCGACTTCGGCCCGGGTTTGCCCCAAATATCTGTTAATTTTCTGGGGAACCTTTAAACACCGATTGCCACCAAATTTTACACACAACCGCATTGTACCCTTCTCCACACTCGGTGCGAGTTTGGTGTACTTTTGCCCCCGGCAGTTATTAGACTTTTTAAAAAAAAAACGGCAAAATTTGGGTTATTTTTTTTCCCGGAAAACCGGATGCGTGGAAAGGGATTACCCCGGGACCCAGGCCCATTTCGGTACAACCGGGAGCAAAAGGACAGGGCATTGCTGTATAAAAAATTCCCCCCACCGTTAAAGGGAAAAAAATTTTTGGGGGATCATCAAAAATCGGCCCATTCCCTATATCCCTATATCTGTTACTGAAAATTAAATTTTTTCTATGAACTACCCCGGGCGGAAAAATCCCAAAATATGACCAAATGTCACCGTTTAGCTTTTTACCACCACCGGTCCAGGCATTTAAAAAAATGTCTTTTTGGGGCCACTTTTAAGCTTTAACCCGGGTTTACCTAAATATCTCGTTACCATTCACAGAGGGGAATTTTCACCCGATTGCCAAGTTTAAAACACAGCTGCATTGTCCCTTCTCCCCATTTGGGGTTTGGGGCCCCAACCTTTTCAGGGGTTTTTAGACTTTTTTAAAAAAAAAACTTAAACGGCTGGCATTTTTTTTCCGGAAAACCCCGGGCCGTCGTCAAACTTCCCGGGACCAACAATCGCCCCAGCTTTTGATCAAACGGCGTAGCAGAAAGGGGGGAAAGGGGATTGTTTTATAAAAAATTCACACCCGCAGGGCAAAAGGGAAAAAATTTTGGGGGATCATCAAAAATGGGGCCCCTTCCCCATATCCGTTAGTAAAATTAAAAAGGGGGCCGCGAAACTGGGGCGGGTTTTCCCTGGGGGAAAAAAAAAAAAAAAAAAAAAAAAAATAGCGGGTTCTCCTTTTGGTTGTGCATGTGATGGGGTTATTAATTCCATGGTTACCATGGTTACCATGTTACAACAGTTTACCGGCCGGTTTTGACCATTAGGACCAAATTCGATAATAAACACGACAGTACCACCCTCAGAGCGCGAAAAATTTTTGGTGTACTTTTGGTCACTTTTAACCCCCAAAATTGCCCAAAAGCGGGCCAAAAATAGCTACGTTTTCTATAAATTACCTGGTCGGAAATAACCAACGAACTGTGACCAAATCTCACCCTTGGCTTTCTCCACCACCTCAGGCCGTGAAATTTTTTTTAGGTACTGGTCGCACAGCCGACTTCACGAGAGGCGGTTCGCTAAATATCTCGTTAATTTTCTACAGGGAGAACTATTTCTGCGATTGCCCAAATTTTACAGCTGCATTGTACCCTTCTCCACACTCGGTGCGAGTTTGGTGTACTTCGGCCCACTTTCGATCGAGTTATTAGACTTTTAAAATAAAACGGCGAAAATGGGCTGGCCTGCTTCGGACACCGGTCCGCGTGCGTCAGCGTACCGGTACCGGCACGGTGCGCGATTTCAATGCAACGGCGTAGAGCAGAGGACAGGGCATTGCTGTATAAAATATTCACACCCCACGTGTCAAGGAAGGAAAATATTTGAGGTGGATCATCAAAGTCGGCCCATTCCTTTAAAATAAAAAAACGGCGAAAATCGGCTGGCATTTTTCTTCCGGACACCGGTCACGTACGTCAAAACGTACCCGGTACCAGCAGTCGCACAGCGATTTCGATGCAACCGGCGCGTAGACAGAGGACAGGGCATTGCTGTATAAAATATTCACACCCACACGTGTCAAGGAAAATATTTGGTGGATCATCAAAGTCGGCCCATTCCCTATATACCGTTAGTAAAATTAAGGGGTCACGAAACTAGGTCGGTTTCCATAGATAAAAAAAAAAAAAAAAAAAAAAAAAAAAAAACATAGCGGGATACTCCTATATGGTGTGCATGTGATAGCGTTATTGGTTGCCATGGTTACCATGGTTACCATGGTTACCTTGGTTACCGGCCGGTTTTTTGACCTGTTACGACCAAATTCGATAATAAACACGAGGGTACCACCCTCCAGACGCGAAAAAAATTTTTGGTGTACTTTGGTCCACTTTTAACCCCCGAAATCGCCCAAAAACGGGCCGAAATAGCTACGTTTTCTATAAATTACCCGGTCGGAAATAACCAACGAACTGTGACCAAATCTCACCCTTAGCTTTCTCCCACCACCCTCCAGACGTGAAATTTTTTTCGTGTACTTTGGTCCACTTTTAGCCGACTTACGAGCGGTTCGCCTAAATATCTCGTTAATTTTCTACAGAGAGAACTATATCACCGATTGCCACCAAATTTTACACACAGCTGCATTGTACCCTTCTCCACACTCGGTGCGAGTTTGGTGTACTTTGGCCCACTTTTGAGCGAGTTATTAGACTTTTAAAATAAAAAACGGCGAAAATCGGCTGGCATTTTCTTCCGGACACCGGTCACGTACGTCGAAACGTACCCGGTACCAGCAGTCGCCCAGCAATTTCGATGCAACCGGCGCGTAGACAGAGGACAGGGCATTGCTGTATAAAATATTCACACCCACACGTGTCAAGGAAAATATTTGGTGGATCATCAAAGTCGGCCCATTCCCTATATTCCTATATACTGTTACTGAAAATTAAATTTTACTATGAACTACCCGGACAGAAGAAATCAACAAACTATGACCAAATGTCACTGTTAGCTTTCTCCTACCACCCTCCAGACGTGAAAATTTTTTCGTGTACTTTGGTCCACTTTTAGCCGACTTACGAGCGGTTCGCCTAAATATCTCGTTACCATTCTACAGAGGGAACTATTTCACCGATTGCCACCAAATTTTACACACAGCTGCATTGTACCCTTCTCCACACTCGGTGCGAGTTTGGTGTACTTTAACCCACTTTTGAGCGAGTTATTAGACTTTTAAAATAAAAAACGGCGAAAATCGGCTGGCATTTTCTTCCGGACACCGGTCACGTACGTCAAAACGTACCCGGTACCAGCAGTCGCACAGCGATTTCGATGCAACCGGCGCGTAGACAGAGGACAGGGCATTGCTGTATAAAATATTCACACCCACACGTGTCAAGGAAAATATTTGGTGGATCATCAAAGTCGGCCCATTCCCTATATCCCTATATACTGTTACTGAAAATTAAATTTTACTATGAACTACCCGGACGGAAGAAATCAACAAACTATGACCAAATGTCACTGTTAGCTTTCTCCTACCACCGTCCAGACGTGAAATTTTTTTCGTGTACTTTGGTCCACTTTTAGCCGACTTACGAGCGGTTCGCCTAAATATCTCGTTACCATTCTACAGAGGGAACTATTTCACCGATTGCCACCAAATTTTACACACAGCTGCATTGTACCCTTCTCCACACTCGGTGCGAGTTTGGTGTACTTTGGCCTACTTTTGAGCGAGTTATTAGACTTTTAAAATAAAAAACGGCGAAAATCGGCTGGCATTTTCTTCCGGACACCGGTCACGTACGTCAAAACGTACCCGGTACCAGCAGTCGCACAGCAATTTCGATGCAACCGGCGCGTAGACAGAGGACAGGGCATTGCTGTATAAAATATTCACACCCACACGTGTCAAGGAAAATATTTGGTGGATCATCAAAGTCGGCCCATTCCCTATATACCGTTAGTAAAATTAAGGGGTCACGAAACTAGGTCGGTTTCCATAGATAAAAAAAAAAAAAAAAAAAAAAAAAAAAAACATAGCGGGATACTCCTATATGGTGTGCATGTGATAGCGTTATTGGTTGCCATGGTTACCATGGTTACCATGGTTACCTTGGTTACCGGCCGGTTTTTTGACCTGTTACGACCAAATTCGATAATAAACACGAGGGTACCACCCTCCAGACGCGAAAAAAATTTTGGTGTACTTTGGTCCACTTTTAACCCCGAAATCGCCCAAAAACGGGCGAAAAATAGCTACGTTTTCTATAAATTACCCGGTCGGAAATAACCAACGAACTGTGACCAAATCTCACCCTTAGCTTTCTCCCACCACCCTCCAGACGTGAAATTTTTTTTTCGTGTACTTTGGTCCACTTTTAGCCGACTTACGAGCGGGTTCGCCTAAATATCTCGTTAATTTTCTACAGAGAGAACTATATCACCGATTGCCACCAAATTTTACACACAGCTGCATTGTACCCTTCTCCACACTCGGTGCGAGTTTGGTGTACTTTGGCCCACTTTTGAGCGAGTTATTAGACTTTTAAAAAAAAAAACGGCGAAAATCGGCTGGCATTTTCTTCCGGACACCGGTCACGTGCGTCGAAACGTACCCGGTACCAGCAGTCGCCCAGCAATTTCGATGCAACGGCGCGTAGACAGAGGACAGGGCATTGCTGTATAAAATATTCACACCCACACGTGTCAAGGAAAATATTTGGTGGATCATCAAAAGTCGGCCCATTCCCTATATCCCTATATACTGTTACTGAAAATTAAATTTTACTATGAACTACCCGGACGGAAGAAATCAACAAACTATGACCAAATGTCACTGTTAGCTTTCTCCTACCACCCTCCAGACGTGAAAATTTTTTCGTGTACTTTGGTCCACTTTTAGCCGACTTACGGCGGTTCGCCTAAATATCTCGTTACCATTCTACAGAGGGAACTATTTCACCGATTGCCACCAAATTTTACACACAGCTGCATTGTACCCTTCTCCACACTCGGTGCGAGTTTGGTGTACTTTGGCCCACTTTTGAGCGAGTTATTAGACTTTTAAAATAAAAAACGGCGAAAAATCGGCTGGCATTTTCTTCGGACACACCGGTCACGTGCGTCGAAACGTACCCGGTACCAGCAGTCGCACAGCAATTTCGATGCAACCGGCGGCGTAGACAGAGGACAGGGCATTGCTGTATAAAATATTCACACCCACACGTGTCAAGGAAAATATTTGGTGGATCATCAAAAGTCGGCCCATTCCCTATATACCGTTAGTAAAATTAAGGGGTCCACGAAACTAGGTCGGTTTCCATAGATAAAAAAAAAAAAAAAAAAAAAAAAAAAAAAAAACATAGCGGGATACTCCTATATGGTGTGCATGTGATAGCGTTATTGGTTGCCATGGTTACCATGGTTACCATGGTTACCTTGGTTACCGGCCGTTTTTTTGACCTGTTACGACCAAATTCGATAATAAACACGAGGGTACCACCCTCCAGACGCGAAAAAATTTTTGGTGTACTTTGGTCCACTTTTAACCCCCGAAATCGCCCAAAAACGGGCCGAAAATAGCTACGTTTTCTATAAATTACCCGGTCGGAAATAACCAACGAACTGTGACCAAATCTCACCCTTAGCTTTTTCTCCCACCACCCTCAGACGTGAAATTTTTTTTCGTGTACTTTGGTCCACTTTTAGCCGACTTACGAGCGGTTCGCCTAAATATCTCGTTAATTTTCTACAGAGAACTATATCACCGATTGCCACCAAATTTTACACACAGCTGCATTGTACCCTTCTCCACACTCGGTGCGAGTTTGGTGTACTTTGGCCCACTTTTGAGCGAGTTATTAGACTTTTAAAAAAAAAAAACGGCGAAAATCGGCTGGCATTTTCTTCGGACACCGGTCACGTACGTCGAAAAAGCGTACCGGTACCAGCAGTTGCACAGCAATTTCGATGCAACCGGCGCGTAGACAGAGGACAGGGCATTGCTGTATAAAATATTCACACCCACACGTGTCAAGGAAAATATTTGGTGGATCATCAAAGTCGGCCCATTCCCTATATCCCTATATACTGTTACTGAAAATTAAATTTTACTATGAACTACCGGACGGAAGAAATCAACAAACTATGACCAAATGTCACTGTTAGCTTTCTCCTACCACCCTCCAGACGTGAAAATTTTTTTCGTGTACTTTGGTCCACTTTTAGCCGACTTACGGCGGTTCGCCTAAATATCTCGTTACCATTCTACAGAGGGAACTATTTCACCGATTGCCACCAAATTTTACACACAGCTGCATTGTACCCTTCTCCACACTCGGTGCGAGTTTGGTGTACTTTGGCCCACTTTTGAGCGAGTTATTAGACTTTTAAAATAAAAAACGGCGAAAATCGGCTGGCATTTTCTTCCGGACACCGGTCACGTACGTCGAAAACGTACCCGGTACCAGCAGTCGCACAGCAATTTCGATGCAACCGGCGCGTAGACAGAGGACAGGGCATTGCTGTATAAAATATTCACACCCACACGTGTCAAGGAAAATATTTGGTGGATCATCAAAGTCGGCCCATTCCCTATATACCGTTAGTAAAATTAAGGGGTCACGAAACTAGGTCGGTTTCCATAGATAAAAAAAAAAAAAAAAAAAAAAAAAAAAACATAGCGGGATACTCCTATATGGTGTGCATGTGATAGCGTTATTGGTTGCCATGGTTACCATGGTTACCATGGTTACCTTGGTTACCGGCCGGTTTTTTGACCTGTTACGACCAAATTCGATAATAAACACGAGGGTACCACCCTCCAGACGCGAAAAATTTTTGGTGTACTTTGGTCCACTTTTAACCCCCGAAATCGCCCAAAAACGGGCCGAAATAGCTACGTTTTCTATAAATTACCCGGTCGGAAATAACCAACGAACTGTGACCAAATCTCACCCTTAGCTTTCTCCCACCACCCTCCAGACGTGAAATTTTTTTCGTGTACTTTGGTCCACTTTTAGCCGACTTACGAGCGGTTCGCCTAAATATCTCGTTAATTTTCTACAGAGAACTATATCACCGATTGCCACTAAATTTTACACACAGCTGCATTGTACCCTTCTCCACACTCGGTGCGAGTTTGGTGTACTTTGGCCCACTTTTGAGCGAGTTATTAGACTTTTAAAATAAAAAACTGCGAAAATCGGCTGGCATTTTCTTCCGGACACCGGTCACGTACGTCGAAACGTACCCGGTACCAGCAGTCGCCCAGCAATTTCGATGCAACCGGCGCGTAGACAGAGGACAGGGCATTGCTGTATAAAATATTCACACCCACACGTGTCAAGGAAAATATTTGGTGGATCATCAAAGTCGGCCCATTCCCTATATTCCTATATACTGTTACTGAAAATTAAATTTTACTATGAACTACCCGGACAGAAGAAATCAACAAACTATGACCAAATGTCACTGTTAGCTTTCTCCTACCACCCTCCAGACGTGAAAATTTTTTCGTGTACTTTGGTCCACTTTTAGCCGACTTACGAGCGGTTCGCCTAAATATCTCGTTACCATTCTACAGAGGGAACTATTTCACCGATTGCCACCAAATTTTACACACAGCTGCATTGTACCCTTCTCCACACTCGGTGCGAGGTTGGTGTACTTTAACCCACTTTTGAGCGAGTTATTAGACTTTTAAAATAAAAAACGGCGAAAATCGGCTGGCATTTTCTTCGGACACCGGTCACGTGCGTCAAAACGTACCCGGTACCAGCAGTCGCACAGCGATTTCGATGCAACCGGCGCGTAGACAGAGGACAGGGCATTGCTGTATAAAATATTCACACCCACACGTGTCAAGGAAAATATTTGGTGGATCATCAAAGTCGGCCCATTCCCTATATCCCTATATACTGTTACTGAAAATTAAATTTTACTATGAACTACCGGACGGAAGAAATCAACAAACTATGACCAAATGTCACTGTTAGCTTTCTCCTACCACCCTCAGACGTGAAAATTTTTTTCGTGTACTTTGGTCCACTTTTAGCCGACTTACTGGCGGTTCGCCTAAATATCTCGTTACCATTCTACAGAGGGAACTATTTCACCGATTGCCACCAAATTTTACACACAGCTGCATTGTACCCTTCTCCACACTCGGTGCGAGTTTGGTGTACTTTGGCCTACTTTTGAGCGAGTTATTAGACTTTTAAAATAAAAAACGGCGAAAATCGGCTGGCATTTTCTTCCGGACACCGGTCACGTACGTCAAAACGTACCCGGTACCAGCAGTCGCACAGCGATTTCGATGCAACCGGCGGCGTAGACAGAGGACAGGGCATTGCTGTATAAAATATTCACACCCACACGTGTCAAGGAAAATATTTGGTGGATCATCAAAGTCGGCCCATTCCCTATATACCGTTAGTAAAATTAAGGGGTCACGAAACTAGGTCGGTTTCCATAGATAAAAAAAAAAAAAAAAAAAAAAAAAAAAAAAACATAGCGGGATACTCCTATATGGTGTGCATGTGATAGCGTTATTGGTTGCCATGGTTACCATGGTTACCATGGTTACCTTGGTTACCGGCCGGTTTTTGACCTGTTACGACCAAATTCGATAATAAACACGAGGGTACCACCCTCAGGAAAAAAAATTTTTGGTGTACTTTGGTCCACTTTTAACCCCGAAATCGCCCAAAAACGGGCGAAATAGCTACGTTTTCTATAAATTACCCGGTCGGAAATAACCAACGAACTGTGACCAAATCTCACCCTTAGCTTTCTCCCACCACCCCTCAGACGTGAAATTTTTTTCGTGTACTTTGGTCCACTTTTAGCCGACTTACGGGCGGTTCGCCTAAATATCTCGTTAATTTTCTACAGAGAGAACTATATCACCGATTGCCACCAAATTTACACACAGCTGCATTGTACCCTTCTCCACACTCGGTGCGAGTTTGGTGTACTTTGGCCCACTTTTGAGCGAGTTATTAGACTTTTAAAATAAAAAAACGGCGAAAATCGGCTGGCATTTTCTTCCGGACACCGGTCACGTCGTCGAAACGTACCCGGTACCAGCAGTCGCCCAGCAATTTCGATGCAACCGGGCGTAGACAGAGGACAGGGCATTGCTGTATAAAATATTCACACCCACACGTGTCAAGGAAAATATTTGGTGGATCATCAAAGTCGGCCCATTCCCTATATCCCTATATACTGTTACTGAAAATTAAATTTTACTATGAACTACCGGACAGAAGAAATCAACAAACTATGACCAAATGTCACTGTTAGCTTTCTCCTACCACCCTCCAGACGTGAAAATTTTTCGTGTACTTTGGTCCACTTTTAGCCGACTTACGAGCGGTTCGCCTAAATATCTCGTTACCATTCTACAGAGGGAACTATTTCACCGATTGCCACCAAATTTTACACAGCTGCATTGAAAAAAAAAAAAAAAAAAACTGTTAGCGGGATACTCCTATATGGTGTGCATGTGATAGCGTTTTTCGTTGCCATGGTTACCATGGTTACCATGGTTACGTCCGTTGGTTACCCGGCCGGTTTTTGACCTGTTACGACCAAATTCGATAATAAACACGGTACCACCCTTTCAGACGAAAAAAATTTTGGTGTACTTTGGTCCACTTTAACCCCCAAATGGCAAAACGGGCGAAATTAGCTACGTTTTCTATAAATTACCTGGTCGGAAATAACCAACAAACTGTGACCAAATCACCCTTAGCTTTCTCCACCACCCTCAGACGTGAAATTTTTTCGTGTACTTTGGTCCCACTTTGCCGACTTACAGGGCGGTTCGCCTAAAATATCTCGTTAATTTTCTACAGAGAACTATATCACCGATTGCCACCAAATTTTACACACAGCTGCATTGTACCCTTCTCCACACTCGGTGCGAGTTTGGTGTACTGCGAAGCGAGTTATTAGACTTTTAAAATAAAAACAGCGAAAAATCGGCTGGCATTTTCTTCCGGACACCGGTCACGTGCGTCAAAAGCGTGCCGGTACCAGCAGTCCGCAGCAATTTCGATGCAACCGGCGCGTAGACAGAGGGGGACAGGGCATTGCTGTATAAAATATTCACACCCACGTGTCAAAGGAAAATATTTGGTGGATCATCAAAGTCGGCCCATTCCCTATATCCTATATACTGTTACTGAAAATTAAATTTTACTATGAACTACCCGGACAGAAGAAATCAACAAACTATGATGACCAAATGTCACTGTTATTTCTCCACCCTCAGGCATTGAAAAATTTTCGTGTCACTTTACAGTCTGCACTGGCCGACTTCTGACGGTTAAAAGCTAAATATCTAGACACCATTCTACAGGGGAACTATTTCACCGATTGCCACCAAATTTTAGCTGCATTGTACCCTTCTCCACACTCGATTGCGAGTTTGTGTACTTTCTTACTGAGCGAGTTATTAGACTTTAAAATAAAAAAACGTAATCGGCTGGCATTTTTCTTCCGGACACACCCGATCCACGTGCGTAACGTGCAGTACCAACAGTCACTAGCAGGGCCCCGTCCCCAACCCGGCCAGCGTAGACAGAGACAGGGCATTGTTGTATAAAATATTCACACCCCACGTGTCAAGGAAAATATTTGGTGGATCATCAAAAGAAATTGGCCATTCCCTATATACAGTTAGTAAAAATTGAGGGTCCACGAAACTGATGGAGTTTCCATAGATACTTTTTTTTTTTTTCTCAGCGGAGATACTCCTATGGTGTGCATGTGATAGCGTTATTAGTACCATGGTTACCATGGTTACCATAGTTACCTTCCCAGTTACCGGCCGGTTTTTTGACCTGTTAGGACCAAATTCGATAATAAACACGGTACCACCCTCCAGGCAGCGAAAAAATTTTTGGTGTACTTTGGTCCACGCAACCCAGCTCGCCCAAAAAGCGAGGGCCGAGAAGCTCTTCTATAAATTACCAGTGAAATAACCAGCGAACTGTGACCAAATCTCTTATAGCTTTCTCCCACCACCCTCAGACGTGAAATTTTTTTTTTTTCGTGTACTTTTTTTGGTCACACAGCGACTTCACAGGCGGTTACTTCAATATCTCGTTAATTTTTCTACAGAGAGAACTATATCACCGATTGCCACAAATTTTACACACAGCTGCATTGTACCCTTCTCCACCTCGGTGCAGAGAGTTTGGTGTACTTTAACCCCACTTTTGAGCGAGTTATTAGACTTTTAAAATAAGCGGCGAAAATAGGCTGGCATTTTCTTCGGACACCGGTCACGTGCGTCGAAGCGTGCCAGTACCAGCAGTCGCCCAGCGATTCGATGCAACCGGTAGCGTGAACAGAGGACAGGGCATTGCTGTATAAAATATTCACACCCACACACGTGTCAGGAGAAAATGTTGGTGGATCATCAAAAGTCGGCCCATTCCCTATATCTATATACTGTTTACTGAATTAAATTTTACTATGAACTACCGGACGGAAGAAATCAACAAACTATGACCAAATGTCACTGTTACTTTTTCTCCTACCACCCTCAGGCGTGAAAAAAAATTTTTCGTGTACTGGTCCACTGCCGACTTCTGTGGCCGGTTCACTTCATCTCGTTACCATTCTACAGAGAACTATTTCACCGATTGCCACCAAATTTTACACACAACTGCATTGTACCCTTCTCCCCACCTCGGGTTTGCGAGTTTGGTGTATTTTACCACAGA
>JAGTTF010000601.1:0-12586 GCA_019095985.1 Streblospio benedicti
ATAGTAAAAATTTTAATTTTTTAGTAACAGTATATAGGGGTATAGGGAAAGGTCCGGGTTTGATGATCCACCAAATATTTTCCTTGACACGTGTGGGGTGAATATTTTATACAGCAATGCCCCCCTCCTCTGTCTACGCTACCGGGGTTTCATCGAAATTGCCGGGGAAATGTTTGGAAGGGGACGCCGACGCCGGGGACTGGGTGTCCGGAAGAAAATGCCAGCCCATTTTTTGCCAATTTTTTTTTAAAAGTCTAAAACTGCTTTAAAAAACCAAAATACACCAAACTCGCACCGGGGTGGAGAAGGGACAAGAGCTGTGTGTAAAATTTGGTGGCAATCGGTGATATAGTTCTCTCCTGTAGAAAATTAACCAATATTTAGGGGAACCGCTTGGGAAATCGGAAAAAAGGGACCCAAAGACACGAAAAAAAATTTTAAGCCCGGGGGGTGGTAGGAGAAAAACTAAGGGGGGATTTGGTCACAGTTCGTTGGTTATTTCCGACCAGGTAATTTATAAAACGAAGGCTTCGCCCGTTTCGGGCCATTTTCGCTTAAAGTGGGACCAAAGTACACCAAAATTTTTTTTTTGCGTCTGGGGGGTGGTACCCCCGTGTTTATTTTCGGGAATTTGGGCGTAAAAAAAACGGGCCGGTAACCCAAGGAACGGACCGAACCATGGTAAACCCTTGGAACCATGGCGACCAATAACTCTATCACATGCACAAACCCTATAGGAGTATCCCGCCATGTTTTTTTTTTTTTTTTCCATGAATACCGACCCAGTTTCCCGGGGCCCCTTTAAATTTTTCTAACGGTATATAGGGAATGGTCCGACTTGATGATCCACCAAATATTTTCCTTGACACGTGTGGGTGTGGAATATTTTATACAGCAATGCCCTGTCCTCTGTCCTACGCCGGTTGCATCGAAATTGCTGTGCGACTGCTGGTGCAGTGCACGTTTCGACGCACGTGACTGGTGTCCGGAAGAAAAATGCCAGCGATTTTTAGCCAATTTTTATTTTAAAAGTCTAATAACTCGCTCAAAAAATGGGCCAAAGTACACCAAACTCGCACCGAATGTGGAGAAGAGTACAATGCAGTTGTGTGTAAAATTTAATGGCAATCGGTGAAATAGTTCTCTCTGTAAAATGAATCTAGATATTTAGGGCGAACCGCTCGTAAATTCGGTTTAAAAGTGGACAAAGTACACGAAAAAAATTTTCACGTCTGGAGGGTGTGGTAGGAGAAAGATAACAGTGACATTTGGTCATAGTTTGTTGATTTCTTCCCGTCCGGGTAGTTCATAGTAAAATTTAATTTCAGTAACAGTATATAGGGATATAGGGAATGGTCCGACTTTGATGATCCACCAAATATTTTCCTTGACACGTGTGGGTGTGAATATTTTATACAGCAATGCCCTGTCCTCTGTCTACGGCGCCGGTTGCATCAAAATTGTGCGACTGCTGGTACCGGTACGTTTGCCATCGCACGTGACTGGTGTCCGGAAGAAAAATGCCAGCCGATTTTAAGCCAATTTTTATTTTAAAAGTCTAATAACTCGCTCAAAAATGAACCAAAGTACACCAAACTCGCACCGAGTGTGGGAGAAGGGTACAATGCAGCTGTGTAAAATTTGGTGGCAATCGGTGAAATAGTTCCCCTGTAGAATGGTAACGAGATATTTAGGCGAACCCGCTCGTAAGTCGGCTAAAGTGGACCAAAGTACAAAAAAATTTTCACGTCTGAGGGTGGTAGGAAAAGCTAAGGGTGACATTTGGTCACAGTTTGTTGATTTCTTCCGTCCCAGGTAATTTATAGAAAAATTTAATTTTCAGCAACAGTATTTAGGGCCATAGGGGTTGGTCGACCAAAGTACACCAAATTTTTTCCTTGGAGGGTGGTACCCCTCGTGTGCTTATTATCGAATTTGGTCCTAACAGGTCAAAAAACGGGCCGGTTGCAGGAAATTGCTGTAACGACTAACCATGGTAACCATGGCGCGTTAACTGTGTACGTGACCATGGTGTCCGGAAGAAAATGCCATGGTCCCGATTTTTCCGCCAATTTTTTATTTTAAAAGTCTAATAACTCGCCAAAAAATGTGGGCTCAAAAAAAGCACACCAAACTCGCACCGAATGTGGAGAAGAGTACAATGCAGCTGTGTGTAAAATTTAATGGCAATCGGTGAAATAGTTCCCTCTGTAGAATGGTAACGAGATATTTAGGCGAACCGCTCGTAAGTCGGCTAAAAGTGGACCAAAGTACACGAAAAAATTTTCACGTCTGGAGGGTGGTAGGAGAAAGATAACAGTGACATTTGGTCATAGTTTGTTGATTTCTTCCGTCCGGGTAGTTCATAGTAAAATTTAATTTTCAGTAACAGTATATAGGGATATAGGGAATGGTCCGACTTTGATGATCCACCAAATATTTTCCTTGACACGTGTGGGTGTGAATATTTTATACAGCAATGCCCTGTCCTCTGTCTACGCGCCGGTTGCATCGAAATTGCTGTGCAACTGCTGGTACCGGATACGTTTCGACGTACGTGACTGGTGTCCGGAAGAAAATGCCAGCCGATTTTCGCCAATTTTTATTTTAAAAGTCTAATAACTCGCTCAAAAGTGGGCCAAAGTACACCAAACTCGCACCGAGTGTGGAGAAGGGTACAATGCAGCTGTGTGTAAAATTTAGTGGCAATCGGTGATATAGTTCTCTCTGTAGAAAATTAACGAGATATTTAGGCGAACCGCTTGTAAGTCAGCTAAAAGTGGACCAAAGTACACGAAAAAAATTTCACGTCTGGAGGGTGGTAGGAGAAAGCTAAGGGTGAGATTTGGTCACAGTTCGTTGGTTATTTCCGATCAGGTAATTTATAGAAAACGTAGCTATTTCGGCCCGTTTTTGGGCCATTTCGGGGGTTAAAAGTGGACCAAAGTACACCAAAATTTTTTCGCCTCTGGAGGGTGGTACCCTCGTGTTTATTATCGAATTTGGTCGTAACAGGTCAAAAACGGCCGGTAAACCAAGGCAACGGACCGTAACCATGGTAACCATGGTAACCATGGCGACCAATAACTCTATCACATGCACACCATATAGGAGTATCCCGCTATGTTTTTTTTTTTTTTTTTTTTTTTTTTTTTTTTATCTATGAATACCGACCTAGTTTCGTGACCCCTTAATTTTACTAACGGTATATAGGAATGGGCCCGACTTTGATGATCCACCAAATATTTTCCTTGACACGTGTGGGTGTGAATATTTTATACAGCAATGCCCTGTCCTCTGTCTACGCCGGGTTGCATCGAAATTGCTGTGCGACTGCTGGTACCGGGTAACGTTTCGACGCACGTGACTGGTGTCCGGAAGAAAAATGCCAGCCGATTTTCCTTTTTTTATTTTAAAAGTCTAATAACTCGCTCAAAAGTGCCAAAGTACACCAAACTCGCACCGAGTGTGGAGAAGAGTACAATGCAGCTGTGTGTAAAATTTGGTGGCAATCGGTGAAATAGTTCCCTCTGTAGAATGGTAACGAGATATTTAGGCGAACCGCAAGTCGGCTAAAAAGTGGACCAAAGTACACGAAAAAATTTTTCACGTCTGGTGTCGGAAGAAAATGCCAGCCGATTTTCGCCGTTTTTTATTTTAAAAGTCTAATAACTTGCTCAAAAGTGGGACAAAGTACACTAAACTCGCACCGACTGTGGAGAAGGGTACAATGCAGCTGTGTGTAAAATTTGGTGGCAATCGGTGATATAGTTCTCTCTGTAGAAAATTAACGAGATATTTAGGCGAACCGCTCGTAAGTCGGCTAAAAGTGGACCAAAGTACACGAAAAAATTTTCACGTATGGAGGGTGGTAGGAGAAAGATAACAGTGACGTTTGGTCATAGTTTGTTGATTTCTTCCGTCCGGGTAGTTCATAGTAAAATTTAATTTTCAGTAACAGTATATAGGGATATAGGGAATGGTCCGACTTTGATGATCCACCAAATATTTTCCTTGACACGTGTGGGTGTGAATATTTTATACAGCAATGCCCTGTCCTCTGTCTACGCGCCGGTTGCATCGAAATTGCTGTGCAACTGCTGGTACCAGTGCGTTTTGGCGTCGTGACCGGTGTCGGAAGAAAATGCCAGCCGATTTTTCGCCGTTTTTTATTTTAAAAGTCTAATAACTTTGTTGATTTCTTCCGTCCGGGTAGTTCATAGTAAAATTTAATTTTCAGTAACAGTATATAGGGATATAGGGAATGGTCCGACTTTGATGATCCACCAAATATTTTCCTTGACACGTGTGGGTGTGAATATTTTATACAGCAATGCCCTGTCCTCTGTCTTTTTTTTTTTGCATCGAAATCGCTGTGCGACTGCTGGTGCAGTGCGTTTGGCGTCGTGACCGGTGTCCGGAATAAAATACCAAGCCATTTTCACCGTTTTTTATTTTTAAAAGTCTAATAACTCGCTCAAAGTGAGCCAAAGTACACCAAACTCGCACCGAGTGTGGAGAGATTTCAATGCAGCTGTGTTATTTAAAATTTGGTAATAATCGGTGAAAAAGTTCTCTCTGTAGAAAATTTAACAAGATATTTAGAAGAGTTCGTTGGTTAATGCATTTATTTGGTGGCAATCGGTGAAAAAGTTCTCTCTGTAGAATGGTAAATATTTTGGACCAAAAGTCGGTAAAACACGAAAAAAATTTCACGTCTGGAGGGTGGTGGGAGAAAGATAAAGGTGACATTTGGTCATAGTTTGTTGATTTCTTCCGTCCGGGTAGTTCATAGTAAAATTTAATTTTCAGTAACAGTATATAGGGATATAGGGAATGGTCCGAGTGGACCAATGATCCACCAAATATTTTCCTTGACACGTGGTGGGTGTGAATATTTTATACAGCAATGCCCTGTCCTCTTTCTTCCGCCGGTTGCATCGGGTAAATTGCTGTGCGACTGCTGGTACACCGGTGCGTTTTGAGCGTGCATTGACTGGTGTCGGAAGAAAATGCCAACCCGATTTTCGCCAATTTTTATTTTTAAAAGTCTAATAACTCGCTCAAAAGTGGGCCAAAGTACACCAAACTCGCACCGAGTGTGGAGAAGGGTACAATGCAGCTGTGTGTAAAATTTGGTGGCAATCGGTGAAATAGTTCTCTCAGATAACAGTGACATTTGGTCATAGTTTGTTGATTTCTTCCGTCCGGGTAGTTCATAGTAAAATTTAATTTTCAGTAACAGTATATAGGGATATAGGGAATGGTCCGACTTTGATGATCCACCAAATATTTTCCTTGACACGTGTGGGTGTGAATATTTTATACAGCAATGCCCTGTCCTCTGTCTACGCGCCGGTTGCATCGAAATTGCTGTGCGACTGCTGGTACCGGGTACGTTTCGACGTACGTGACTGGTGTCCGGAAGAAAATGCCAGCCGATTTTCGCCAATTTTTATTTTAAAAGTCTAATAACTCGCTCAAAAGTGGGCCAAAGTACACCAAACTCGCACCGAGTGTGGAGAAGGGTACAATGCAGCTGTGTGTAAAATTTGGTGGCAATCGGTGAAATAGTTCTCTCTGTAGAATGGTAACGAGATATTTAGGCGAACCGCTCGTAAGTCGGCTAAAAGTGGACCAAAGTACACGAAAAAATTTTCACGTCTGGAGGGTGGTAGGAGAAAGATAACAGTGACATTTGGTCATAGTTTGTTGATTTCTTCCGTCCGGGTAGTTCATAGTAAAATTTAATTTTCAGTAACAGTATATAGGGATATAGGGAATGGTCCGACTTTGATGATCCACCAAATATTTTCCTTGACACGTGTGGGTGTGAATATTTTATACAGCAATGCCCTGTCCTCTGTCTACGCGCCGGTTGCATCGAAATTGCTGTGCGACTGCTGGTACCGGGTACGTTTCGACGTACGTGACTGGTGTCCGGAAGAAAATGCCAGCCGATTTTCGCCAATTTTTATTTTAAAAGTCTAATAACTCGCTCAAAAGTGGGCCAAAGTACACCAAACTCGCACCGAGTGTGGAGAAGAGTACAATGCAGCTGTGTGTAAAATTTGGTGGCAATCGGTGATATAGTTCTCTCTGTAGAAAATTAACGAGATATTTAGGCGAACCGCTCGTAAGTCGGCTAAAAGTGGACCAAAGTACACGAAAAAAATTTCACGTCTGGAGGGTGGTAGGAGAAAGATAACAGTGACATTTGGTCATAGTTTGTTGATTTCTTCCGTCCGGGTAGTTCATAGTAAAATTTAATTTTCAGTAACAGTATATAGGGATATAGGGAATGGTCCGACTTTGATGATCCACCAAATATTTTCCTTGACACGTGTGGGTGTGAATATTTTATACAGCAATGCCCTGTCCTCTGTCTACGCGCCGGTTGCATCGAAATTGCTGTGCGACTGCTGGTACCGGGTACGTTTCGACGTACGTGACCGGTGTCCGGAAGAAAATGCCAGCCGATTTTCGCCGTTTTTTATTTTAAAAGTCTAATAACTCGCTCAAAAGTGGGCCAAAGTACACCAAACTCGCACCGAGTGTGGAGAAGGGTACAATGCAGCTGTGTGTAAAATTTGGTGGCAATCGGTGATATAGTTCTCTCTGTAGAAAATTAACAAGATATTTAGGCGAACCGCTCGTAAGTCGGCTAAAAGTGGACCAAAGTACACGAAAAAAATTTCACGTCTGGAGGGTGGTGGGAGAAAGCTAAAGGTGAGATTTGGTCACAGTTCGTTGGTTATTTCCGACCAGGTAATTTATAGAAAACGTAGCTATTTCGGCCCGTTTTTGGGCCATTTCGGGGGTTAAAAGTGGACCAAAGTACACCAAAATTTTTTCGCGTCTGGAGGGTGGTACCCTCGTGTTTATTATCGAATTTGGTCGTAACAGGTCAAAAAACGGGCCGGTAACCAAGGCAACGGACCGTAACCATGGTAACCATGGTAACCATGGCGACCAATAACTCTATCACATGCACACCATATAGGAGTATCCCGCTATGTTTTTTTTTTTTTTTTTTTTTTTTTTTATCTATGAATACCGACCTAGTTTCGTGACCCCTTAATTTTACTAACGGTATATAGGGAATGGTCCGACTTTGATGATCCACCAAATATTTTCCTTGACACGTGTGGGTGTGAATATTTTATACAGCAATGCCCTGTCCTCTGTCTACGCGCCGGTTGCATCGAAATCGCTGTGCAACTGCTGGTACCGGGTACGTTTCGACGTACGTGACTGGTGTCCGGAAGAAAATGCCAGCCGATTTTTCGCCGTTTTTTTTATTTTAAAAGTCTAATAAATCGCTCAAAAGTGGGCCAAAGTACACCAAACTCGCACCGAATGTGGAGAAGAGTACAATGCAGCTGTGTGTAAAATTTGGTGGCAATCGGTGAAATAGTTCTCTCTGTAGAATGGTAACGAGATATTTAGGCGAACCGCTCGTAAGTCGGCTAAAAGTGGACCAAAGTACACGAAAAAATTTTCACGTCTGGAGGGTGGTAGGAAAAAGATAACAGTGACATTTGGTCATAGTTTGTTTTCTTCCGTCCGGGTAGTTCATAGTAAAATTTAATTTTCAGTAACAGTATATAGGGATATAGGGAATGGTCCGACTTTGATGATCCACCAAATATTTTCCTTGACACGTGTGGGTGTGAATATTTTATACAGCAATGCCCTGTCCTCTGTCTACGCGCCGGTTGCATCGAAATTGCTGTGCAACTGCTGGTACCGGGTGCGTTTCGGCGTGCGTGACTGGTGTCGGAAGAAAATGCCAGCCGATTTTTCGCCAATTTTTATTTTAAAAGTCTAATAACTCGCTCAAAAAGTGGGCCAAAGTACACCAAACTCGCACCGAGTGTGTGGAAAAGAGTACAATGCAGCTGTGTGTAAAATTTGGTGGCAATCGGTGAAATAGTTCTCTCTGTAGAATGGTAACGAGATATTTAGGCGAACCGCTCGTCGTAAGTCGGCTAAAAAGTGGACCAAAGTACACGAAAAAAAATTTTTCACGTCTGGAGGGTGGTAGGAGAAAGATAACAGTGACATTTGGTCATAGTTTGTTGATTTCTTCCGTCCGGGTAGTTCATAGTAAAATTTAATTTTCAGTAACAGTATATAGGGATATAGGGAATGGTCCGACTTTGATGATCCACCAAATATTTTCCTTGACACGTGTGGGTGTGAATATTTTATACAGCAATGCCCTGTCCTCTGTCTACGCGCCGGTTGCATCGAAATTGCTGTGCGACTGCTGGTACCGGGTGCGTTTTCGACGTACGTGACCGGTGTCGGAAGAAAATGCCAGCCGATTTTCGCCGTTTTTATTTTAAAAGTCTAATAACTCGCTCAAAAGTGGGCCAAAGTACACCAAACTCGCACCGAGTGTGGAGAAGGGTACAATGCAGCTGTGTGTAAAATTTGGTGGCAATCGGTGATATAGTTCTCTCTGTAGAAAATTAACAAGATATTTAGGCGAAACCGCTCGTAAGTCGGCTAAAAAGTGGACCAAAGTACACGAAAAAAAAATTTCACGTCTGGAGGGTGGTAGGAGAAAGCTAAGGGTGAGATTTGGTCACAGTTCGTTGGTTATTTCCGACCAGGTAATTTATAGAAAACGTAGCTATTTCGGCCCGTTTTTGGGCCATTTCGGGGGTTAAAAGTGGACCAAAGTACACCAAAATTTTTTCGCGTCTGGAGGGTGGTACCCTCGTGTTTATTATCGAATTTGGTCGTAACAGGTCAAAAAACGGGCCGGTAACCAAGGCAACGGACCGTAACCATGGTAACCATGGTAACCATGGCGACCAATAACTCTATCACATGCACACCATATAGGAGTATCCCCTATGTTTATTTTTTTTTTTTTTTTTATCTATGAATACCGACCTAGTTTCGTGACCCCTTAATTTTACTAACGGTATATAGGGAATGGTCCGACTTTGATGATCCACCAAATATTTTCCTTGACACGTGTGGGTGTGAATATTTTATACAGCAATGCCCTGTCCTCTGTCTACGCGCCGGTTGCATCGAAATTGCTGTGCAACTGCTGGTAGCAGTGCGTTTCGGCGTACGTGACTGGTGTCCGGAAGAAAATGCCAGCCGATTTTCGCCAATTTTTATTTTAAAAGTCTAATAACTCGCTCAAAAGTGGGCCAAAGTACACCAAACTCGCACCGAGTGTGGAGAAAAGAGTACAATGCAGCTGTGTAAAATTTGGTGGCAATCGGTGAAATAGTTCTCTCTGTAGAATGGTAACAAGATATTTAGGCGAACCGCTCGTAAGTCGGCTAAAAAGTGGACCAAAGTACACGAAAAAAATTTCACGTCTGGAGGGTGGTAGGAAAAAAGATAACAGTGACATTTGGTCATAGTTTGTTGATTTTCTTCGTCGGGTAGTTCATAGTAAAATTTAATTTTCAGTAACAGTATATAGGGATATAGGGAATGGGCCGACTTTGATGATCCACCAAATATTTTCCTTGACACGTGTGGGTGTGAATATTTTATACAGCAATGCCCTGTCCTCTGTCTACGCGCCGGTTGCATCGAAATGTTTGCTGTGCGACTGCTGGTACCGATGCGTTTTCGACGTGACGGTGTCGGAAGAAAATGCCAGCCGATTTTCGCCAAATTTTTATTTTAAAAGTCTAATAACTCGCTCAAAAGTGGGCCAAAGTACACTAAACTCGCACCGAGTGTGGAGAAGAGTACAATGCAGCTGTGTGTAAAATTTGGTGGCAATCGGTGAAATAGTTCTCTCTGTAGAATGGTAACGAGATATTTAGGCGAACCGCTCGTAAGTCGGCTAAAAGTGGACCAAAGTACACGAAAAAATTTTCACGTCTGGAGGGTGGTAGGAGAAAGATAACAGTGACATTTGGTCATAGTTTGTTGATTTCTTCCGTCCGGGTAGTTCATAGTAAAATTTAATTTTTCAGTAACAGTATATAGGGATATAGGGAATGGTCCGACTTTGATGATCCACCAAATATTTTCCTTGACACGTGTGGGTGTGAATATTTTATACAGCAATGCCCTGTCCTCTGTCTACGCGCCGGTTGCATCGAAATCGCTGTGCGACTGCTGGTACCGGGTACGTTTCGACGTACGTGACCGGTGTCCGGAAGAAAATGCCAGCCGATTTTCGCCGTTTTTTATTTTAAAAGTCTAATAACTCGCTCATTTGGGCCAAAGTACACCAAACTCGCACCGAGTGTGGAGAAAGGGTACAATGCAGCTGTGTGTAAAATTTGGTGGCAATCGGTGAAATAGTTCTCTCTGTAGAAAATTAACAAGATACCGAACCGTGTGGCTAAAAGTGGACCAAAGTACGAAAAAAATTTCACGTCCTGGAGGGTGGTGGGAGAAAGCTAAGGGTGAGATTTGGTCACAGTTTGTTGGTTATTTCCGACCAGGTAATTTATAGTAAAATTTAATTTTTTTTTTTTTTATTTTTTATAGTGGAAAAGTCAAAAATTTTCTCTGGTACCCCGTGTTTGTCGTAACAGGTCAAACACGGGCCGGTGTGAAACGGACAGCAATAACCCTGGTAACCATGGTAACCATGGCGACCAATAACTCTATCGAAACCATATAGGAATCCGCTATGTTTTTTTTTTTTTTTTATCTATGAATACCGACCTAGTTTCGTGACCCTTAATTTTCTAACGGAATAAAAGCCGACTTTGATTTCCACCAAATATTTTCCTTGACACGTGTGGGTGTGAATATTTTTATACAGCTGGAGGGTGGTACATCAAACTCGCTGTAACTGTGGTGACCGGGTACGTTTTGGTCACAGTTCGATTTTGGTTATTTCCGACCGGGCAATCGGTAGATAAGTTCTCTCTGTAGCTATTGGACCAAAGTACACGGCACGTCGTTCTAAAAGGTGAGATTTGGTCACAGTTCGTTTGGTTATTTCCGACCAGGTAAAAGTGGAAGGAGTTAAAAGTGGACCAAACACACCAAATTTTTTTCGCGTCTGGAGGGTGGTACCCTCGTGTTTATTATCGAATTTGGTCGTAACGTCAAAAAAACGGGCCGGTAACCAAGGCAACGGACCGTAACCATGGTAACCATGGTAACCATGGCGACCAATAACTCTATCACATGCACACCATATAGGAGTATCCGTTTATTTTTTTTTTTTTTTTATCTATGAATACCGACCTAGTTTTGTGACCCCTTAATTTTACTAACGGTATATAGGGAATGGGCCGACTTTGATGATCCACCAAATATTTTCCTTGACACGTGTGGGTGTGAATATTTTATACAGCAATGCCCTGTCCTCTGTCTACGCGCCGGTTGCATCGAAATTGCTGTGCGACTGCTGGTACCGGGTGCGTTTCGGCGTGCGTGACTGGTGTCGGAAGAAAATGCCAGCCGATTTTCGCCAATTTTTATTTTAAAAGTCTAATAACTCGCTCAAAAGTGGCCAAAAGTACACCAAACTCGCACCGAGTGTGGAGAAGGGTACAATGCAGCTGTGTGTAAAATTTGGTGGCAATCGGTGAAATAGTTCTCTCTGTAGAATGGTAACGAGATATTTAGGCGAACCGCTCGTAAGTCGGCTAAAAGTGGACCAAAGTACACGAAAAAATTTTCACGTCTGGAGGGTGGTAGGAAAAAGATAACAGTGACATTTGGTCATAGTTTGTTGATTTCTTCCGTCCGGGTAGTTCATAGTAAAATTTAATTTTCAGTAACAGTATATAGGGATATAGGGAATGGTCCGACTTTGATGATCCACCAAATATTTTCCTTGACACGTGTGGGTGTGAATATTTTATACAGCAATGCCCTGTCCTCTGTCTACGCGCCGGTTGCATCGAAATTGCTGTGCAACTGCTGGTACCGGGTGCGTTTCGGCGTGCGTGACTGGTGTCGGAAGAAAATGCCAGCCGATTTTTCGCCAATTTTTATTTTAAAAGTCTAATAACTCGCTCAAAAAGTGGGCCAAAAGTACACCAAACTCGCACCGAGTGTGGAGAAAGGGTACAATGCAGCTGTGTGTAAAATTTGGTGGCAATCGGTGAAATAGTTCTCTCTGTAGAATGGTAACGAGATATTTAGGCGAACCGCTCGTAAGTCGGCTAAAAAGTGGACCAAAGTACACGAAAAAAAATTTCACGTCTGGAGGGTGGTAGGAGAAAGATAACAGTGACATTTGGTCATAGTTTGTTGATTTCTTCCGTCCGGGTAGTTCATAGTAAAATTTAATTTTCAGTAACAGTATATAGGGATATAGGGAATGGTCCGACTTTGATGATCCACCAAATATTTTCCTTGACACGTGTGGGTGTGAATATTTTATACAGCAATGCCCTGTCCTCTGTCTACGCGCCGGTTGCATCGAAATCGCTGTGCGACTGCTGGTACCGGGTACGTTTCGACGTGCGTGACCGGTGTCGGAAGAAAATGCCAGCCGATTTTCGCCGTTTTTATTTTATACAATGCAGCTGTGTGTAAAAATTTGGTGGCAATCGGTGATATAGTTCTCTCTGTAGAAAATTAACAAGATATTTAGGCGAACCGCTCGTAAGTCGGCTAAAGTGGA
>JAGTTF010000602.1:0-12974 GCA_019095985.1 Streblospio benedicti
GGTATTGATATTTGATTGGTTTTCCTAGATAATATTTTCATATAGACAATATTACAATATCAGTATTGATTTGAAAAATGATTTCAAACGTTAATTAAGTGTTCAGTGGAATTAATAATTATAAAAGTTGCTATCATTTTTCAGAATTTTAAAACAAATATGTTTCTTTAATGAATTTTCACTATAGTACTGAAATTACTTATTAGTTCTATCAGGAATTGGTGGTTCAGAAATCTTTTCAGTTTCATGTTTTTACAAATTTTCAAAATATTTCTTCGGCGTCACAAAAAATGTTAACATGTATGTTGGATTATATGAAAATGAAGAGAAGGTATCTGTGATACTGTTATTTCTGTATGGAATCTGTGTTAAAAGTTAAAAAAATGTTACTTTTACTACTTTAAAGTAACAAAATGTGTCTTTGAGTATTCATGTTCCAGCACATATTTAAAATAATAAACAAAATAACCTTGAAAAAAAAAGATGATTTTCCTTTCATAGAAAAAATGGAAAGAAATATCAAGAAAGGGGAGAATTGATATTTTACCATGCCTCTTCCATTCAAGCCAAAAATGTCATTGATGCCAGATAACAAGAAGACTGCTGGCTATTTCATGTTTATTTCAAAAGGTGTCGAAATCTTACCAGTTGGCTGAACCACATCAAGTCTGCATTTTTAGTCAGGAAAAGTACCATAGCATCATCCTCACACAAACAACTCCTTAGAGATTTTGCAGATCTATTAGTAAGCAATTTTTATAAACTTGAAGTTACACTTTATCAATTTATTTTCAAAACACAATAACAAAAACTATAAATTATATGTAATTAAGTCATTAGACTTATGACTCCAAATCAGAAAAGCAGGCGCGGCTTACAGTGGATAAATACTTCAGCCAAAGATTTCACCCAATGACAGTTTTACACATATATTGACGTATTATACATATAGTTTATTTATGCTTGCTTCAGATTTCATGGTTTACATTGAAGGATTAATAAAAGTAATATATATAAATCGGTTTGTAATCGTGGCTGTTTGTGGTGGGCTGACACAACCTTATTTATAACTCTCGCCTTGTCATTGATATTATATAAACAAATAACCCAAATAAACCCCTAGAATATAACTTCCCCTGTTTTACAGTGAAGGGAAAATGCAACACCAAAAAAGAAGGTAACCTATGTACCTCAAGAAACGAACCTCTGGATAATAGACCTATTATATTCTATACAAATGTCAGACAAGAAAACGATATAGAGGTTATAGAATGTGTTGCTGAGGTTTACATGGAAGCAATGGTGCAAAGACTTGAACATACACTGAGTGAGTTAAATGCTCTCAACTTGAAGGGTTATTTTGCAGTTGTAAATGATACAGATAAACTCACTGAAAGAGTAGATGAACCTTATGAAGAGGCTATGGCTCTTGGACTGGTTGATGAAAGAATGAAGACAGAGATCAGTGCTAAAGATGATATGGTGACTTCACCGCAAGCAATGGTCCAGAGACGTGAATCACCAAAAATTGTCGATAGAAGAATGAACAAAGACGTGAATAGAGTTAACAGTGATGTAGGATCTGCTGAAATGATTGATAGAAAAATGTAGAACTAAGAAAAAAGAACGCCCTGTAAGAAGAGAGGCTAGTGGCAGCGAGAGACGTGAGGAGAGAGGAAGACATCCGACGGCAAGTACACCAGCCAGCTGTCGGGACGAAGATTCTGCAGCATCAGAAATAATTGTTAGGCTATTGATATGTTATATTGTTATATCTAGTATTCTGTTTGTGATAGTCATAATATTGATTGTTAGACTTAATAGCTTGCCACAAAAGTGGGAAGTGTGTAACAATATTGTAGGTGAATTGTTTTTTTGTTATATTAAGTATTATATTTTATTGGTTAGGATTTTGTTATGGCTATGATATTGATTGTTCAACTTAATAGCTTGCCACAAAAGTGAGAAGTGTGTAATGATATCATAGTTGAACTTATATTTGATATTATAGTTTAATAGTTAGGACATTGAAATAGTTATATTGCTATTGTGAAATTTTGGATATCAGATTCCTTGCATTACCATAAGAATTCTATTTGTATGTTGTTGGTTTTGTTGTTTGGCGATGTGTTAATATATAAAGAATACACCTTTGGGTGAACTATGTATATATATATATATTAGGAAGTAACTTGGATATCGTTCTAAATTTAAATGTACTTCCAAGTTTGTTTGAATTGTTAGGAGAATTAAGGACTCGAGGTCGAGTATAATTTTGATAAGACAGGGAAGTGTGTGACAATATGATATTATCAATATATATAATACCTTATTTATAATCCATTTCAAGTCCTACAAAACGTCTTCATTTGGGATTTCAACTGACTAAGATTATGGTGGCAGTTGGCGATTATATTTTCATGACCGATGAGAGGAATATATAGTCTTACAACTGGAATGGTGACATCATGGGAATTTGGGCCCTTGCAAGTCTTGGCCTCGGGCCTAAAATCCTCATACTCAACATGGGGTAAGTATAGGTTGGTCTGTATAGGTTGACTGTATAGTCATCATGGCTGAAACCATTATATTCCCTGTGCCCTGTCCATTGAGAAAACAAGCCCATGGCGTGAGGTGTGACACTACTGCAGAACAAGCGGCAACCATGGTTTATAGCTTGTATTCCTAATTTAATATTTTATTTTGGAGCATTGTAAACATTTCTTACGCAGTAAATATTCAATATTATATACACATTTTGTGTTGAAGGTTTCTAAGTCAATGACAAAGCTAATGTTAGAAGTTTAAAACGTATTCATTGCTTTTTGTTCCCAATTTTTATATTTACAAACGATTGCTTTACTGTAGCAGTACTTAAATATTTTAGATGCAGGCCTTGATGTATTCCATTTTTATCAGATGCAATCATAATCTTACAACTTCTGGTTTTTGTTTGCAATACCAAGAGGTTCAACCAAGATCACCTTGTGTTGCTATCTCAACATACAGAAAGATAGAATTTATGGCAGCCATCCAAAGATTGATGGTTCCAAAGGTTGATGATTTGAACCTCAACTTCCCAAAAATTAGAATTCATGCTAGATATCCAAGTGCCAGTTGTTTAAATCTATATAAGCAGAAGCAGCTTCCTGCTGCAATGCTGCCCACACCAATAAACAGCTTAGCTTCACTCCTACTGAAATACACAGGTCAGTGCTACGAGCCTGCCCACAACAAAGGCCTGTGCCGCTACCTGCGGGGGTCCTCCCACCAGGACTGCTAGACTCACGACGCCTGCACACCCAGGCGGGGGTCCTCCCACCAGGACTGCTAGACTCACGACCGTGGCCGCTACCTGCGGTGGTCCTCCCCCAGGACTGCCCAGGCGGGGGTCCTCCCACCAGGACTGCTAGACTCACGACGCCTGCACACCCAGGCGGGGGTCCTCCCACCAGGACTGCTAGACTCAAGACGCTACCTGCGGGGGTCCTCCCACCAGGACTGCACATCCAGGCCGGGAGTCCTTCAACACGCATCACAGGCACCCGTAAGAATAGCTTCCCACTCATTGCTCTACATACGAACTATCAGTCACCTATCATTTTCTAAATTACATTACAATATATTAACTAAACAAATACACATCAACAAAGACAATTTTATAAAGAAAAATCATAAATAATCATATGAACATTTCACAATTTCTAATATTCCACGCAGTTTGAATAAAATTGGATAAAACCCTCCATTTATTTTGCATTAAAAAGGTAAGTTTTTCTAAGTCAGAGTCAACTATGTTCTGAATATGTGGTGAGATTATTCTCTCTCTTTCTGCAGAATAAATTGGACAATGAAAGATAAAATGCAGTTCATTTTCTATTTCGTTCATGTTACAAAACTGACAGATTCTTTCTGATTCAATTAACCTAGAGAATCTACCAGATTCTACTCTAAGTTTCAGAATACCACACCTGAATTGAGCAAACAGAGATCTTTTACTTCTGTCCATCAAATATTTTACATATGGTTCTGGTTCACAGTTAAATTTCAATGACTTGTAAATTCTTAATTTTTTTTTTTTTAGCTATTTCATTTTTCCATAAAGAGTTTTGAAGATCTTTAAATTTCAAGGTTGGAACATCCAAATCACAAGGGCATAAATCTGTAAACGCAGTTTCTAAATTCAACTCTGTGTGCACTTAATAACATCAAACTTCAACGCTAAAACACTTATAAAACACGTAGCCATGACTCAGACGAGGATGAAGGGTGTGATGTGGAGCCGCGACGTCGCAGCCCACGACTGAGGAACCAGACCCTGAGTCTGAGGAACCAGACCTTCAGATCACAGGCATTCTTCTAAACGAGATGTAAACAGACGACGATGTGTTATGAAATTGGATTGTATTCAACTGGGTATCCTACATCCAATGAAAACTGTGTGTTGTGGGCTGGGGATATGTGATGGGATGAAAATTTATTTTATTTCATTTTATTTTTTCAATTTATGCTGTGGCAATCAATTATAGTTAAGTAAACAATGGCAATTTCCCTTGCCAGAACAAATGTGTTGCCTACCTCTCTTTTTTACAAATTTTATGACCACCTAAGATGTCACTTGACCAGTTATTCAAGCATTTATAGTAGTCATTAAGAAATATTTGTTTTGTTATTCTATGATTAGGCATATTACAGAGTCTGTTCCATAATCTTAAAATACATATTTTTCTTTCCAGTAACGGGCTATTCCATCCCATATCACCAATTATGGCGGCATTTGGTGCAAATTTATGCACTCCCAGAAAGTAGCTCATTGCTCTATTCTGAACATTATTGATAGGAGTAGCAGGATTGAGTCCCCATATACCTGCTCCATATTGTGAAATTGGTTGTACACCTGCATTATATAATTTTGTAAAAGTGTCATAACCAACATTTTTCAAACATTTAAATTTACTTATGATGCCACCAAGTGCCCGTGCGGATGATTCTGCTAAGGCTTTTATGCAACCATCAAATTTAAGGTGTTCATCCATAATAATGCCAAGATACTTATAAGATGAAACTATTTCTATACTTTTTCCAGAGTACTTGAATTTATAGTTAGTCAATGGGTTTCTTACTTTTCTAAAATGGACAATTTTAGTCTTATTTTCATTTACTTTTAGCCTCCAGTTTTTACACCATCTTGCAACTTCATTCATGATACGCTGAAGATTTACTTCATTTTCTGCTATAACGACCATATCATCAGCATAACACTGTGCAAGAGGCCAGTTACTAGGAAGGGTTATGAAAAGCTGATTTTAGTAGTAGTCTGTCGACAAAATTCTGTTATCTAATATATTTGCCAATTGTACAAAAATACTGAAAATGTGATACAATATTACGCTTCCTCGTCTGATATTGGAAAGTATCCAACAATTGAAAATGGACTCTCTAATTTATAATCATAGGATACTTTATTGCTAAATGTTAATATACACGTCGATCTAATTTTTCAGTTTTCTACATGTTTGTAGTTTGAATTAACTTGATATTGTGAAATTTTTATATCATTTACACATTCGCAAGCTGGTAAGATTTGGCCTATCAGGTATATGCGTGGGATTACAATTGAATGAAAAATTGCAATTATAAAGGTTATCAGGCGGAATATTGGAGTGTTTTTTAGGTGAACAGAAAAGGATACATATAGTGAGACAAATGGTATATAGAATTTGTTTTCAGTTATAGTTATTTGGTGTTTAAATTGAGTTTGAAATCTGTTTGATTGTTGTTTCCTTATAGAATACTACTCATAACAAATTCCGAAACAAAAACTAATTTATTCATTGGCAAGAAAAATTTCACTAGTTAATAATTTAGCAGCGCCCAGCATTCTCAAAATGAAGTATTCAATAAACCATTCAGAAAAAAATAAAATTATAATGTGCTCTTGTGTCATAAGATTTCCACTGGGAGAAGGAGTCTACATGTATATAAAATTAATGTTATACAGTATTATAAAGTTATCCTTTGTGTACTAATTTTTTTAATTAGGCATTGCAAATAGTAGGATGTACATAATATTTTATCTAAATTTTGGACTTAAACTTTAAACAAGTCATGGACCTATCGTATGAATAATGAAATATTGCCAGAAATTTCTGGGTGTCCAGTCCGGCATGTGACCATGGCTGACTACATGCCCGGGCGAGCCTCTGGTATGCCTGGGGCATGCGGGCACCCACTAACGTTAAGCCCTGGAGTAAAGGTAAAATGAAAGATTATCCAGCAGAGCCTGTGAATGTGCAGCATTACAATGGACTTAAAAAGCCAGCTATGCCAAAAGTAAAATCTCTATACAATGTGCTTTCTCTTGCAGTACTTGCTACAAAAGTCATTAATGCTCAGAGAGCAGAGTCCCTTGATTTTGACTTCCTTCAACAGATCCTAATTGGCAAATCAACACCAGAGTACAATGGCTTTAACACCAGATTGTCAAGGGAACAAGGTCATTCAATCAAGCCAAAAACAAAGGCAATCTATACACCTTTGATTGATATGAAACCATCAAACCCAGACACTATAATGACAGCAATGATGAAAGCACAGCAGATGACACAGGGAACAAATCAGTCGACAACTTTGCTAACATTCAATCAACAACTTTACAAGGTGGCTGCGGATGCTTTGTGGACTTAACCAGATAAGTTTAAGTCATAAATTCCTTGCCTTGGTGGTATGCACATACTGATGAGTTTTGTTGGTGCTTTTGGGACCTTGATGCCTAACACTGGTCTAGAAGAACTTATGTCATCCACATCTGGAGGAGTGGCGAAGATGCTGTCAGGAAAGAAGTTTCCACAGAATGTCCGAGCACTTTGAATGGTGGTGGAGCTTCTCCGATAGATCATCCCTCTTACTGAGAACTTCTCCAGACTGATGTCCGAGCTTGAGAACAGGTATTAATATTATTTCAAACATATACAAAAATGGCAGTCATTCTCTATGTCTCAAATCAGTACTCAATCATTTTGCACTTAATTACAGGGCCTCAAGGAATAGAACTACAAAGTTGTAAGTCGACTGTCTGATAAAACCTATGTTCATGGTGATGAAGATCATCAGGGCTGAGAGAGATGCAGACTGGCCTCTTCATCTGGCTGCGATAGCAGATATGATGCCATACTTCTTTGCAAGTGGCGATTTCAACTATACAAGGTATAGTTTCATTGCATTAACTTCCAGCGCAATTGCATTGCTTTTCATTTTAAGTGTTGTTATACAACATACATGTACTGTTTTTGTACATGATTGATAAAAAATTAGCTGCCACCAGATTTTGTATAATGTGGTCCATTACATAACATATATTGTGATAAAAATTTGTCTCTCTCATAACGTTATCTTTTCAGGTACTGTCTATACAACATAAGATCCATGGAATCCCTACCAAAAGATATACTTGCTGAGTTCATTACGGGCAACCACGTGATGAGACACAATCCCAGCATCCTGCTGTCCCTTCTGTCTCTCGATGGGCCCTGAGCCTGCATGTTTGTAGCCAGCTTCATCTAGATCTTGCAGCAATGAAGGAAGGACCTCAGCAGAAGCAAGTAACTCATCACAAAGAGGAAAACTACTCAAGAATAAAGAGTGATGCAGCAGACAGAGGCAAACTCACTGTGCGGAAGCGAGGCGGGTGGAACTGTTATTGTGCCACTTATTTATAACATGTTTGCAACTTGTGGTAATTATCTGTTAATCAGAAAAATCTCATTAACTATTGCTATATATCTGCAATATTCTAGCCCTAGTAGCAGATATTCATTGAAGTATTATTCATTATTGATGTTTGATTTTAGTTAATAAGTAACTGTCGAAGAGCAATAATGAATGGCAATTATGGTAAGATTACATGCTAGATTTTGTTATGAATTATTTTTCATGGTTTGCTCAAACACTGAAATAACCACAAGCCTGTTTATCTTTACTTAAAATGGGTAATGGCTTCAGTATCTGCAAACAGGTTTTTGGTGGGTTGTTATAACGTAAGGATGATATAAATATTTGTTACAATAAAAGACTATACAAAAAAAAAAATGTTTATATGTTCAACTTTGTTGTCCTAAAAATATACATAAAGACACTCAAATCATCTTTCTATGATATATGACAAGGGAATTATGAGTGATCGTTGTGTTTCGAGTGGCCATTTTGTTTTTCGACTGTGAAACAATTTCCTCAAGGGTGGCTCAAGACGGGCACCCAGCAGAATCCCGCTCAGGACATGTCAAAGTACAAGAATCAATCATAAAACATCATCAATGACACAAAACATGCTTCTGCTAAATTCTGCTGGACTATAGCAAAGTGTGCATTGTTTTTGCGTAATATTTTTGCACGGTCGGGACTATGTTACAGAAAACTTATAATAATTAGTAGAAATGTAGATGTACACGTATACTTTTATTACATTACTAAATTAACATTTCACATAAAAATGGATTAAAAATAAAATCTTTAAAATGTGTAAACATTACAACGTATATAATTTTATTTACAGAAAATGACACACTTGTAAAAATTACAAATCCTAGTAGTAGTGGAAAGACTTTGAAAAACAAAGTCAAAGAGGGAAAATCTGTACGGATGTTGTTGTGTGGTGGAGATGCTGGTACTGCAACATGTGTTGGCTTTGACAACTCACATGACCCTATTTGTTGAATAAGCGAGAACAAAAATTTAAAAAAAAAAAATTGCGTAGGTTTCGATGCATCAGACGAAGACTTTGCTTTCTGGAGTCATGATTGTCACAAACATGAGACATGGCACCCCTCCATGAAGCTCTTGGAAAGATAGATGTGGATCAGTATATAAGGGAATGTGAGAGACTTCTCTGCCACCGTGAAGATTTTGAAGATGATGCTAGCTTTTCCAAGCATTTCAAATTTGAGCTGGCTGGATACCTCCAGTGTCAAGGGCTCACGCAAGAAGATACTGACCTAATAACTGGAAAACTCTTCGAAGAAATATCGCTTATGATGGCGATTTGGTAGATAGGTAAGGATGGAAGCTTCTGGGCTCGAAACACATATTTCATTACTTCATTTTTTCTTCTTTTTCTTCTTTTTTGCTTTTAGCATGACGAATCCAGAAGCTATAAGAATTCTTCTTAATATGTTGCTTACAATTGTTTTCAATTTTTGTCATGGTTACACTTAATGTTATTCAAATACAATAAGTACAGGAAAAGAAAAGTTTCTGATGAAATAAAATAAATCAATTAAAGGTGCTAGCTACTGCACTTTCTACAACAAATTTAAAAAAAGAACAAAAATTTTCACAACACCTTAGTGGAGAAAGAGCATTGCGGTACTTTGCACAGAAGCAAGAGGCAAAAGATTTAGCATAAAAAGAAAAGATGAAAAGGATATCGATCAGAGAGAAGAAATGGTTGGAAAAGCTAGAAAGATTGAAAGAAAAAGATAATAAAAATAAAGCAAAGAATGTCAAATCCAACAAAAAACAAATTTCAAACAAAATGAATAAGAAAAAGCTACAGTCTGTCCAGTAATTATTTTTACAGCTTAGATAGCAGTTTTCAGGAACATATACCATGGTTACTGGCAATCCAGCAAAATGTAATAATATGCCATTGTATAGTACTTCTAACAACGACCTGAAAAGTGCTCTTATGTACTGGAGGCTGGCCATGGAAGAGAGATTCAGAGACGGTTTTGATGTAATACAGAAACCAGTTTATACACTGCAAATACTTTACAGCCATAATGACCTTTAACCTTACTTCGTAAGATTACATAAGGATGCACGGACCCATGACTTACGTATAACATAACGATATTGACGTATGATACTGCACTTTGTGCAGGTGCTATGAATACCACTCGAAAATAAGCATGATTTTAACATTTTATGAGTATATAAAACATAATCTGGACTATTGTGTTATCATCTGAGCAAGCCCTTTTTTACTCTGCCCAAAGCAAGGTAAGTTTTATGAAATTCGGTTAAGATTGAAGAAAATTATTTGGAAAAAGGAAGGATACAAAAACAACACTTGACAAAGTATACCACTCCTGTAAGTAGTAAGTGTGGCATAAAAGGATGATTAAAATATTTGTTACAATAAAAGACTATACAAAAAAAAAAAATGTTTATATGTTCAACTTTGTTGTCCTCAAAAAATATACATAAAATCACTCAAATCATCTTTCTATAATATATAACAAGGGAATTATGAGTGATCGTTGTGTTTCGGGGTGGCCATTTTGTTTTTCGACTGTGAAACAATTTCCTCAAGGGTGCCTCAAGACGGGTACCCAGCAGAATCCTGCTGAGGACATCCCTCCACAGGGTACAGACTTAAATGGCCAGTTCCTGACACATTTACATATATTATAACCAAGAAATACTAAATATCATCAACCTAACCAGCCTTTGTCAAGGAAAGAATACATGGACGAGAGGTATAAGATATACCTCCAAAGTTCAAATTTTAACATATACCATACTCAACGTACTAGCCCCACCAAGGCTGGTGAGAAGAGTGGTGGATATTATTCCATGAACAAGAAGGTAAGTTTTATGAAATTCAGTTAAGATTGAAGAAAGTTATTTGGGAAAAGCCAGGATACAAAAACAACACTTGACAAAGTATACCACTCCTGTAAGTAGTAAGTGTGGCATAAAAGGATGATTAAAAAGAAAAATCAGCTTTGAATTGGAGGCAAACGTGATGGAAAACTTATGCTTGGAAGGGACAATTGAGATCCCAGGCAACCAGGCCACACCCTCTGAATGAGGAATAATTAGGGCCTGTTTTAAACAAATTTAGGATTTGATTGATTGATTGATTGGCTGACACCTGCATTTGTAATAACTTGATACATATAGATTAGATACAGTTATGGATTTTACTAGCTTAAAAACTAATTTTTCAATCTTTAAGGAGGCCTACAAGCGTGCATGAACATTTATTGGAATTTACACTGTACAAATTTTATTGTATTTCATTGCATGAACATTTATTGGAATTTACACTGTACAAATTTTATTGTATTTCATTGTTTTTTATTGCATGAATTTTATAATAAATAGAACTTTTTACCTGTTACTATGACAAAGAAAAAACAAAGTGAACCTTTGCGGTCCCATGTAGTAGTCTCTTGCCAGCAGAAAGATGAAGCCTTTAACCCTTTGACGGTCGCCGTATTTTGGACGTGTGACGTACATTCACATCACACAATGTCATTGATTTTCAGATTTTGTTGTCGTAGTTACTGCGAGTTCTGCAGGTTTACTGAAGAGCCTAAATATTATCATACTTATCCAGGACATGTGGAATGCGATGCAGATTCTTATTTTCACACTTAGAGCTCATAATATTTCGTATTTTGTACGACATGTCCGTCGACGCCATCGCATGTTTTATCTCTCGATTCAAAACGTTGTCATTTGACAGCCCGAGGTGATCCGATGTTATGGTATGAATGCAAGGTGTTTTGTGACGTATAACCTACCATTCTCCGCAGAATGGCATACAGCATAATGTGAAATTGTTAATATTAATATCGGACATACGTTTCATTCACAAAATAAGAGATTGCAGTCCTGTTTCTTTTGCTGGCGTCAACATTTTTGAGTGATCGTGCACTTGCTGCTAAATCTTCCGCTATTGCGACATGAAGACTAATAACACATTCCTGACACTTTCCTTGTGTATTCTATATCGTGTCCGCCAAACACTGGTAGATATTATAAATGGCTCCATTTCATCATTATCGTTGAAATCTACATTTTATAGAGAAATAATTGTAGTCCACACTTACCGCCATATTAGCTGTCAATTTCGCTGTCGGAAATGCTTCTGATTGGCTGAAACAGTAGCCTTGCCCCAGCATGCGTATTTTGCAATGCTGCTATGCTTGTTAAACGCTGTTGGCAGAGGCTACAGCCTCAGAAATGGGCGTAAACGCAGGAAATATAATGAAGGAATAAATTATTTTTGTGAGGTCAGGGTTCACCGCATACTAATGAGTTGTTTACAAATAGATAGCAAAATGCACGCAAAATCTTTTTTGACACTAAAGCCGATGGGGTTTTGTGACGACAAATAATTATATTTAGTGGTCAAAGTTGAGTACCGAATACTGGTGTTTCATCTCTAAGTATGTCTTCTTTGAAAAAAAAAATATAAAAAATGGTTTATTTACTATAAAAAATGGTTTATACGTGGTCTTGCACGATGCATGTTGCAAGGTTTGATGACTTATGTTTTGAATGGATTTTTATGGCATGCATTAAGGCATAAATGCCTTTCCGACCGGCAAAGGGTTCATTCACAACATTTGCATCAGCAGCAGCCACGGCTTTGTTGGAATCATGTGGCAGATTAAAAACATCTTGATCATTAGAAGCAACATTGTTTATCTTCTTGAAAAATGAATGTATGTTAAGCTGTTTGGCCAAATTATTTTAGGTTTTATATACACAGCAGAAAATCAACACAGTAGTGTACTGCACATGAATACTGGTATTTGTTCTGCATCACTAGATCTAGATGTACGTCACTTGCACTATGAAACGTTGCCCGTAAGTCCGCAGTTTCTACCGTAAATGTAGTAATATGTGGTGCGGTAAAAAATATTTGCGGGCTATTAATGTTTGAGAGCTATTTAATTTTGCGTTTTGTATACCACCCGCGAAATTCGCTGATTAAATCGTGCGCGAATATTTCTAGTTTTACAGTATATGCTTTTAATTACATTTTTACACTATCAAAGTTCTTGAAAGAACCAAATTGAAGACATGATGACCAGCTTTTAAAAAAAAAGTATAAACTGTTAGAGTTTTCATTACAATAGAATCAGGTTACATAGGTACAAACACTTTGATCACATGCTTCCTTAGTTATGATTCCACTTCACCCTGATCGTTGCTGGTATTTTGACATGCCAAATAGAAAT
>JAGTTF010000603.1:0-11875 GCA_019095985.1 Streblospio benedicti
AAAAAGACAATTTGAAATGGAAATGTCATTTCCACCATACGTGTCATCAAAATAATGCAGTTGATTATACTTACAATCTAAGTTTGTTTTATAATTAATACTAAGTTTGCTTGTAACGATATTAGAAAGATAGAATTAAGCTTTATAGCAGGAAATCATACGGTTAGATCTACAAATCAATGCAATAATTCAGGATATCAGAGAATGTGGAGGTCTTGTTGATTTACAAGATCTGAATCAAGATGTTCGTGATAGAGTTGCCGAGTTGAAAAGTAGAATAAAGGAGTTGGATACATTGGCCAATGAGCAAGACAGGGAGACTGACAGAGTGGCACTCTTGCAGGATGTTGATAATCATAATAAACAGCTTGCCTGTGCAGGTACAGTATAAACATAATATTCAACCATAAATAGTATCTAAGCATGAGGATCAATATTCCAACCATAAATATGTCTCTAAGCAGAATTTGAGGATCGGAATTAAAGCCAATATTTTGAGAATATTAAGATATGGATTAGCTAACTCTTCACAAGTACTAGCTAGTAGATAAATCAACAAATTGTGTTTTCCACAAACTGCCAAATATCAAAATATTTTCCTCAAAGCAGTGATAATGAACATATTAAAACTTCAATGATCATGCAGCAGTGCAAGTGTGGTATAGAAAAATAAACTTTTACCTATGATTTGACTTATTTCCAGACCAACCTACGCAAGGCAAACCTTGCATCACAGCTGGCTATAGAGAAACGAGAGAAAGACAGTCTTCTAGGAGAAAATGATAATTCTGGAACCGTCCGACATCGCACACACAAGGAAGGTAAAATATAAAACCATAAACAGAGATTGAGTGATCGATCAAAACATTGCTGATTGCATTGTTCTGTGAAAGATACTGAATAGATCGGATCTTTGTTTCCTCAATCGAAAATTTGTCAGACATAGCTACCATGCAGTATTGTCCAAACATTACAATACTAGCTTGATGTCATTGATTTTGCAGGCTTATAATAATGTTAGAATGGAGCATTCATGTATTTTTATGTAGAGAACAAAACAAACATAGAAGACTAGATACCAGACTCTCCTTCCAACACGTTTTTTTAGACCGACACGTCAAATAATTTTGTGTGGTCGGTTTGAAACCATGTCTCCATATGGCAGCAACCACATTGTAACAACATTCTTTTTTCTATTCTATTTTTCAACTATAAAATATTGAAAGATTATTGTTGATAATCAATAATCGATTTGGCAGCTATGCAAATAATTGATAAGATAGAGAATCTGATATAGAGTAGGCCTATTGTAAAATTTAAAATTCCCTTCACTAATAACTAGTGAATTATTTCAGAACTTCATGTAAAAACTTCAATGTATATAATATTTTTGTATGAAGTTTTTTAGTTGCAATGTTGTCCAAAAAGCTGTGTTATATGCAAAAATTTACACTAGTTTGCCAGAATGTGATATCATATTCAGTGATGCAGCCAGGATGCGGGATCACGGGATTCCCGCGAAAATATACAGGCTTGGCACTATTTTATGAATGCAGAGCGTCAAGATTGGCGCTAAAAGAAGAAAGATGGCGCATTGTTTTCACATCTTTGCAGGTTTATATATCAAAATCATATTCTGGATAGCTTTTATTTTGTTTACCTGAAAGTGCATACTACGCAGATATGGTTACATATATGCTGGGCTAGCGCTAGACCCATCTAAAATTTAGCCAATTGGCTAAACGACGAAATTTTTTTTTAGCCAATTGAATTTTTTTTTAGCCAATTGGCTAAAGAACTAAATTATTCTTTAGCCAATTGAATTTCGTTTTAGCCAAGCAAAAACCTATGTAAAGTAATTAACATGGTAATGATAACACAAAACATCATTACTTTTAATTACTTTGACAATATTTCTACTTTAAATATCTTAATGATATCTGATCAAATTGTGTTTAATTTTCCGACGCTCCGGTGAGACCGATGAAGGTTATATAACTTTCAAAACTTGAGGAAAAGACGCTGCTGATGACAGCTTTGCAACAACCAATGAAATTCATTGGCCATTGAATAATGAATACCAACTTTTGATAACACATATACACTATATTTTCCTGATTTTAAAGCAATTTTTCTGAGGGTGGCCCGGTGTGACTGGACGAAGGAGACCTATGCACGTCTCTTTTCGAAACCACTCGGGCGCTGGCTCCGCCATTGGGCCCCCACGTTGATAGGTGTCATGCCAGGGGGAGTGGGGATGTACTTCCATTTTTGTTCATATTTTATCATTACATTGTGAGATTCAAACGGCTGCACTTATTAAAAACTACCAGCCTTAATTCTTTATTATTAACCCTCTTATATTGCTTCCAGACGTTTAACGTGCATACCCCCCTCAATGACGCGACCGAGAAATTGATTCACGTAAATAAAACATCTTCGATGTTAATGGTTTTGACTGTATTTCGTGTTTTATAAGAAGTATTGCAGAGCCTAAAGTAATAGGAATTTCAACATGCCAATTGGCGTACGTGCATAAAACCGCATGTAGTTTCAGATTTTTATCATTAAGGCCGCATCCCACTGCTAGAACGTAAGCTCGACGCATGAATTCCAGGAGATTTCCTGGTAAAATGATCTTTACGTCGAGCCTACGCTGAAAAGTGGATCCATTTTATGGCCGGTTGTTTTTTTGTTTTTTTTCTCAGCGCTTAAGCTAGCGCACACCTAGCATAAAGTTGGCCTTAGTCTGGCGCAAGTGTGGCGTAAGTCCGTTAGTCATACGTCACTCATACGTTAATGTTACGCTACCTTTAAGTTTAAATGTCCGTCCGCCTTACGCCACACGCCTAACATGCGCCTAATATATTACGCTGGTCATCAGCCGAAGTTACGCCCATACTGCGCCCGAATTACGCCAATTTTTACGCCGAGTAAATCTCTACGACCACTATGCGCCTACCCCACGCTACCCTTACGCTGGCGTGACGGGCAGACGAGCATGAGTATGATTGAGGCGGGCGCCACTGCGGCGCATAAAAACTCCGAGGCCTGATGGGTCGGCGTATGGAATTTTACGCTGCTCATACTTTGAGCAGCCCAAAGTATTGGCGGGCGTAAGAAATTGCCCCGATCGATGATCTTCCTAGAAATCTGAGGCCGGCGCATTGCATGGGCGCTAGAAGACGCAAAGAATGCGCATAGAAAACGCAAGCCCACCGTACTCGACAGATGCCCGGCGTAAGACCAATTTTTATGGATTTCCTTGCGCCGGTCTTCAGCTACCACTACGCTCCCGTTAGTGGGACGCGGCTTTAAGGTGGTTATTTTACTTGATCTTTATGTTTAAAAAATTATGTAAACTAACATCCCAAGCAATTGCCGATTCGGTTCGACTGGCCGGCATCAGATTTTAAACTGCGTAGTATCACAACTTATACTAATCGTGGCAACATTTGGTTTCGGTTACAAACCAACCACAGCATAAATCATCGTATTCTTATAATAACACACATTTACTTATAATATTTTGCTCCATAAATGCTTGCAAACATGACAATACTAAATGTCAGCCACTCCTCTTTTGGAAGTCCGATTGCAAATGTCAATCAAGCCAGAAGACATATATTACTTCTCCGACGTTCACACTTGATCAATAGTTTGCCAATCGCCTCTCTTGTCATCCGGATTATAAGATATAATTAGATGAGGCACCGGAGACGATTAATATTGAGATTTTTGAACAAAAATTAGACAACCTGCGCCATGACAGTTGCTTATCGTGTGCAGAAAACTAGGTCGGTGATCATTGATTGGTCAAAAACACGGCACAGCCTCTATCAAGCATGCAGGGTTACCAGAGATTCATAAAGGACAAAATGGCATTGAGGCTCGTTGCATGGTAGCCTAAATCTAATGTGTTTCACGGCGATTTGATCTTTGTGCATCTTTGTTGTCAATGCGTGAACGGCGTTCCGAAATGTTGTCAACTAGAATGATTGACGGCGAACGGCGTTGTGACATTTAGTCTCGATTTAGTGGACAAAATTCGTTTTTTACGAATTTTTCTTGAATAAAAATTATTCACCACATTGGCGAAAGAGTAAGCAAAATCTCTCGCCCATCCTTAAAATCTCTCGCCCATGGCGATAAAACGAACCTTCGCGCGAGCCTAGATATGTCAGTGTAACCGCACTACTGTAAAAGCAATTACTGAACAGAGATCGCGTCCACAAAACAAAGCAATGGAAAAGATCACTGATTGCGTTATGAAAGGCTCCTAAAAAAGCGGCATGGTAAAAATATACGCCGTTATGATACCTATATTGAATAGTTTATCGTTTGCTCTGGCCCAGGCAAAATTTTGTTTGGCCCCATTTTATAAATTTCATGGGCCAATTGGCCCCACCGCCTTGAAACCTGGCTGCATCACTGCATATTAGCTTTATTTGAATAAGTTTCACAATTTGATATCATATATAAATATCATAGATAATATATAAATATTTTAAACTGAGAAAATACTTGTTTACTGTAGGATCAGCTAGATTTTTTCTTGTGTTGTAGGTATGGCGAAAACGGCTAGCAACATTACAGATAGTCTAACCAGCCTTAGCCGCAATATGGCCGCACAGGTGCAAGCGCAGGAGGCTACACTCGGCACGTTGGCTCGGTCGTCAGGACAGGTGGGTCTGATATCATTCTTACATCTATGGATCCTTTTGATATGGAAAAATGTTGCATCTTCTGTGTGGACTTTTTTATGTGTTTGCCGTTCTAAATTCAAAGGGAGACTTATCTTATGCTACTGGGTTAGAAATTAATATAATCAGAACACTGATAACAAAATAGCCAGTGCAGAACATCTTTGCTGGTGAACTTCTTGCCTGTCGATTCACTTTTCGGTCTATTCAAGTTTTGTTGGAAATTCAGTTGACAATCAAAATGCGTGCACAAAGATTTATGTGGATTTTTCTACTCCAAATGCTGTATATTGATTGCTCCCCAAAATCTAGTACAACTTGCAAAAATTAATGAGTAAACTTAAAAAAAATAAGCCTCTCTTTGACTAGAATTTTGTATGTAAAAAAATTAATTTGTGGTGCCATTTTAGAATGAATGTGTGTATTAATCTAATTTTTGATAATTTGTGGGATTTATTTATATTATATGTGTGTTTGTTCTTTTGCTTTTGACGTATATATCATAACATTATGCTTAAGTCTAGATATAACTGCTTATAATTATTTATTTGTGCTTTAATAGTGATTGCAACTTACTGTATCACTTTTTCAAAACTTATTCTTATATAATAGGTCATGAGCTGTGGGTTGAGATAACTATATAACTGTGGCTAGGGAAAAAATCAATCCAAGTGTCATGATCTGGTTCGCCATGACCCTGGTTATTTTGTGGTTATTTAAAAAAAATCAATCAACGCCTAGCGTAGGTTACTATCTATTGTACGTCATCTATGGATGACTCAATTATTTACATAACATAAATAATCACTTCAGTACAATATAAACCATCAATGACATTGATTATATATAGACAATGTACTAAAGTACGTAGAAACGCATCCTGACGAAAGACTCGTAACGTTATTTTGTTAGCTAGTGCGGTAATTCTGATTCGGCATCGCCATGTGCACTTGTCAAATGACAACTTCAATATTTTAACGTCCTGTAATAACGTTTTGCAGACGGTTACTGACAAGTTGGAATTATTTTATAACCCGGGTTAATGACCTTGGAAAATAAATAATTAATTGCCCAAAAGGACGATTTTTCACCGGGCAACCTGGGTCATGGCGAACAGGATCATATGCTAAACAAACACCTTTTGTCTCATTGGTTTTACCCTGTTATGAATACCTAGTGACCTTACACTGCAATGTCACATGGTAAATTGCTGTTTAAAAAAAGAATGAAATATCTTCATAAAACTTATTCAGAAGATATTTATTATTGGAATACATTAGATAATTTTGATATTATAATATTGTAAAAAGGATTTGATCATTTGAATGAAAACCGACTGTGCTCATTACTTCTAAAATTTTGATTAGTGTTTGATCTGTGTTGGTGTGTGTTTTATTGATAAGAGTTGATACTGCTTTGTAATAATTACTTATAACTTGATCTATGATTTTTAATGTAAATTGTATGTAGTTCTAATGATGCTCTGTGATACCTTTTGACAGAAACGCAATTGCGAGATAAGTAACAGTAGACGGAAGGATGAACAATGACTGAACAAAGGCAGAGTATGTGGCTGTTTCTAACATCTCCAAACAGCAAACATAGTACAATTAAATTTGTCAGACCAAACTGTGGCAAAAAACACATTAAATGTTTTTACGGGATTTGGGTTCTTTACTTTAGTAGTTCTGTTTATGTTGCTGTTTGAAATGCCGTATTTCAACATTTTACAAGGGAACTATTTTGTTATTAACTAAAGTATGGGTAGGGGGTGAATAATGTGATGTACAAACTAATTTTACTCTTCTATCATGTTGACATTGAAAACAGGCTTTTTATAACATGACAACAAAACCTTGAAAACAAACCAGGCATGTGATATAATTTGACAAAATTTAACGTTTTCATTTTGACTTTGTTTAATTATATTGGCTCTAATCTAAGCAAATATATATTGAAAATACACATCTATCTAATGGAACTACAAAATTAATGATATATACAATAATTCATGCTTCAAAAACATCAAATTTGAAGAACATTGTGATCTAGTTATCTATGAATTTGATTCATATGAATTCGAGAAAAACGGCTAAAACTATAATGATGTACCAAAGAGATCATTGTATGATGTCGTCAACGTTTTTCATAATGATTTATTGAACTTACTTATTACAAATAACAGTGATTTTCATAACCTCATTGTGTACTTGCTGATTTTTTATTATTGACACACTGCATAAATTCTCATGTACATTCCAGTATTGAGATATGTGAACAGAACTAACCATCTAGAAGATTCGCAGATTATTGTCTTGATACTCCTGTATTATTCTAGTAAACTTTTTTATTGAACACTTATTTCCTACGATTCATCATCGAATGTGTATTTCAGACCTTTGATATAAATGGCCACCCTTTGTGTGTTGCAGGTGGTGGAGACACATGAGGAGTTCAAGGCCATGTCTGGCCACATCGCGACATCACGGAAAATCCTGACGCGGTATGGCCGTCGTGAGGTCACTGATAAGCTGCTCATCTTCCTCGCACTAGTCTTCTTCTTTGCCACCGTGCTGTACATTGTCAAGAAGCGTTTCTTTGGCTCAGCAAGTGTCCTTGAGGCAGCAGGACTCAACAATGCCAATGACAGTGTTGTGTGAAAGAAACTGATTTTTTTTTTAAATATTTGTTGAGGAGGGGGCGAGATAAGGGCTGTGTCTGTTTAATAATTGTCAGGAAGTGTGAGCGTCTTAAAAGCCTGCGTCAGGACTCGCTCATGGCAATACCACTGATGTATGAATGTATTTTTTTTTTGTGAAACTTTGTTTAGATCTCAGGGTCAAGATTAGGTAGGAAAGTGCTGCTAGTCACGAGGATGAGTCACCATTGATGATAGATTGTTTCCATGAAATATCCACTCTTTGTGCTAAAAAATCGACAAGTTTCTAGTTCTCAGTTTATCTGAATGAGTGCTTTTCCATGACCCTGGGATTTTTAGTGAGGTTGGAGGAGAGTGGATGTCGGGAAGGGCTTTGGGAATGGAGTGACATGTCCACTAAGTTATCAATCAACCGACTAATATCAAAGCTTTAGCGTATGAAAATGGATATTTGATTTTGATTTTTTTGCCAGAAATAAGAAAAGTATTATTGTACATTGTTTTTGAAAGGTATGTAGTAGGCATTTATATAGTAAGACCTGTACTACCCAGACAACATTTATGCCATATGGATTTGTCTTTTGTAAACTATAATCAGCCTTGTGTTTTGAGGCAAGTGGGCATTTGGTATAGGTTTATGTAGTCAAACTTTTATTCTTCATAACGCGATCCTAAGAACAATAGGAAAGCTCAAGATTGTATTGTTTTGTAAGCGTGTACGTGAACACCTTTCTGAGTAATATGAGACCATCCATTAGTTTTGGCCAAATGGTCGTTTTATGGAAGATAATGTAAATACATGTAATTGCATATCCTAGTGTGAAAAGCAGTACATGGTGATCTATGATCGAAAAATATATAAATACATGTAATTATGTTGAAATATGTATGACAGCTACAAATGTTTATGTTTGAACTTTGACTTGAAAGCAGAAAGTAAAGATATGTTTCTTTGTTTTATTTGATTTTGGAGTATTTGTTTATTTATTCATTTGTTTCACTTGAAAAGAAATATCTTATCTATTTATTTGTTATACTTTATTTAAAAGCAATGTCTATGTGCAAACTGCTTTGAAAAGTGTTTGTTAATTAAGAAATATGTGAAAATGATGTGAAAATGGGATTGATAACTTTTAGCTGCTAATGAAGTAATTGTAAGACTAAAAAGTCTTTCCAAATGTGATGAAAATATTTTTGTATAGGTTAATCGGATATCAAACTTAGATTATATAAGGTTATTTGGTTACAAAATTATTTTAAAATCATTTAGTTTTAGATTAAGAATCACGAAAACTTTCAGTATCAACTAATGTACAATAAAATTCATTTTAAATAGAAAAAAGCTTTTTTGCCCTGGACCCAAAACCGCAAGCATGCCAGCTAAGTAATTGATAAATAAAAGAGGTACAGATATATGTTGTAAATGAAAGCATCGTCTTGCCTGAAAGGAGTAGGACAATGCTAACGAGTTTATTTGGAAATTAATTTGGTGGGGTCATGAAAACGACACACAAGATTAGTATAACAAGATATATGTACAGGTAATGGAATAATTAACATAGATGCAATAGTAACCTTATCCAACTGACTTTTGCTGTAGTATGTACAGAGATTACAATAAAACAAATTTACAAATTATGATTAAAGAAAGAACATCCTGCTAAAAAGAAGTCTGCTTTAAAACCTCCCTTAAAACCCCAATGGGAAAAAGGGGGAGGAAAAGCATGACATATCAGATGACCATTATAATCACTTTTACTATCATGATATGCTAATATGTATACAATTGTTAAACACATTGTGCTAAAACAAGGAAATAAACCCCTATATGCACACTGACATGATTACCAAACACAAACATCAAGTTACAAACATAAATAAGTTACAAACATATAACCCAGTCGTACAGCACATAAATAAACTTATATAAGTAGAAAAGGGTGACTGATGGGGAAGTGGAGGAAAACAATTTGTAATGTAAAATTTCAACTGAAAGGTATGGAGGGAGCAAACTGCTAGTATAACTGATGATACTATACTGAGGAGAGGTGAAATGAGGTGAATGACTAAAGGCCAATGTCTTAGCAGACAAAGGGGAGATGGAAAGAGGCTAAATGTACATGGTTCATTTAAAGGTAAAATAGTATGACGGCTGAACAACTCATAGAATAAAATTAAATTACTGGCGTTCTAAGTCAGGACAAAAACAAGATTTTCATTTGGTTGAAAAACTCACATTTTTGCCCTGGACCCAAAACCGCAAGCATGCCAGCTAAGTGATTCACAGCAGAAGCAGCTTGAAGGGTTCCTGATAGTGCTGCTTTGCCCCAATGCAGGATATGATTAAGCTGTGATGCAGTGGCAATCATCCTCCACCTGAACCTCCTACACCCACAAAGAAGAAAAATAAGACGTCCACCACAAATTAAAGCTGAATCCAGGAAATTAGAACAACTGTAACCTAGAATATTTCAAGACTACTAGATTTTCATCTATAAATTTTTTGTGACTATTCCTCCCTCCCTCCCTCCCTCCCTCCCTCCTCCCTCCTCCTCCCTCCCCTCCTCCCTCCCTCCCTCCTCCCTCCCCTCCCCTCCCCCTCCCTCCTCCTCCCTCCTCCCTCCTCCCTCCTCCTCCCTCCTCCTCCCTCCTCCCCCTCCCTCCCTCCCTCCCTCCCTCCCTCCCTCCTCCCTCCTCCCCTCCCTCCCTCCCCTCCTCCCTCCCTCCTCCTCCCTCCCCTCCCTCCCTCCTCCCTCCCTCCTCCCTCCCTCCCTCCCTCCCTCCCTCCCTCCCTCCCTCCTCCTCCTCCCTCCCTCCCTCCCTCCCTCCCCCCTCCCTCCTCACTCCCTCCCCCCCTCCCTCCCTCCTCCCCCTCCTCCCTCCCTCCCTCCCTCCCTCCCGCCCTCCTCCCTCCAACCCTTGTAATGAAATTAATACGATTTGTATGTATGAATATTTGATTTGATATTCTTTGGAAATATAAGTCCAACCTATATAACATTCCTAACAAGATACTCAAAACATCGTAAAAAGCTTGAGCCTTCTGTTCATCATTGTTCTTTTATTCAATGTTCAATCATCAACTGACTAATACAATACAGGGAACAGTACTATGTACATTACAGTATGCTATTACATTAATACATTGGAGGTTGGTCACTTTATACTCTGCGACTATTATGCGACTATTATGACATCTCCCCTTTTACAAAGCATAAAGAATTTAGGCCCCAATAATAATGCTTTACAAACGTCTAAAATTCTTTTCAGTCAAACATTAGACCACGAAATACACCAGGACTATTATAAAACACATATAAAATAAACATACTCTAAACTCCACAAAAATCTGTTAGTTCTTAATTTCTCACAATAATATTTCAGTTCAAATTAAAACTCATTACATTAAAACACATTATCAATTCAAACGTCGGTCACTATTCGTGTACATCTAAACTCACATATATCTTTAGCATTCCTCTATATATCGCCTTGGTCTCCTTGTGACTCTACTACTAGTGCGGCGAACAAAGTTTGGTACTGGTGTTTGCACTTGTTGTGCAGGCGTGTCAGCAAGTGGTTCAGGAGATTCCTCTTCTTGTATATCTACATCTGGCGGTTCAACTACAGTTGGTAAGTTTGGTACATTTTGCAGATGAACTCTATTCCTCCTTAGAGTTCCACTGGGTGTGTCAACTAAATAGGTGCGATTACTTTTATCAACAGTAACAATTCTACCAGACTTTCCCCATCTGTCTCCTTCATCACTGCACAGTAAGACTGGCTGGTGTGGCTGAAGTGTAGGCAGTTCTCGAGCCCCATGACGTCTGTCATAGTTCATTTTATATGCTGTCTTGCTACTTAAGCTGTATTTGCTATAATAACCAACTCGAACGTAAATGGCTTGCACACGCTTTATTACGACTTTTAGAACTTCTGCTCAACTGCCGGGAGAGTTCCACTACATAACGTACTCAGATATTTCGTTGCTAGATACAACATCCCTTTCCTTCTTCACAAAGAACAAATGTAATGTTAAACACTGGTTACATCCATTTAGTTACACTGTCAATGAATAAATGTCATGCAACTTTGCCTTTGCGTAGCCAATACATATTTAACTAACAAAACATCTTAATTTAATTAAAGTAGAAGCATGTCATGAATTAGAGAATAACAAGTTGATCAAATTCTCACTACCTTCAACTTTAAACTTAACTATTGCCATTGAAACCATTTTGAACAATAACTTATGTACACACTTGTATTGCCAATAACTTGTATCTGCTTGTCAAACATAGACATACACATTACAGAAAATAATCAACATTTCCTTCACAATTAATGTTCGTCACTATGAACTAAGTCATTACATACACTACTTTTTTAAAGGTATGTCTACTACAAAGTCTTGATATTTTGTTGGCAATTTCCTTTCCCTGGTAAGTCTAGGGCGACTAGGTGTTGCTTATGAATTTCTCCTTTTCATTGCACCATCTTTGCTTTCCATCAC
>JAGTTF010000604.1:0-13188 GCA_019095985.1 Streblospio benedicti
AAAAACCGGGATTAATAAAAAAAATTTGGCACCATGTTTTTTGTTATCATTTTGTTATCTTTGACGGAAACCAGATATGTGACGTGAAGAAACGGGTATTTCCCCAATCAGACCGACAGAAATGCACTGAAATATGGGGGCAATTTAGACAGCTATAACTTTAAAACGACTTCATACATCTTGAAATGTTTGAGATGCATTACCTAACCTCTTATCTACATCATAACCGCTTTATGCAGATCAACTATTCATAATGCAAATATACCAACGCATTTACTTTTTGTACCTTTTTTTTGCGCCTGTACCTTTTTTGTGCACTCACCCACTTATCATATCTGTCCGAGGCCAGGCGAACCTGGTCATTAAAAGACGTGAACCTGGATCAATAAATGCTTTATCGCAAAGTGCTTGTCCCTACCCACGCCAACATCACTTTTTCTGCTAAAGGCTAGCCAATGATTATAAATTCCCTGTTTGGGTAGGTTGACGTTGGTGTGTCTTTGGGGGACTAAAGTATGAAAATATGCATAAAAAGATGGTATTTGATATATAATATGGGGTGTAGATTGTCCCGGTTATCAGACCGACTATGATGAATCAATGGTCGGACATGAGTCAAAATTAGACTATATCGACAGCAATTCAACGGTCCGGGATTGATTTGGCTTACTGCATGACAGTAAGTTACTAAGCATCCATATTTACCTGCAACCATTAGTCCCACTGCTTCCTCCGTGTTCGGCCAGAGGAAAAACGTACCTCGCCACTGTCAACACTATTTTCGAATCACCCATATTGGCAGCAAAAAACACAAGTAAACGGATAAAAAAAATATGCTATGTTTACACGCTATTCGAATCCACCTTCCCCGCTCGCGGACGCCACAATGGTTTCCCCAAATTGACCTATTTCAGGCCGAAAAACTAGGTCAAATAGCACTACAACACCTTAAAAATGTCTTATGTGATACTTATCGCTCTATATATATAGTGTTATTTTTACAGTTCCCATTTCATTTAAAATATGTTTTGCAATGGATGTATGTATAATTATTAATGTATCGAAATTTAACAATATGCTCAAATATGTCAAAATGGAAAAATACGAGTAGAATAAATGTCATGAAATCAAGTCAAAAAGTCAAAATTCATTTATTATACTGACATAAATGTCTATATTTGACATATGTTATAAATGTTGACATTTATTGATATTTATTATAAAATGTCATGACATTTGCCAACCCTGCAGCCCGTTAATATTTTCATTTACAAAGATTGTACAAACCTTGAATTTCTTGCTTTTCTTTTAGGTCACTGGGCTGCTTTACTGGCATACTTAACACACACATATCCAAATAAATCTTCTGCGTTCTTGTGCTGTCATAATTGACAGTCTATTGTATCTAATTTTTGGTTCAGGTCTTTGAGGTCTAGTTTGAGCTCATTTTGTCCTTTTCTTGCCCTTTTAGGTAATTTCTCTGGAGATTTCTTTGGATTTAACTGAAAAGCATAAACTAGATCAGCAAACATTCAGAGAACGTATGAATTCCCACAGGTGTGAATGACTTGCCATGAACAGACACAGCTTGAGCATAACATCGCCTAATAAATGTCAACCAATCTAAAATAATTCCCATGATACATTTTTTTTGCAATTAAAACAAGAGGCCCATGGGCCTTAACGGTCACCTGAGCATCAACAGATATTAGCGAGTCATGAAATTACAATTTTTGCTATGTGTAGCATCTGTAGGGTAAAGAGACAAGAAATTGTAAATTTCATGACCCCCCCACCCCAAGGGGAAAGGTATTAGACACTGCCTTTGATCATCATTACTTTATACACAGTTTGTCTGATCCATACCTGGGAGAAGGAAATTTTTTTTCACAAAATAATGCATTTTCTCACTATATGACTCATTATGGCCACACTTTAGCACTTGAACACCTGCCCCGGGATCATGAAAAATTTACAATTTTGGTAGACCCTTCCTTTTTATTATTACTACATACTTGGTTTGTCTGATCAATGCCTGGGAGTAGAGAAGAAGATTTTTTAAGAAATATAGCAATTTTACACTTTACACCAAAAATTACCTTCCCTTTGGGTTGGGGGGGGTCATGAAATTTACAATTTTGGTAGACCCTTCCTTGGTTATTATTACTACATACTTGGTTTGTCTGATCAATGCCTGGGAGAAGAGAAGAATTTTTTTAAGAAATACAGCAATTTTACACTTTTTACCCCAAAATTACCTTCCCCATGGGGTGGGGGTCATGAAATTTTACAATTTTGGTAGACCCTTCCTTGGTTATTATTACTACATACTTGGTTTGTCCGATCACTGCCTGGGGTATAGAGAAGATTTTTTAAGAAATACAGCAATTTTACACTTTTTACCCCAAAATTACCTTCCCTTTTGGTGGGGGGTCATGAAATTACAATTTCTTGTCTCCTTACCCTACAGATGCTACATACCAAATTTGGTTAAGATTGGCCCAGCAGTTCTTGAGAAGAAGATGTTAACGACGCACGACACATGACGGACGACAACCCATAGCAATATGGGTATAGCGGCGGTACCATCATGTTTAAAACTAGATAACTATATCCGCATAAGGAATCATCATGCACAATTTATTTTAGTGTTACGTTTTTTATTTTAACCCTCTGAAGCCAGATGTAAATTCCCTATGATATCCCCCCTGAGTGCCAGACACGCATTTTGCGTCGTGACATGTTATTCAGTGGGGGGGCTTCAATTGTCATAGTTGAAATATGATCCTTTGTAGCTCTTACGTTTTTCATCAGATCATTTTCACATTTACAGTACACATTCAGGAGATGGTCTAGTTTCTTATTTTCACCATTATAAATAAAGTTACATACAGCATCAGGTTAAATTTGTACTATTTTCGAGATCTACGATTCATTTGACAGCTAGCAGACCAATTTTGAATGCGGCAAAATCGGTAGTTATTTTAATTGCAACGACGTTTTATCCCGGATACGCATCGATAAACAAAGCAAACCATCCATATTTCATAAAAATATATTTTACTTTGTTCAAACAGTGATTTCTTCATAGTCGTGAACTTTTGACAGACATCACTCGATCTGCCGACAAAAACATCAGCCGCTTTTGATAGAAATACTAGATATCCGACGTCCACACTTATTAGGTAGTTTGCCAAACGGTTTATTTGTGATCCGGTATCCAAGATACAATAAGATGGGGCATGGATGACGAATAATATGATAATTCTTCTTCAAAATGTTCAAGTTAGCCACATCATGGCAGACCTTACCAAAACCGGTGATTCCCCGAAATCAGCCTTGTGCAGCAAACGGTGCTGTCATAGGATCATTAAGAGCGCTCTTGATAAAGGCTGATTGGGATTCCTTAGCAGTGTCAACATAGTTTTGCCTGCGATTAAACATAAGAATACCGCTTTCAAGGCTCAAAAATTCTTCATTTTCCAGTTGCGCAGGAACGCCATGCGCAGTGGTATTTGCAGGTGCGCTTAAACGCTTCATCGCACAAAAGCTACGATTTTTGGTCAACACGACATTGAATATTAAAAGGTTATTTTCAAGTATGTTTCGTCGTATTGTATACGTGAAAAGTAGTTTTCTAATAGAATTTTGAGTGAGGAATACGAATCTGTAATCGGATTTACATTACTATGAAAATTGACTGAGATATAAGGGAAATACTGATCGTAAAAACAAATATGACAGACGACCTGGTTCAGCAGAGAAACTTGAAAACACAATATTCTGATGAATTCACGCCTCAAATAGACATTTTTGTATACATTTCCAAAGTTTATCAATGTGACAGCCACCAATTTTCCATACAATACCTTATATCCATGATCTGGCATGAAATATTTTTTCAAATGGGATTTTAACATGTACCGAAATCATATGGAACGCGTTTGTCGCAGCTAAAAAAAAAAAAAAAAAAGACCACTGCGCATGACGTTCTGCGCAAGGAAAGTGAAGAATAGATATCATGATATGACGTTGACAAGTCTAGTTTTTCGCATTTGTTTATGGTCTCTGTGAATAGCTGGTTTCACAAGGATTCCAACCATATACGACAAGCCATGGTTTTAATACAAATAAGAGTATTTCAGGGCTCAAAAATTGCAGCAGATAATGCGTGTTTGGTGGGTAAATATTCGTTCACACCAATACAATTAAAATATTAACACTATGCTGCTTATTTCCTTCTAGAAATACATCGAAATGTCAAGGTAAAGTTGTTGTTGTTGACACACAGGAATTTGAGACTAGAACCACGAGTATTTGTTTTTAAAAACGGCAGACAAAATCAAACTGTTTTTTTTTCTGAAATAAGGCTCCTACAGGAGCCCACGGCACTGAAGGGGGGTATTTAGAGTGGGCTCCTGTAGGAGCCCACAACATCCAAAGGGTTAAGACTGGGCTCGGCAGCTAAGGTTTTTATCGCCATGGGCGAGATTTAAGGATGGGGAGAGATTTTGCTTACTCTTTTCGCCAATGTGGCGAATCATTTTTATTCAAGAAAGATTCAAAAAACGAATTTCGCCTGGTTTTACTTCGACTTCATTACTTACCGGATATACCATTTCATAATGCAAACAACAATGGCGCCATTTTACAGTCGATTTCCAACGAGCCTCAATGCCATTTGATCCTTTATGAATCTTACATAACCCTGCGCGATTGATAGAGGCTGAGCCGTGTTTTTGACCAATCAACGATCACCGACCTAGTTTTCTGCACACAGTAAGCATGGCTGTTTGGTTGTCATATTTTGTTCAAAAATCTCAATATTATTCGTCTCTCGTGCCTCATCTAATTAGATCTTTTAATCTGTATGACAAGAGCAGTGTTCATCCCAGACTTTGGAGTATGTGGGTCCACGGCCCCTTGGATTGAAAAACATGGGTTTTTGAAATGTAGATATGGGCCTAGCCATTCAGACTGCAATTAACAATATGTAATAACATAAAAAAACTGTTTTTTTATTAAATTTTATTGAATATCATGTAACAACCAATCAATGGGTCATATTAGCAGCACTTCTCTATTCACATTTTTTATTTGAAACATGAAATATTTTTCTTTTTTTCAAAGATTTCCAAATGTCAACAACTTCAATGAAATTAAAATTATCAATACTTGGGGCCTCTATTGACACTGTCACCATATTTCATGGCCACACTTATATTTTCAACGCAACCGTTAAAAATCATAATGGAAACCGAAAATGTTAAAATATGAACATGCCATGCTCTTGTGAAAGTCACCAGCAGAAAAAACTTATCACGTCTTTCACGATTGACCAATCAGCGCCGCCGTTGCGTATAATGACTGTGAGTAATGTAAACAAACATATTTCAGCATGATTTTTTCAATAAAAGTCTTTTATGGGCCCATAGCAAGTGTTGATATGTGTTTGTCTGATGATATGTGCGTCCTCTAGGGCGCAGCTGTTGTAGTGAAATGCGTTTTTTATCTGGTAGATGTGCAAAAACGCAAAACGCATCCTGGGATGAACACTGAAGAGAGGGGATTGGCAAACTATTGATCAAGTGTGGACGTCGGAGAAGTAATATGTATTACGAAACGATTGACATTTGCAATCGGACTTCCCAAAGATGAAACATGGGTGACTGATATTTAGTATTGTCATGTTTGCAAGCGTTTATGGAGCAAAATATTGTAAGTAAATTTGTGTTATTATAAGAATACGATGATTTATGCTGTGGTTGGTTTGTAACCGAAACCAAATGTTGCCACGATTGGTATAAGTTGTGATACGCAGTTTAAAATCTGATGCCGGCCTGTCAAATTCGAATCGGCAATTGCCTGCGATGTTAGTTTACATAATTTTTTTAACATAAACATCAAATAAAATAACCATCTAACATGGGTTAATAACAAAGAATTAAGGCTGGTAGACTAGGTTAGTTTTTAATAATAAGTGCAGCCGTTTGAATCTCACAACGTAATGATAAAATATGAACAAAAATGGAAGTATATTCCCACTCCCCCTGTAGTGTCCAGTCCCACCGGGCCACCCTCAGAAAAAAATGCTTTAAAATTAAGAAAATATAGTGTATATGTGTTATCAAAAGTTGGTATTCATTATTGGCCAATGCACATCATTGGATGATGCAAAGCAGTCATCAACTGGGTCTTTTCCTCAAGTTTTGAAAGTTATATAACCTTCATCGTTCTCGCCGGTGCGTTGGAAAATCAAACACAATTTGATCAATTGTCATTACGATATTTAAAGTAGAAATATTGTCAAAGTAACTAAAAGTAATGATGTTTGTGTTATCATTACCATGTTAATTAATTTACATAGGTTTTGCTTTCGCTAAAAAGAAATTCAATTGGCTAAAGAATAATTTAGTTCTTTAGCCAATTGGCTAAAAATAATTTCAATTGGCTAAAAAATAATTTCGTCGTTTAGCCAATTGGCTAAATTTCAGATGGGTCTAGCGCTAGCCCAGTAAGAGAATATAAAGTTTCATTTTGATAGCATATTAATCTGCACTCACTGTGCCCTGGTGAATGATGAAACAGGTTCGGGAAGCACATTTAGTGTTAAAAATATAAGAAGACCACCTCTCTCTATAGTTGATAGGAGTATCATAGGCAGGAGGACGTTATGACCATTTTTTTTTAATTATTTCTCAATATTATTATGGGGAGGGTACCCCCCGAACCCCTGTTTTTTATTTTATAAGGCTGAGGGCCTACCCCCCCCAGACGCTCCCCGGGCACTCTCAACTAAACCCAACTCATGGGGGGCAAAGCCACCCCCCACCCCCACCCACCCCAAAAATATAAGAAGACCACCTCTCTATAATTGATAGCATTATTATAGGTAGGAGGACGTTATGACCATTTTTTAAATTTTTTCTCCATGTTATTATGGGGAGGGTACCCCCCGAACCCCGTTTTTTATTTTATAAGGCCGAGGGCCTACCCCCCCCCAGACGCTCCCCGGGCACTCTCAACTAAACCCAACTCCTGGGGGGCAAAGCTACCCACACACTCCACCGGGTGTTACACATTTTGTTGGGTCGCCCAGGTTAGGAGGAATAATTATGTCGCTTCAGCTCAGCTGCTGAAGCAAGCATTGTGTTTGGTTCGTTTGTAACTATGTAACTATGTAACTATGTATGTCTCTGGACAAGCTAGCGGGCGTACAGATGAACCGATTTCGTTCAAACTTTACACAACTATGAGGTTTGAGCCGACACCAAAGTGATTCGATTTTGGGCAATCTGCCAATTAAACTGTGGTTTCTAGAAGCCCATTCATGATATTCTTACTGATATTCAATGCAATTAAGGCACCAAGAAAAATCCATATTCCAACCCAAGCAGCAAATATTGATTATTGGGTTTGAAACTGATATTGATTAGTATCTGTTATTCAAACAGTACTATTGTATTGCAACACAAATATCTTTTGCCTGGGTATATTGATTCTCATTCATTCTGATGTTTTCTCCTCAAATTATTCATTTCTTGATTGTAAAGTATACATCATTTCAGTATATATCTTAATTGCCCATAAGTCAACGTCGTTCTAGCGACGCAGTGTTCTTTGAACACTTTTGATCTAGTTTTTATTGTTGATGCAATTTTACACCAAATCATGAATGACAGTTTTACTACGCTGCTCTGATTGGCTATGCGACAGCTCAGGGGCGGGTAGGTCACCTCGAAATTGTTATGCAAGAAATCCGTCTCAGCCACTTAGAGTAGAGGACAGGTGGGTGTGACATAAATTAACCATTCTATCATTCCGTGCAAAAATCACTTCCAATAACCCTCTCTGATTGGTCAATCGGGCGTGCTCAATTATACGATTGACTGCACGCTCCAGTGATTGACTGCACGCTACGACACCACCAAAAAAAGTCTAATCACTAACCTATAGTTGTTGTATTTATTATTTCTTGGTGTCAAAAATCAATCACATATTGGTCTTTTATCATTCACAAATGTTTTTACAGTGGATAATTTCTAAACTACGCTAAATTCAAAGGTTTTAACCAAATACCAGTCTCATTCTATCATGACTAAAATCCACACTAAATGAGTGTCTGATTCGTTTTTATTTTGAAATAAATCATATCATAACAGTCTCATTGCCATTTTGACCATGCGACGTCACGGACCACAGTCAACACTAGACTAGTACCGTCACATTTTCTATACAGCTGCTGACGTCGCACGGTCAAATGACAATGAGACCGTTATGATATGATTTATTTCAAAATAAAAACGAATCATACACTCATTTAGTGTGGATTTTAGTCATGATAGAATGGTATTTGACCACTCGATTGTCATGTCAATCTTGAAATTGAGCATGCTGACGTCTGATTTACCAAAAGACGTCAGCATGCTCAATTTCAAGATTGACATGACAATCGAGTGGTCAATTCCTACAATAAATGGCTTCATTAGTACTCTCGATCATGCGACTTTGACCGTTTACAGAGTACTTTAAAGCCGAGGGCGGTGCTTAACAAAAAATCATGAAAAAAGACTAGGGTTTGACATTGCTCTCAACGTCGGGCTGAGCCAATAAGACTTGGACATTAAGACGTGTGTCAGAAGAGCACCCTCACACAGTGCATACCCAGTCAAAATCAATCATTTCCCCAGGGAACCTGAGGGAAATAATAATCTTTATATACTATGATGCTGGAGGTAGATGAACTGATTTGCTTTTGACCATTCATTAGCAATCATTTTAATATGTGTGATAAATTAATCTAACTTCAGGTCCATTTAATTGACATTTTGTCATTGGATAATGTTACCTGTTTTACAGTTTCTTTCTTAGCTTGTGATTTATCCTGGTTTTGCAGATTCTTTGCAGTTGGCGCTGACACTTCGCCTTCTTTAAAATGCCACCTATGCGTTCTGTAGTCTCCTTTTTTGAAAAACACTTCAAGTCCATTTATAGGAGGTGTCTGCCTGAAAGCATTCATATTACTGCAAATATTGTTGTATTAACGCTACAAGTGATTGTTAAACAACAAAAGAAAACATCATGTGTGTGTGCTAAAAATCTGTTTTGAATCTTAATAGATGCTTATTAATCTATAGCATAATGTAGGATCTGACCACGAGATTGGACTGTCAATCGGGAAAGTGAGCATGCTGACGTCTGATTTACCCTCACTTTGTTCGGGTAAATCAGACATCAGCATGCTCAAATTCCCGATTGACACGACAATCAGTGGTCAAATACCATTCTATCATGACTAAAATCCACACTAAGTGAGTGTCTGATTCGTTTTTATTTTCAAATAAATCATATCATAACGGTCTCATTGCCATTTTGACCGCGACGTCAGTGGCTGTATAGAAAATGTGACGGTACTAGTCTATTTTAGACTAGTGGTCTCCCCGATGTGCAGACAATCGTATAATTGAGCACGCTGGTCGACCAATCAGTGGGGTATTGGCGGTGATTTTTGCACAGAATGATAGAATGTGTAATTGATTGTTCTCTTTTACTTTCAAAGATCTTAGCAGTTAGCCACTGGTTGGGGTAATTTATTACATTCATTGATTGTACTGGGATAGAATGAATTCATCCTGATTTCAGTCCTACAGCTCAATTACTAGGAAGTTATTTGGTGGTAGAAATGTGACAGTCAATTTTGATGAGTTAGGTAGTCAGCATTGTCAATAATGTTTGCGAGCTTGTATAGCATCGTGAGGGAGCATTCGATCCTTGAAGGTTGGCCACAGATGTAGGCTCAATATGTCCTTGACTCTTGATGTGTTATGCTGTTGATTTGACACATCCCAGCAAGCAAAAAAAATTTCACCCCCATTATGGTGGAAATTAAGTTGATATCAAGTGTACTGTAACACGAACGTGAAATCCATGTGGATAGACACTATATTTACTCCCCTTATATCCACGTGTAAAAATGAACCAATATCCACATTGATTTCACATACCTATACACCCCCTCAAATTCACCTGACGCACGTGCACTTATTAATATTTACTGCGGCTCAGCGCTGATTGGTTGAACTAATTTGAACCAATGAGAGCGCAGCCCCTCAACTGCGAAGATGGCGAAGGTAAAAAGTTCACCAAAGAGAAATATTTTTGTTAATAATCGATTTTCGTGGATATATAATATTTAAGCTATTAAACCAACACAAATTCACACAGTGGATACAACATAAACCGATTTTATAAGGATCTACCGGTACAGTTACGTCTGCACTACGTATGATGCAATATTCCACACTGATGAAAAAGTCAGTTCGAGCGTTTCTGGACGGCGAGCCGGTTACCTATTGGATATCATTGAAAGAGAGCATTATATTTTTTTATAATATATATTTTTGATTGATTTATGTTGTTTTTGATTGCCTGGTGCTATGGTATTATTGTTAATTTTGTAGGATCGGGAAGTGGCAGAAAAACATCTTGGAAAATAACATCTCTGACCATTTCGATCCGATGGTAGAAATAAAGTGGACAAACCCGTAGAAATACCCCCACATTTCCACCAAAAATACCCCCATATTTCAACCTGTAATACCCCCCACATTTCCACCCAAAATCCACACGTAAAAATGTACAGGTTATACACGTTATTACAACGAAATATCCACGTGTATAAAGATGCTTCGTTTCTACGTGAATTCCACCATAAATTGCCCACTGCGTAAGCAGTTGGCCTATTTCATTGTTGGACGAACAAGACTTGTAGTAAATGCCATCCAGATGGTCTTTACTGAGGCTGAGGTGATGTTAATTAAGTTATGCCACAAGGGCATAATAATGGTTTTTACAAACGGAGGAGATATTTTGTTGCCATGTGACTTAACAGTATAGGTGCGAGGGGCACCAAAGCATTTGACAATCAATAACATGCTGTAGTTTGGTAACCGTGTATGAATTTGAGGTTTCCTGGGTGATAATACTGAATACTGATGATACTAGTCAGGATGAAATATTATCGGCCACCATTCTTTCCAGGTCACAGGTGGCAAACGAAATGGGGCCTACGAACATTAACAACGTGGACATCCCACTGGCAATGAGCGATAATAGTATTTTATAACAAAATATGTTTCAAAACAATCTATTATATTACCATTTTAATTCAAGAGAATTTATATCTTCTACACAGTAAGGCATGGTAAAGGTAGTTCAGTTGAAGCACGTGGTATGGAAGCATGCAATCTCGTACCCAGCGATTTCTCGAGAACCGCACCGGCTCTCTTATAAGGTCTCAGACCACTAAACAAATGCTCAATCGTAAGATCGATTAACAATGCAATAACCAGCCCCCCTATTTTGATGTGTTGGACACAGTCCTTAGCTGCCTTGTGAATATATGCTAGTGTGTATTGAAACGCTATAGATAAGAAAAGATTCGAGGCGAAATGAGGCCGGTTTTGTTGTTTGGGGTGTAAATTTTGTGATCATTGAATCATCTCCAGTCAAATTTCCATGGCAACAGAGTATGATGTGGTCTAAAAATGTATGTTTTGCATGGAATTTAATTGAATCTGCGTCTCCTTCCGCATAAAACACATATAGCTTCTGTATGTTTATCAAAAGCTGAATGTGACATGAGAAATTAAAAAAGGGCCACATTTTGGTAGCTGCACACATCAATGGAAAATCTGAAAATCCCCAATCAATTTAGGACTAGACCCTAAACAGGGTGTCTGTGTGTGGAGAGTGGGAAGCATGGGTATGGTAGCACAGGTCGGCCTGATCTCATAACCTCATTCCATCTCTGACCCATACCCGGGCTGAAGGTGGAAGTCCATCGGGCTCATCCGTTCTCATATTCCTTCCTGATTGTTTTCCACTCCTGTAGCCATTCACATTCCATCCTGTCTCTCTTCATTCATTCCCAAACTCTCTTTAGCCATCTGTTACTGTCCATTTCCTGTATCCTGTTAAACCACCTCAACTTCTCCCTGGCAATCCTGTTCTTCATCCTGTTCCAGCCTAACTCATACGTTGCCGTAATGCCACTCGTTCCCCTTGACAGTCTCAGTATCCACCTTGCCACTTTGTTCTGACACACTTCCATCTGTTTTATAAAGTGTTTTGAAGTAGGCAGGCATCCGCATGCTCTCAATAAGGCTGGTATTATGGCTTGCTTCCACATGGTCGTGCTAGTAATGAATCTGTTTGGTGACTGTTCCGTTTTCACCTTCATCAAGCCCAGTAAAGGATTTGCTCTTTTTTATCTGGTTGTACCTATGTGGGATTAAGCCACAGCTTTGTTGAAGTTGATACCTAGATATTCGTAAGTGTTGGTTTCCTGTAAGACAATTTCCTTGTTGGCTATCCTGAACCGCCAATCATCTCCTACCCTGGTTTTAGGTCTATGAGTAGTGCAATGTACTAGTTCAATACATCAAAGAATAATGGAACCACATTTTTTCTATATAGAGCCAAAGATGTGATTCCTAAATATTTTCAATGTCTAAAAATAGGCATTTTATTTGGGTCCGCTTAGTCTGGACAAGATCCGAAATGCTTGGTAGTCTTATATCTCTTTCCCCCCTAGCTCCTTAATTCCCTCCATTGAGTTTCTGTGAAGCTAATAATGTCCCAATCATTCCTGTGTATGCTGTTATTGATTTCCTTCCATCTCTGGTTATTCCTGTAGTTAACCTTTCCCCTGAACATTGTTGTAGATCAATTTGAGGGGTTGATGTTAAAGAGCCGTTTCCTCTCTTCCTTCCCTTCCTTGATAGCTTATTCCTCATGGCAATTGTCTTCCTATTCTTCCTCACCCTCTTTCCACCTGCTTCTTTATTGGTAATGATCGTTCTCTACCTTCACACCTCTTGTAGCATACTCATGGTCATTTGAGCAATTCTCTTCCTTTTCTATCCTGTACCTTCCCTCACAACACTCTCTGTCCTGTTTTTTCCCTTTCCCTGTTTTCCTGTTTCTCTTATTCTTCTTGCCTGCTTATCCCTGTTCACCTCCATCCTTCCTGTTTCTTTGCATTCCTGTATTCTAGATTCTATCTCGTTTTCCTTGTTCTTTTTCCTGTTTGATCCTGTACCTCTCCTCACTTCCGTTCCCCCATTCTGTTCAATCCTGTACCTCTCCTGTTCGATCCTGTGCCTCTCCTCACTTCCTGTTCCACTA
>JAGTTF010000605.1:0-11678 GCA_019095985.1 Streblospio benedicti
AGCTAACATGTGCATATTACATTTCTTTGTCTTTCTTCTTACAATCATGCGTGAGGAAAACCAGCTCCACAGTGCCCCAGCAGCACCTGCCAATCACAGCAGCCCCGCTACAGGCAGAGACAGGTCAGTAAAGTCACATAAAGTAATTAGAGAGCACAGCGTCGCTAGAACACAGGGGCCGTCGCACCCCGCTCCATTGTCATTTCAAACTTATCATTGCATTAGCTAACATGTGCATATTACATTTCTTTGTCTTTCTTCTTACAATCATGCGTGAGGAAAACCAGCTCCACAGTGCCCCAGCAGCACCTGCCAATCACAGCAGCCCCACTACAGGCAGAGACAGGTCAGTAAAGTCACATAAAGTAACTAGAGAGCACAGCGTTGCTAGAACACAGGGCCGCCGCACCCCGCTCCATTGTCATTTCAAACTTATCATTGCATTAGCTAACATGTGCATATTACATTTCTTTGTCTTTCTTCTTACAATCATGCGTGAGGAAAACCAGCTCCACAGTGCCCCAGCAGCACCTGCCAATCACAGCAGCCCCACTACAGGCAGAGACAGGTCAGTAAAGTCACATAAAGTAACTAGAGAGCACAGCGTCGCTAGAACACAGGGCCGTCGCACCCCGCTCCATTGTCATTTCAAACTTATCATTGCATTAGCTAACATGTGCATATTACATTTCTTTGTCTTTCTTCTTACAATCATGCGTGAGGAAAACCAGCTCCACAGTGCCCCCAGCAGCACCTGCCAATCACAGCAGCCCCACTACAGGCAGAGACAGGTCAGTAAAGTCACATAAAGTAACTAGAGAGCACAGCGTCCGCTAGAACACAGGGCCGTCGCACCCCGCTCCATTGTCATTTCAAACTTATCATTGCATTAGCTAACATGTTCATATTACATTTCTTTGTCTTTCTTCTTACAATCATGCGTGAGGAAAACCAGCTCCACAGTGCCCCAGCAGCACCTGCCAATCACAGCAGCCCCACTACAGGCAGAGACAGGTCAGTAAAGTCACATAAAGTAACTAGAGAGCACAGCGTCGCTAGAACACAGGGCCGTCGCACCCGCTCCATTGTCATTTCAAACTTATCATTGCATTAGCTAACATGTGCATATTACATTTCTTTGTCTTTCTTCTTACAATCATGCGTGAGGAAAACCAGCTCCACAGTGCCCCAGCAGCACCTGCCAATCACAGCAGCCCCACTACAGGCAGAGACAGGTCAGTAAAGTCACATAAAGTAACTAGAGAGCACAGCGTCGCTAGAACGCAGGGCCGTCGCACCCGCTCCATTGTCATTTCAAACTTATCATTGCATTAGCTAACATGTGCATATTACATTTCTTTGTCTTTCTTCTTACAATCATGCGTGAGGAAAACCAGCTCCACAGTGCCCCAGCAGCACCTACCAATCACAGCAGCCCCACTACAGGCAGAGACAGGTCAGTAAAAGTCACATAAAGTAACTAGAGAGCACAGCGTCGCTAGAACACAGGGCACGTCGCACCCCGCTCCATTGTCATTTCAAACTTATCATTGCATTATTTTAGAAGTGTTAAGCCTAAACAAGAACATATTTGATCTTTAACAGTCACAAAAAAGGGTTTTGTCTTGTAGTGTTGATTACTTCACTAGCACCTGTCTGACATTGCGATCAATTTAGTCTAGTCACAAAAGAATCACATGGCCACTTTGATTGTTCTTGTGCGACCCAGGGATAAAGGTCAAACAACAAAGACATGGTTATGTAAGGTCACTGACCACTGCTGACCTTTTTGTCAATCATGTAGCCGTGTAGGAGTTATCCACTAGTGATAGAGTATCATATATGTAAACAAAGAAATTAGCCCTGAGACAAGTCGTGAAAATAAATTGTGGCTTGAGAGAATGGGGAAGGATGGCTTGTGAGTATACGCTTGAGGGGTGGGGGGTGGGGCTTGGCTTGAGAGGGTATAATCCTATATATTAATACGCTAATTTTTGGACTTTGTTTGGATATCTCCTCTTTAACCGGACTAACTGGACTCGATCTGACTACAGGAGATTGTTCTGTGTAGTGTGGTACTGTGTAGTTTTTTTCACAAATATGTTTTTCATTGTCAGAATAGCCCTGATTGTTGTTAATTAGCGGTTTTATAACAAAAATAACAGACAGCAGCAGCCATGACAGCGTCATATGGAGTAGTGTGATGTCATAAAGACGCCACAGGCATCACATGGGTTCAAATACAAGGGATAACCACCACTTTGCCAATTGGGCTATGTGTACATTAGAACCTTCGATCAAGACCACCTCTATAACTATGCCACCTCTATTATAAGATGATTTTTAACAGTCCCAAGGCTTCATAAAAGAAGATCATTGCAATGTCGTCCCCTAAGAGACCACCCCACTTGACGCCAGTCCTTGGGCAGTCTTAAAAGGGATGTTCTACTGAACTGTGTGAGAATATCTGTGCCACTGAGAGCATTATGTTCCCATTACCATAGACACTAATTTTTTCATCCCATAGCTTTTTGCATATTAGATGCCAAGTGCATTTTCAGTAATCAATGACTTACTTGAGATACACTTAAAGGAGCTTCAAGTCGGAGTTAATCCAGGGAGTTCTCCGTCTGGGCCAAGTATACTACACCCAAGCTCCTATATCCATACCTTGATCTGTTGCTTGACTGCATGCTCATTACAAAAGATGCTACATTGACGTATAAGAACTTCTTTATCTCAATTTACCTTTAGTCTTAAAGATTGTTCCAAAACACTCTTTCTCCATATCATACGTGATACGTGGTAGGTGCTAAATTGGCAGTTTGAACCTTCAGTATAATGAAGTGTACCAATATTATGTATTATCTGTTTGGATATACTAACAAAAGTGGTCAGAGCCAACGTTACAAAATATCACCCATGCCCACAATTTGCACAAGTGTGGGTGCTGGAGAAAAAATAGTGCTGTACTATTTTCAATCCCTTTACTCAATATATCCCTTTCCTATAGCTCGGAAGTTCTTCAGCGAGACATTATTTTAATTGGTACTTAACGCGAATGTAGCGATCACTGGATCGTGCTAACCAACATGTTTTCGTCAGACCAGAAAATGGCGTGAGTCTAGTCAGGCGATTCGGAGTTAACATAGAACAATAATCCTTTAGTAGCTCATATGATTTTCATCCGAACGTTTTCATATTAACAGTACACATTCTGAAGACTGTCTCATTTCTTATTTTCATCATAATGAATAATAAAATATATAGCAAACGAGTCCGATTTGGACAAAATCGAGTAATAGGCAATACATTTGACAGCAAACGCCAAACGCATTGTGTTAGACGTGGCGATGGATGTGATTAATGGTCAAATTAAACTATTTAGTTAAAACAATTACATAGACTTATATATATGAATGGGTTCGCATCTTACTGCAGATGATTTCCATCAAAATTATATATTAATACGACAATGTATAAGAGAGATATGATCAATATATCTGTGAGGTGTTTTTACCTGTCGTCGCCTGCTAATATTGTCAGTAGGCTTTTTATGATCATGCAAAGATTTCACTGTTTCAACTTAATTAAATATACTAAATGTGATAGTTTATAGTATATTTTACTATCGAACGAAAGGAAAATATATTATCTGTGATTTATGTAAGTGAGATTGCTGAAGTCTTAAGTTTTATTGAGCTATGTGCGTTCAAAATGTATTGCGCAATTTCTCCCATAAGCATAACATTGGGACAGCTTGTATCATCGCTCGCTCCATAAGGTCTCAGACCACCAAATCAATACAAAATGAGCAAAAAAATTCGGTCCGAACACGCCGGTGCTGTTCAAAGTTGATATAACTAAAAAGTAGGCGTGGTTCCGATTATTTACTGATTATAGATATGGTAAAAAAAAATTAGCTTATACCCAATAGGTGTCAAACCAGTTATTTTATTTAAATATTTTATTTAAATATATATATAATATATTATTTATATATTATATTTAGGACACATGTATGATGTGGACCTTTTCCATTTCTAGGAGGTGACTTTTTTTTAACATAAGACATGTTCAGCTGTAGTTCATTTTAAATGCAATGGTTCCAGTTGTTTTTAAACTGGTGTAATTGTGTAAAAAGTATTATATTGTATTGTACTATATATTTTATTGTATTGTATTGAGAGCCATTTACACACAACACTACATATCCTACTTAATTGTTCACGCTGGGTGTTGGACGTATAATGTGGAAGATAGATAAAAACACCTATCCATTTCAATTTCTATCCATGAACCCTCTGCCTGGAGAGTATGCAATGACATTGACGATTTTAAGAAACAACTGAAAACTAATTTGTTTACAAATGCGTTTGAATGTTTTAAACTGCTATAGCTATATGATAAAGTTGTTATGTCTTATGATTTAAATATGTTTTACTATTTGTAAATTTTAATTAATATGATGTTATGTAATTCTTAGATTTATTATATTGTTAAGTATCAAGAGTACTATAAGAATATTTTATTCTGTGAATGTGATACTATAAAAAATAAATTATTATTATTCTTGTAGAGCCTGTGGCGCCGATCGGGTTCCAGATCATCTCTGAGATGCAGAATCTGACGGCGCACGCTGGGGACAATGTGACGCTGCCGTGTCGAGTGCTCACCTCAGGACGCACGCCGTACATGCAGTGGCTCAAACACTACACGGTCAGAGGGAAGTGGGTCGCCCCCAAACAAGTCATCATACGTCGAGGTGGTATGTACAACAGCTCTATTAAAGATAACGATAACGATACATTTATTTCAGATATGTAAAAGTTACAATCCATATAAGAAAAATTATATATACAGTATATACATAATAGCAATAGTCTAAAAATACGCATATTAAAGTTAAATAATTTTAGGCATTAAAATTATAGTGTTCTGTTCCACCTGATTGATTGACTACAATCAATATAAAAAATACAGAGGTAACAATGGTTCTAATTAAAGATAACGCTCAGCCTACATAATGTATTAACAAGTGGTACGTAGCATGGATAATGCTCAGCCTAAATAATATTTGTTCTGTAAAGGCCAGTATCGATGAACAATGCATTTTCCATTACAAATGTAAGGAAAATGATACTTATATTCTCCACATTTATTAATATTTATCACACCCGTATAAAAATGCCATGCCCTTCTTGCTAACTGAAACACGAGGTCACGTGATGTTGCATAATCGAATGATTTTCACCAGACGTACTCTAATAGATTTCCGACGGCAGACGTGACATTTTAACATGGCAGAGATTGGAGGCTTCTTACGTGCACCGTATCAGAAATGATACTGATACTGTTTGTCTATCTTTTCCCCCATAATGCAATTGTTTGTAGCCACCTGCTGGTTTAAGACAGGAACTACGGTAGTGATTTCGGCCTGTCCGTTGCAGATCGCGAGCAGCGGCCGGTTTGAGAACGCCGAGATGCAGAATTTCGAGCTGTACAACGTTTCTGTGAACGACTCGACGCGGTACTCGTGTGTGGTCTACGATCAGGTCGACCCCGTACACCGCGAGCACATCTGGCACTGGCTCAAAGTCCTCAATGGTGAGTTACTCATCTTGTAATGAAATTCCAGAGACAAGGTCAGGAACTACGACAGTGATTTTGGCTCAATTGGTCAAAGCTGGTTTGTGAATATGAGTCTATGGAATGTAGGTTGGTAGTGATCAAGCTTAGAGTTCATTGTAATGTTACTATTGCTATTGTATATTTCGATTCCTTCTGCTATTTGTCTCTCTAGTGGTGTTCGGTATTTCCCATGGTGAATTGTGGGGTTTCTTGAGACATGCATTTACTTTTTGTGATTTTTGCTTTGTTCATTGAGTTTATTTTATTGATGTATCAAGTTACAGAAAACTAAGGTTAATGTAGATGTATTATTTATCATGCAGGGAAATTTTTAACTGTTATGGTTCTAGATATGACTTGTGTGAATACTTACACTGCCTAAGACGGAGATATTATGCTTCATATCTGCAAGTGGTAAATATTATTTATTCACTTAATTGCTTTAATTCGCTGAAATGTAATTTGCAATTTCACTTTTATTTTCTCAGAGGGAGAGACAGATGAAAGTCTAGTTGTTCGCCAACAAGAAGCATTTGCGATTCATTCGCAAGAAAGAATGATCGGATTGCTCGGAGCCATGATACCAATAGATAGCAAGGTATGAAATATTTAGTTTATCCTTATTATGAAGCAAGTAAGGTTTATGTAATACATTTATTTACAATATTAATTTTCATTATTTTAAAAAAAATGTCTAGGCTTACTTAACCCTCTTGACGCCAGCCGTAAATTCACTATACTCCCCTCAGTGCCAGACACGCATTTTGCGTGACGTGTTATTCACAGTGGGGGCTTCAGTTGTCATAGTAGAAATATGATCCTTTTGTAGCTCTTACGTTTTTCATCAGAACATTTTCACATTTACAGTACACATTCAGGAGACGGTCTAGTTTCCTATTTTTACCATTATAAATAAAGATACATACAGCATAAAGTTAAATTTTGACAATTTCGAGTAATCGTCCATTCATTTGACAGCTTGCGTGGTTGATTTTAAATGGTGAACTGTAGCGATCCTGTATTTCTCCTTGCAGCAAGACTGCGTCTGAAGCTCAACATCATGGAAGCAATGGAGTCCCACGAAATGTTCTGTGAGGGCAAAGTGGACGTTCTCTGTACGGGTGCATTGTGAAGGCATTAACAACCTCATCATGGACTGTCCTGTAAGTCTCACAGCATCAGATTCATTTCTTTCTTTATATTTATTAATCTATTTACACTGTCCATGTCTTGAAACATAGGATAATAATATAACATAAAAATATTGTAGTGTAAATTCATCTATCCTGGTACATATGCATAAATATATGTTAGAACCAAATATATTATACTTGTTATTCGGTAAAAAAGTAGCACAAAAGATGATATATTCTAGTAGGTATTATCCTGTAATTCGAAGTAATAAAGTGTATATTTATAGATGCAAATCACATAATATAAATCAAAAATTGCACCATATCTGCAGCAGGTGATTATCAGTTAGTTTTGTTATCACCTGTTACTAAAGTTGTATAAAATCTTTTTCCATTCATTAGTGAATACAGAACCATATATATGAGCAAGAATCATGATTTCACCATGCCCTTTTGCCATGTCATACTCCTTGATTGGTTATTAGTCTATACATTGTATGATATAATTTTTAAATATTTAACTCTTGAAAATGTCTATCACTAAGTCAGCTTTGCATTTCGTCCGAGGAGCTTTTTCGTTTACATTTTCATTTTACTATTACTGAAGCAGTGAATTTGAATGAAAAATTATTAAAATAAATAAAGCAAGTTTTACAATTTTTGATTCAAATTCACATAGCAGATAACAGACGAGAATAACGATAATCTTAGGAAGTGCTCAACTCTTACATTTAACTAATTAATACCTTTGAGCTCTTGTGAAAACTACAATAATATCGGTGCTTATTTGTTTTGCCAGGAGTGCGACTGTATGTACATAGTTGTGTAGCCTCCGCTGACCACATCAATCTCATCGGCCGCCTGAAGCTGCCTCAGATCTTCACCGTCATAGCTGCCAATTTCATGCTGGCTCTGGTCAGGGGCATCTCATGTTATTTTTTTACCCTATGTCCTATTTTCCTACATGCCAGTAGTTTTAGATTGAAGTGTGTGTTACTTATCAATCCTAGTTGTTCTAAAGACATCGCTATTAAAAAAGTGGAGCGGCACAGTTACATCTAGAGTATTTTCTATGGTTACAAGATAAATAATATAAGATAAATAATATTATATGGAATAATGGATTAGAATCTATTGAAATGGCTCAATGAAAAATGAAAACACCACTTTAATAATTTAATATTTACAGCGCTAATTTTATTAACAAATATTTGATAGAAAAAGCAATAAGAAATAATATACGACAACTCTGGTTTAAAGTTAGTCAATAAATATTAATCTTTCTACTTTCTGCCACTGGAATGTCTAGTGTTGAATATTCTTCTTTACAAACCAAATTGAATTTTATCCATCTCTAAGTTCTCTACACCAAATTGTGAAAAAATAATCCAATGAATTTTTTTAATTACAGATGCAACAAAATCCCACAGCATAAAGTAGCGTGATGCAGAAGAGGCCATCCGTATGGGGCTTAAAAATCCTCGTGACCGGGATGGAGGGCGAAAGAGACGGGAAGAAAAAAAAGAAGGGTATTTTCAATTGTTTCAGTACTATCTTCTTTTTTTATAGTTTTTCTACTACAATTTTAATTTTCATATTACTAGTAATAGATTTTAAAGATTAATAGCTGTTGTTAAGTAATTAGAATTTAGGTTACTATTTATATCATATAATCCCAGAGAAGCATTAAATGACATTTAATTAAATATTTTATCAAGCATTAAATATTTTATTATTAATAAATATTCTTTTCAGAAAACGACTTGGCACAAAATCTGCAAGCACATCTAGAATCATGAACAAATGAAGAAGATTAAACAAGATATAGACATTTTTATTATATTTCAATGATATAAAGGATGAACTAGGTGATGCTTTGCATCGCATAAGTAATGATAAAATGGTTGACTGATGTTAACAGTCCTTACGCTAAAACAGGAGAGAAAAAACAAATTGTGCATTTACAAACAATTTAAACAGAAATTTAAAACTGAACAATATGTACTTCTAAATATCTGAAAAAAGTATCATAGTCATAGAGCATTGTCAATGTTCAGGGCTGGAGTGGCCTCCATTAATGTTGAACTTTCAAGATATGGTGTAAATAAGAAACCAGAGGAAGAGCGTTTCTGTATGTACTGTAATAATACTATAGAGAATGAATGTCATGTACCAATCAAATGTCCGTTATATGAAGATATTAGAAATGAACCTTACAATAACATTCCGGACTTATCTTTTTTCAACATAAGTGATGATGAGAAAATATGTTGTAAATGCTGTTGCCAGAGCCTTTTTTGATATACTAGAGAGGAGGAAATTTTTAACTTAAATATAATCTCTAGTATTTCTGTAAAGAATGGTCATATGTACATGTACTTCCTTGTTATATTTTAATTGTGATTTTAACCAGTCTGTACATACCATTGAGACTTTAATAAACTAATAAACCTAAACCTATATTTTTGGCAGGGCGTTTGTAAATTGAAATATTATTAAAAATATACATAGATGTTGGTGTTTATTTTTGTGATTAATATGAAAATAATTTTATACACGATTGTTTTATCCACCAGTAGGTGGTATTCTTCATGTCTCATTAATTGTTTTTTTCTAACTTTGATAAACCTTTATTGTATCTTATTTACCTTATTTGTTATTTACTTTATATTTTATTTAAATTAGAATTTAATAAAAGAATATTTTTGCCATTTATATTATTTGGCCTCATCAGGAATCAAGTTGATTCCTGATGATGCCATGTGATATAAATTTTTTATTATTATTTGGCCTCATCAGGAATCAAGTTGATTCCTAATGATGCCATGTGATATAAAATGGCGAGAATATTTGAACAAAAAATTCTTAATAAAATATTCTAAATAAGATGAAATAAAAATCAATGGTGGAAAAAGACAGCTAAAGAGAAGAATAATCAATAAAATCAAAATAAATAATCAATATATACAACAATAAATACTAAGCATTATCAATAAATCAATATATACACTGGTGGGCCAAAGCCCACTGGTGGCTCACCGGGACTTGCCCCCGGTGGCCCACTATTGGCGAAGTCGGACGTGCCACTAATCAATATATAGGCCCAATCAGCAGTATGCTATCTGGGCTATACATCATTAAGTTTGCGTTTTTGCACCTGGTGGGGCAAATTAAATTGTGCGCAACTTGATATTAGAGGGATCAAGTATTGTCACATACATGTCATGTGTGTATGGCTGTCACATATGACTATGGGAGGAAGGTGATGGGGGTGTATTTAATCTTTCACGGACCTGTATAGTGACGGGAGCTGGTGTGAGGGAAGTGGGACAGGGGAAAGAATGGGAATGGAGGGCGTTTAATCTGTTCCCATCTTATCCGTTTCAACTGGTGCAGCAAAGAAGGGTGTGCAATATTAGAGGGATCAATCATTGCCATATTTAGTACATTTAGTGTGTAAAATGGCTGTGACATGTGATGATGGGAGGACGGTGATGGAGATGTATTTAATCTGTCACAGACCTGTACACTGACGAGAACTGGTTCGAGGGATGTGGGACAGGAGGAAGGATGTGGAAGGAGAAGCATTTAATGTGTTCCAGATCTCATCTGTTTCAACCCGAGCAACGCCGGGTAAACAGCTAGTTTTACTATAAAAAAACATCGATCTTAGCTCAGCTCTATAAGTCTAGAGGTCACTTTGACCCCCTTCGCATGATGAATTGAGACCTAACTATTGTCATGCTCGTATACGCCAGGACTGGGGTCAATTTGCAAATTTCATAGTCAAAACAGACAACCCAGGGGTTCTCTGCTACTTCCATTCCACATCCCCAAGTGTTACAGCCCATGCCAACTGTGGTGATTCCAGAAGCAGTACTGGTGCGCCTACAGGAAGCGGAAACTAAGAAAAAGAAGAAGAACTACTTCCGGGAAGAAAAAAAAGTACACCAATATTAACTGAAAATCCTAGTAAAATTCGAAATAACTGCTTAATACAACGTGGAATCGATACTAAAACAGTTGGAATAGATAATTACAATTATATGTTATCATAATAACTCTGTGCTCAGTACAAATCAATAACAATAACCGTACTTGGTGTCATTACAATATTGAATGTCTGATGACTCTAAGCAGAGAAGGGACAATTTTACAGCACGTATGGGTTTTAATAGGCACTAGAAAACTGGGTATCACTGATTTGGCATCCTTATATTTTTCTGGCTTATTTTTCAATTCACATAACTGCAATAATCAAAGAACTGAAATTTATGTTCAAAATTGAGTGATTCTAAATTGGGAGTCTTTTATTTTAGTTAATATGCCTTGCAATACGTAGTTATTTCTTACTCCTTATTCGAACATCCATAATTTGAATTGTGATTATCTTAGGCCCCATAAAAACAATACAATGTTTCTTGTCCCCTCCTGCCTGTGTATAGTGCAGCCTCCTGAACAATCGGATTTGTAATTACAGTTACATGCAGGACTGCAGTGCTGTGATGGAGCTTCTGCTGAAGACACCAGACAGAATGGGACGACATGCGGAGGATGACCCTCAGGTAACAAGGGCTGCTTCTAGGTGGCATTTACAGTTATTTGCACTGATATTCCACAGCATTCTAAAGACATTCACACATTATTTACAAAAGAGAAAAGAGTTAGCTTTGTGAAATAGCCCCAATTTTAGCAGACATGTTCAGGATTTGCCTTCTATATGGGAGAGAGAGGCGAATATCGATAAGAAAGGGGCAGTAAGTGAGGTTGGTAATTACAGACCTGTGAGTTTGACTTGTGTACCCTGTAAGTTGTTAGAACACATTGTGCTCCCAAATTCGTGGCCATTGGTTTTATCATTCACAAATGTTTGTGTCATCAGCGTTACAATTTTGTCTATTGCACACTTTTAAA
>JAGTTF010000606.1:0-27099 GCA_019095985.1 Streblospio benedicti
ATACTCCTCCTCTCTTCTTTATTCATGATACAACTACCAATGGAATATGCAGCGTCACCTTTTGCTCAATGTCACGGATTTCATTTAACATTGATCATTTTAGAAGTATATTTCTTCACGAGGTGCATTCATGGTTCCATATGTTCCACGCAGATGTTGCTTTGATTGCAAATTCATTGATATAGTTATGAAAACAAACTATACAGTCAATTTGTCTGTTCCAATGTTACAATACATCTTTTCAGCATATTTCGTATTGAATATTCTAAAGATCAAAAGACAGCAATTAACAACAAGAAAAACCTTTTGTAGACATATGAATTGGTGCATACAAACATATCAGTCATTTTCCTTTCACCTCATAAGATCTATCATAAACGATATGCAGCATATGGTCGCATCTGATTCTCTTTGTTCCATTTCAAGTGCCGTATCTTCTGATTCTTTAATTTTAAACCACATTAGAAGATAGGCAGTAAAAAAGAACAAAGAGAGTAGAATCAAATCCTCTCAGAATAATGTTTCAACAACAAAGCAGATGGTGTAAAATGCAGCGTCTTTATCATCAAAATTATGCTAGAAAATTATTTACTTGTGATTTGCTTATGCTGAACACTACTCACGCACCAGTCAACTGAATTCTCGAGTGCCAAATGTAAACCTAAGGCGACAAGCTTGTGATTCTTTAATTCCTCATATCTTATAACCAGCAAGATTCACGTTTGGTTTGCTTATACTGGACACTACTTACACACCAGTCAACTGAATTCTCAAGTGCCAAATGTAAACCTAAGGCAACAAGCTTGTGATTCTTAAAGTCCTCATATCTTATAACCAGCCAGATTCACTTGAAGAAATAAACATGTCACCTGTCACATCAATATAACGGACTGATACCTGATACCGGACAGTTAACTGACTGTTTTTTGCCGAATTTTGCACTCCGTGGACAATACGTCCAATAAAATGACATTTTCATACCGGATGCTGCCGGCATGTCGTCGGATAGTGAACGTACGTTCAACGTATTGACGGAAGCTCGTCAGAACCTTACCGTAATTTTACCGTATTGCATCACGCCCGCATATCGGCCTTCCGGCATCTGTATAGCGTCCGCATATTGCAATATACAAAAAAGCACCACGGCGAGGTAGGCCAGAATACTGTTGAATTCTAGTGAGATCATGTCAAAATGCAAATGTACCACCTCTGCGTTCCTAGCCAAGTGAATCAAGAAGAGGAAGAATGTGAAGAAAATAGTGGAAGAAGCCGCTGCCTAACAAGTGACTTGGTGAACACCCCACAACAGTCCCCGGCCAACATATCACTGCCAGAACCGGCTCGTCAAGTGCCACGCCAGCTGCCTGCTCCCACCTGCACGATCACCCGTCCCACCACTCCTACAACCACCTGTGGAGCTAGTCATACAGACTGATACACATGGATCACTGACCAGCTGACAAAAACTCAGGAGTACTTTATTTTTCAAAGTAACAATTGTTAGATCGAATGTATGCATGTACTCCCTGTATAAATTGATGTTTACATTGTTTCAGTTACTAGTAAATAAAAATATGTTTGAATGGTGAACATTTGCTTTGTATTTTCTGGTTCCCCAAAAAATACATGATTTGTAAACTATTTCATTTTAACAGAAAAAATACTTTGGTCCTAATTAAAGGATTTAATTTCATCTTTAGAATTTAAAATAATTTGGCCCTTTTCAGAAGTTTGAATACTTGTCAATGCATTTTTATAACGTACAGAAGACTGAACGCTCGTCAATGCATTTTTATAATGTACAGAAGACTGAACGCTCGTCAATGCATTTTTATGACATGACTATAGGCCTTTGCAACAATGTACACCTACTGGGCGGTTTAGAAAAGTTTTGAGCCTTTTTCAGGATGAATGAAAACATAGGTATCATACATTTTAATTTGTGTGTTTGCTGAGCAACACTCTGTCAAGTTTAATGCCAATAAATCCAAGTACATGTGCTTTAAAACAAAAAGTTACAGAACAATGCATGTTCCTAATTTAATCACGAAGCTCACAACTTTTTAACCCACCCAGCAAAGGCCTATGGCCAAAATGCATTGACAGCGTTCAGTTAGTGTTGATGTTCAATGTCTAGTTCAAATACACATTTAAGTCAGATAATTCTCCTTAATTCATATTTTTATAACATCAATATCAATTTTATTACATTAGAATAACGTGAGAAACAATTCATACAGCAGGTGCATGCCATACACTCAGTCTAAATATGTCACTTTAAAATATACAGTAATCCTGGGTGTTCTTGAGCTGGCTCCGCTTGACACACTAACAGTGACGAGAGGTGAGCAGCAGGCCAATTTATAGCCCTTGACACTGTATGACTTCTGTACATCATAGATATGTTGGTATTACGAGGTAAATCCGACGAGAGTCCATTGCAGTACGGTGAACATAGGTTTAAGTGATGAGATCCGACAAGAATCCGATAAACATACGAGTAAGACACGCACATGTCCGCCGAGCGTCCGCTAAATTAACGTTATCATACGCCGACTGGTTGTCCGTTCCCAACACGTCCCCAGTCCGTGACATACCCTCCACTGATGCTTCACGGAAGCTGCTCGTATGTTAATCGTATATTCGTCAGAAATTTTAAGTGAAAAATCCGTTCCCAATTTTTGAGCAGCCCAAAACACTGGGGACGGAAAAATCGGTTCAACGGCATGATAACGGACATCGACGTATAAATAATGGTGTAATATCGACTGCATATTGGAAGTGACGGACGCTGGTCGTAGTGGCAAAATCTGTCCGTCCCCAGTCCGGTATAAGTCCGTTATATTGGTGTGACAGGCCCTTAAAGTTAGGTAAGTAAAGAAGACTAAATTATATTTGGAATCAATGGGGCACCCTCTTTAGCTTTTCTGGCAACACATCAATCATTCCAATTGCAATGCAGAATGGGTATTACCCTGTGTTATTTTGAAATACTTATAACTATGCTGCTTTCAAAGGGGCATTGGTAGTGGGGAAAATTCTGTGTTAAAGGTGCATGCCATGTTCAGTCTAAATATGTCACATTTAAAATAATACAGTATTTGGTCATATTTTCTTGAACATTCTGAACTTAACACAGGTGAATTCAGTGCCAAATGTAAACAGCCCTTGACACTGTATGATTCTAAATAGTCACATAGGTATGGTAGATTTACTTGAAGAAATAAGCATGTCACCATTTAGGAAAGTAACTAAGAATAAACTATATTGGCAGCAGGGTATGAAACTCATGAAAAATTGCTCCCTCCTTCTAAACATCAATCTGAAACGTTGCCGTCCCAGGTCCGCTAAATTGTAATCATTTTTTGCAGATCCAAAAATACTGTAAAACTATATATTTTTCTCATTTAAGTACAAAATATATGTACAAAATTTCAATGCAAAACTTATTCTAATTTAATATACCCTCTAAAGGACTGGTCCTAACCTCCCACAAATCATTTGGATATAAATAAAACATTGATCATTCCCAATACATATTAATCAATCCTGGCCCAAAGATATTGATTGACCAAGCTACTTTTCGCAAATGACAGTCTAAATGCACACTGCGATGTTTATATATGCCCAAAGTCGATGAATAAACCACAACATGATACACTTATTAAAAGTATATTGATTTACTAACGATTTTTCGCTAACACTCGCTAATTACTTGACATCTCACCTTAGAAACCGTTATAACGGCAGCTGTTCACCGTAGTGTGTTGTCCAACCCCAGTTTGATTGAAGTCACGTTATATTGGTGTGACATGAAACTTAAGGAAATCACGGAAATAAGAATAAATTATATTTCAAAACAATGGGACACGCCAGGTCTTGAACTTTTCTAATTAACAACCCGGTCATTCCAATTGCAATGCAGAATGGGTATTACCCTGTGTCTATTTCAAACCCTGATTGGGAGAAATATTTATAACTATGCTGCTTTCAAAGGGGCATTGGTATTGGGAGAAAATGGTCTGTGTTAAAGGTAAAATGTAACTACTTCTCCTAAACTGTTGAATGTTTGCTGGGGAGTTGCGTCACATCTCAGTATGTTATTGCCTGTTGAGCCAGATGATTCTGATATGGTGGAACAGTTCAATTCAAATAAAGGTATCTTATATTTATCTGGTGTAGGCATTTGTCTATGGATTCATTTCCCACTGGATGGAAGGCACTTATAGAGTGGAAATGCCGTATCACTTTCTAATTCCTAGACCTACTCAAACCATTTGTTATAATGGGGTATTGTAATTCATATTGTGCATGGAAATTGGTAGAAATACTCCTCCTCTCTTCTTTATTCATGATACAACTACCAATGCAATCTCCAGCCTCACCCTCTGCTCAATGTCACGGATTTCATTTAACATTGATCCTTTTAGAAATATATTTGTTCACGAGGTGCATTCATGTTACCATATGTGCCACACAGATGCTGCTTTGATTGCAAATTCATTGATATAGTTATGAAAACAAACTATACAGTCACATTGTCTGTTATAATGTTACAATACATCTTTTTGGCATGTTTCGAATTGAATATTCTAAAGATCAAAAGACAGCAATTAACAACAAGAGAGACCTTTTGTAGACATATGAATTGGTGCACACAAACATATCAGTCAATTCCCTTTCACATCATAAGATCTTTCATAAACGGTATGCAGCATATGGTCGCATCTGATTCTACTCTCTTTGTTCTATTTCAAGTGTGGTATCTTCTGACTTTCTAACTTTAAACCACATTACAAGATAAGGCAGTAAAAATAGAACAAAGAGAGTAGAATCAGATCCTTTCCCAATGTTTCAGCAACAAAGCAGATTTATGTACATGATTCTTTGCATCCCAACACATTTTTTCCACTTACATTGACAGTTTCACCAACTAGCTGTTGGCATCGTCGGAATGACCCTACTGCGCATGCCAGGAGGTCAGTCCTGCCGATTCCCGCCGAGAATCGAATTGTAAACTCGTAAGAGTTGGTGGCTCCCATCGTCATGGTTCATGACCTGCCTGTATGTTCGGATATGCACTGCCTCTTTGATTGTCCTTGTATTCCAATCATTCTCCTTGTCTATTATCCTTGCACCTTCCCAGTATATATCGTGATTGTGAAGAACTCAAAAGATCTAGCACAGAAGTTAAGTGAGGTCATAATAGAGGATGATGAAATTTTTGCTTCGCATGACATGGTCTCCTTATTCATGAACACTCCCATTGATAAAGCCCTCCAGATAATTAGAGACAGACTGAACAATGACAAGACTCTGAAGAAAAGAACATTACTGAATCCAGATGACGTTATGGATTTGTGTGAGTTTATACTTACAACAACATACTTTCAATTCAGAGGCAAGTTATACCAGCAGAAGAATCACTTACGGGTGGTTATGACCTGTATATGTGGACTACTTGTGTAAACAAACATTAGCAATGTGATGTAGCCCGGACGTCATCCACTGACCACTATGTGACCGCCCCGACCGACCCCACGGCTTGGTTAGCCCGAGGGATTGGCCTGGGGACGCTCCGGCTCGTTCTCAGTCGGTCAGCGGTTCGTGGGATTGACCTGGGTAGTATGTAGCTACCCGCAGGGTTGAACCCCTTGCTCTGTTGCACACTCTGAGTCTCGCTGGTTACGTATTTCCGTTTTTGTGTCTGCTCGTGAGCCCCCACCTCGGTTATACCAAGGAAATTATGACTAGGGATATGGACGGGTCGGGCAAGTTATCAAAGTCTGAATTTGGAACAGCGGGGCAGGGACTTCAGGAGGAGGTGGCGACCCGCGGTGGGTGAGAATGATTACGAATGAGTGCCCTGTATGAGAAACCCACAGGTGTCACTAAAACAGAAGGATGGGGAATCGGAGTGCTGCCGCCACTCAATATGAGATGACAGGTGATAGAGAGGGTGTGGACTTGTGCTATGGACCTCTTGATCAATGATAGCGTGGGCGATATGAAACGGGGGTCGACCAAGGGGACATTCTAGCCTCCACAACTCGTGGAAGGAAGACATACGCTGTTGGGACGCGACCTCCATGCGGGGTGATTGATAAAATGACAAAATGGCGGCAGATTGCAGGAAGACTATACGAGGCTCGGGAGTGAGAGAACCCGAGATTTGGATTTAAACTATTGAGATAACGGCCCGTAGCTGTCCCGGCGATGGTCGCTGTGCAAACAGCGGGCCTACGCCGAGAAGTGACAAGCGCTCGGTTTCACCCGAGCGCCGAAAAGATCTACTGGATCTGGGTCCGCCCCATGGCGGCTGGGCGGGACCCATCGAAATGGCGTGGGTTACTGGATGGACTGAGGTGGATTTTCCCCTCTAGGGAGGGGACGAGCAATTGAAAATTTGGTGGCCGGGTACCAGGCTACTGGGGTTAGCCATTCATCTAATATCTTTTATTTTTCAGCCCTACCTAACACCTGGTGCACCTGCGCTGCTTGTCAAAGCAACAATTGTTACTGCAACTCACAACCTAAAAATGTTCAAGGAGTCCAGCGAGTCGGGCTTCTTAATGACAAGTTATCAGAAACTCGAGTTATAGAAACATAATTCAACAACCCAATGAGAAAGTTAGGTAGAATTGCTTGGTTTGCGACTTTTTCACATTACATTTAGTTTTTAGGGTCAATTGGCTTTTGTAAGTGGAAAATAAATTACCAGTGTCAAAATAAAGTCCATTGTAATTTCAAACTTATCAAACATGTTAAGCCTAAACACATAAACACAAATTGGTTTTGTCTTGTAAGGTTAAAGACTAGCACATGCATATCAAATTATTGTCACAAACCCGGTCACAACAAGGCCACATTCTTTGTTCTCTTGCAACACAGGTATAAATAAAAGGTCAACCATTGCAACAAACCGGTTATGTAAGGTGACCAACTGACCAATTTAGTCAAACAACAAGTCTGTAGTTGGGAAATTACGCAACTTCAGGTCAGTTTCAGGCGTTCTTTGATCTATTGTTTTGTTGGCATGTGCGCCGGTTAAGGTGTAAACTAATCAATATTTCAATGACGCTAATTTCTCATTTGGTTGAGATAAGTGGGTTAATGCCTAGAAGGGAAGTGAGATTTGGCTCGAATAACACGGGTTTCTCGAGTTAAAAGGGACGAAATAAGCGGGTTATTTTAGTAGCAATTGTGTTTACCTAGGGAAGTAAATAAAGAGATCAATAACTGCTTATATTTATTTTATTAATCACAAACACACTTAATACAAGCAAAATCAAATAATCAATATAAAGTCCTGTTTGTAATATTTAAACAGAATAATGTCTTTGGCAGTGATCGTTCAGGTCTACACCCGCAGTGGCAGTACTTCTCGTGGACAACACCTCGGCTCTCAACCTGATGCTTTCGCGGGGATGCCAACTTGCTTCTAATCTTCACACTGCTAGCAAACTTTGTCGTTGGGTCTTACTTAGACCTGGCACTTGTGCAGGACTTCTTCACACTGCTAGCAACTTTGTCGTTGGGTCTTACTTAGACCTGGCACTTGTGCAGGACTCTTCACACTGCTAGCAATCTTTGTCGTTGGGTCTTACTTAGACCTGGCACTTGTGTAGGACTTCTTGCTTCTTTCTTCGGTCCAGCTGCTCCTAAGAATTGGGATCCTGCGCCAATTCTTGCTGCTCCTCAGAACTGGGATTCTGCGTCAGTCCTAGCTGCTCCTCACACCTGGAACTTGTCCTCTTCTGTCGGGCTCCACTCTCCTGTGGCTCCTCCTTGGCTGGAAACTGCTACTCTTCTGGGCTTGAACTTTTCCTCTTCTGCAGCCGGGCTCCACTTTCCTGTGGCTCCTCTTCTTGGCTGGAAACTGCTACTCTTCTGGACTTGAACTTTTCCTCTTCTGCAGCCGGGCTCCACTTTCCTGTGGCTCCTCTTCTTGGCTGGAAACTGCTACTCTTCTGGGCTTGAACTTCTCCTCTTCTGCAGCCGGGCTCCACTTTCCTGTGGCTCCTCTTCTTGGCTGGAGACTGCTACTCTTCTATCTTCGGCTTTCCCCTGCTTCTGGGCTTGTTCCTTGTCTTCTGGGCTGGCCTCCTTCTTCTTATCCCGTGGACTTTCGCACCCGCATTGCTGCTCTGCGCCGCCGCACTGCCGGTGACTGCTCGATTCTCTTCCTTTTATACTGAAATTTGAGCGGTACTTTGGCTGTATCCTTCCACTAGTTCCGAGGACATCAGATTAAAACAGGGCTTTTAGGAGGTGTCTGTTCGCCAGATGTGACATATAATTGACTATTTGATTCGATATAGTCTCTTTTTAGTGTTAATCAGTGTTTCTTGGCTTTAATTAAGATATCAGCTGTTATATAATTTGGGTCACATTACTTGCGCAATAATTTACCATTTCTGATGGACTATATCTGTCATGGCGTTGGATATTCAAAACATCTCAAACATTTTATATATTCTCACTAGAGACTCGTTAATTTCATTAAACTTAAAAAACCATGTTCAAATATCACAGATACTGAACCCAGCTAATTATTTTGAAGCTTGTTACATTATTGCATTGTTCTGTATTTATCGTTTTCTTATAATATCGCCCGTTTTGTTTACATGTATGGCGTGACGATCGTCACACAATCAATAGTAAGTTTGAAGGGAAATAAAAATGTGTTCTACTTAGGCGAGTGGTCGACTTATGCGAGCTCGAGTAAAACGAAATTGTACTGCTGTAGAGACCATATACGATCTATGCCAAAATGAAAAGAATCATATAATCTATGCTAATTTAAAGACTATCCACTCATCCCTCCATCTGTATGGATCTCTGCATTTGAGTCAAAAAACACCAATAAATATGATAAAGCATTATTCTGTTATTCTAAATTTCTGGTGTTAATTGTAGAGCTAATCATTCTCTTAATGAATTAAAGACTCGGGGTTGGGAGAGCATTATCTGGCTGCAGGATTGATAGTATGACTAGAAAACTGTGTGATTAATTACTTTTTACACATGACTGTGAAGCAACAAAATTTAACAACCGGCATCCAACATTAGATTGCAAAGATAAAGGATATTTTGTAAAATATGGGAAGCTATTCAATTTATGTTTTGATAACATGAGAGGGCTGGGGGTGTGACTTAGTTCATTGAAGACAACTGAAAACATATATAAAATTCACGAGATTTATTCTACTGGATCTAGTAAAATAAATGCAATAGAATGCAATGTAACTTGAACAAAAACGAACAACAAAAATGTACCACCTTACCCCCTCCTCTTTCAATGACTAACATGACTCAGATAATAGTGACAAAAATGATTAGTGACATTTCAAGGCAAGAATACTTGGCCAACACCCTAGAGCAACAGAATACGACCCACTTGTCCACCAAAATGTATGCTCGACAAGCTTTACTGAAATTTCAAATTACATGTAGTCCAAAGGGAACTATGAATTACAATTTTATACACATAAAAATTGGTGGATTTTTACCACCTAGGTTGAGAATTTGCAATGAGTTCTAAACAGTTCTACATAAATTCATATTTTGAAATTTCTGGGCCAACTCATGGCGCACCTGATTGAGAATCATTAGTTTAACCGCTTGACTCGCAAAAAGGGTCTGCACAAGCCCTTACTAACAACCGGCCAGATATTTTAGTGCCTTATCAACTGACTTTCTAACAGCTTTAAACCACCACATTAGAAGATAACAAAAAAATTGAACAGAGAGAGTAGAATCAGATTCTTTCACATTGTTTCAACAACAAAGCAGATGGAGTAAAATGCGGTGTCTTTATAATCAAAATCATGCTTGAAAAATATTTGTTTGTGGTTTGCCTATGCTGATCACTCCAGTCAACTGAATTATCTTGTGCCAAATCTAAACCTATGGAAACAAGCTTGTGATTCTTAAAGTCCTCATATCTTATAACCAGCCAGATTCAAAGCTTAGTCTGTTGAACCAGATGATTCTGATAAGGTGGAACAATTAAATTCAAATAAATGTATCTTACATTTATCTTATGTTGATGTTTGTCTATGGATTGACTTCCCACTGGATGAGAGGCACTTATAGGCACATATTCCATATGACGTGTTAAATCCTGACCTACACAAACCATTCGTTATAATGGGGTATTGTAATTCATTTGTACATGAGAATTGGTATAAATAATCCTCCTCTCTTATTTATTCATGATACAATTACCCATACAATCTCAGCCTCAACTTCTGCTCAATGTTATGGATTTTATTTAACATTGATCCTTTTAGAAGTATATTTCTTCACGAGGTGCATTCATGTACCATATGTTCACACAGATGTTTCTTTTGATTGCAAAATGATTGATATAGTTATGAAAACAAACTATACAGTCACATTGTCTGTTATAATGTTGCAATACATCTTTTTGGCATGTTTCATATTGAATAATCTAAAGATCAAAAGACAGCAATTAACAACAAGAAAAACCTTTTGTAGACATATGAATTGGTGCAAACAAACATATCAGTCATTTTCCTTTCACCTCATAAGATCTATCATAAACGGTATGCAGCATATGGTCGCATCTGATTCTCTTTGTTCTATTTCAAGTGCCGTATCTTCTGACTTTTTAATTTTAAACCACATTAGAAGATAGGCAGTAAAAAAGAACAAAGAGAGTAGAATCAAATCCTTTCAGAATAATGTTTCAACAACAAAGCAGATGGTGTAAAATGCGGCGTCTTTATCATCAAAATTATGCTAGAAAAATATTTACTGTTGATTTGCTTATGCTGAACACTACTCACGCACCAGTCAACTGAATTCTCGAGTGCCAAATGTAAACCTAAGGCGACAAGCTTGTGATTCTTTAATTCCTCATATCTTATAACCAGCCAGATTCACGTTTGGTTTGCTTATACTGGACACTACTTACACACCAGTCAACTGAATTCTCGACTGCCAAATGTAAACCTAAGGCAACATGCTTGTGATTCTTAAAGTCCTCATATCTTATAAACAGCCAGATTCATTGAAGAAATAAACATGTCACTAAGGTTAGGTAAGTAAAGAAGAATAAATTATATTGGGAATCGATGCGGCGCCCTCTTTAGCTTTTCTGGCAACATATCAATCATTCCAATTGAAATGCAGAATGCGTTTTACCCTGTGTTATTTTGAAATACTTATAACTATGCTGCTTTCAAAGGGGCATTGGTATTGGGAGAAAGTGGTCTGTGTTAAAGGTGAAATGTTAATGCTCCTCCTAAACTGTTGACAGTTTGCTTGGAAGTTGCGTCACATCTCAGTGTGTTATTGTCTGTTGAGCCAGATGATTCTGATAAGGTGGAACAATTCAATTCAAATAAAGGTATCTTACATTTATCTGGTGTAGACCTTTGTCTATGGATTCACTTCCCCCTGGATGAGAGGCACTTATAGAGTGGAAATTCCATATCACTTTCTAAATCCTAGACCTACTCAAACCATTTGTTACAATGGGGTATTGTAATTCATATTGTGCATGGAAATTGGTAGAAATACTCCTCCTCTCTTCTTTATTCATGATACAACTACCAATGGAATATCCAGCCTCACCTTCTGCTCAATGTCACGGATTTCATTTAACATTGATCATTTTAGAAATATATTTGTTCACGAGGTGCATTCATGGTACCATATGTTCCACGCAGATGTTGCTTTGATTGCAAATTCATTGATATAGTTATGAAAACAAACTATACAGTCACATTGTCTGTTACAATGTTACAATACATCTTTTTGGCATGTTTTGTATTGAATATTCTAAAGATCAAAAGACAGCAATTAACAACAAGAAAAACCTTTTGTAGACATATGAATTGGTGCATACAAACATATCAGTCATTTTCCTTTCACCTCATAAGATCTATCATAAACGGTATGCAGCATATGGTCGCATCTGATTCTCTTTGTTCTATTTCAAGTGCCGTATATTCTGACTTTTTAACTTTAAACCAAATTAGAATATAAGGCAGTAAAAAGAAGAAAAATCCTTTCAGAATAATGTTTCAACAACAAAGCAAACAACACAAAGCAGATGGTGTAAAATGCGGTGTCTTTATCATCAAAATTATGCTAGAAAAATATTTACTTGTGGTTTGCTTATGCTGAACACTACTTACACACCAGTCAACTGAATTCTCGAGTGCCAAATGTAAACCTAAGGCAACAAGCTTGTGATTCTTAAAGTCCTCATATCTTATAACCTGCCAGATTTACTTGAAGAAATAAGCATGTCACCAAGGTTAGGAAAGTAAAGGAGAATAAACTATATTGGGAGCAGGGTATGAAACTCATGAAAAATTGCTCCCCCCCACTGGCCGGCAACTCTGAAAAGTAGCCGGCCCAGGTGAAAAGTGGCCGGCCCAGAATTTTTTGCAGATCCAAAAAATACTGTAAAACTATATTTTTTCTCATTTAATTTTGTGTATCAAATATAAAAAATATATGTATCAAAAAATATTTCAATGCAATGCAAAACTTATTCTAATTTTATATATATATATGTGTCTGCGAGGACTGGTGCTAACCTCCCACAAATCATTACTGGATATAAATAACGGGAGGCCATGGTAAACGTGTGCGGTCCCGTGGAGATATACATATTAATCAATCCTGGCCCAAAGATATTGATTGACCAAGCTACTGGGTCGCAAATGACAGTCTAAATGCACACTGCGATGTTTATATATGCCCAAAGTCGATGAATAAACCACAACATGATACACTTATTAAAGTATATTGATTTACTAACGATTTTTCGCTAACACTCGCTAATTACTTGACATCTCACCTTAGAAACCGTTATAACGGCAGCTGTTAACCGTAGTGTGTTTTACCAACCCCATTTGATTGACAGGCACGATGGTCGGTGCATGAAACAAGGAAATCACGGAAATATCGAGCAGTATGCTGCTTCAAAACCGTTACCGACACGCCAGGTCGTGAACATTTGTAATTAACCAACCCGGTCCACGATCAGCCGGCGCCGGGTCCTCGGGCCGTCTCTATTTCATACCCTGATTGGGAGAAATATTTATAACTATGCTGCTTTCAAAAGCATTGCATTGGTATTGGGAAAATGGTCTGTGCTAAAGGTAAAATGTAACTACTTCTCCTAAACTGTTGAATGTTTGCTGGGGAGTTGCGTCACATCTCAGTATGTTATTGCCTGTTGAGCCAGATGATTCTGATATGGTGGAACAGTTCAATTCAAATAAAGGTATCTTACATTTATCTGGTGTAGACGGTTGTCTATGGATTCATTTCCCACTGGATGGGAGGCACTTATAGAGTGGAAATGCCGTATCACTTTCTAATTCCTAGACCTACTCAAACCATTTGTTATAATGGGGTATTGTAATTCATATTGTGCATGGAAATTGGTAGAAATACTCCTCCTCTCTTCTTTATTCATGATACAACTACCAATGCAATCTCCAGCCTCACCCTCTGCTCAATGTCACGGATTTCATTTAACATTGATCCTTTTAGAAATATATTTGTTGTTCACGAGGTGCATTCATGGTACCATATGTGCCACACAGATGCTGCTTTGATTGCAAATCCATTGATACAGTTATGAAAACAAACTATACAGTCACATTGTCTGTTATAATGTTACAATACATCTTTTTTGGCATGTTTCGAATTGAATATTCTAAAGATCAAAAAAGACAGCAATTAACAACAAGAGAGACCTTTTGTAGACATATGAATTGGTGCACACAAACATATCAGTCAATTCCCTTTCACATCATAAGATCTTTTTCATAAACGGTATGCAGCATATGGTCGCATCTGATTCTACTCTCTTTGTTCTATTTCAAGTGTGGTATCTTCTGACTTTCTAACTTTAAACCACATTACAAGATAAGGCAGTAAAAAATAGAACAAAGAGAGTAGAATCAGATCCTTTCCCAATGTTTCAGCAACAAAGCAGATTTATGTACATGATTCTTTGCATCCCAACATTTTTTTCCACTTACATTGACAGTTTCACCAACTAGCTGTTGGCATCGTCGGAATGACCCTACTGCGCATGCCAGGAGGTCAGTCCTGCCGATTCCCGCCGAGAATCGAATTGTAAACTCGTAAGAGTTGGTGGCTCCCATCGTCATGGTTCATGACCTGCCTGTATGTTCGGATATGCACTGCCTCTTTGATTGTCCTTGTATTCCAATCATTCTCCTTGTCTATTATCCTTGCACCTTCCCAGTATATATCGTGATTGTGAAGAACTCAAAAGATCTAGCACAGAAGTTAAGTGAGGTCATAATAGAGGATGATGAAATTTTTGCTTCGCATGACATGGTCTCCTTATTCATGAACACTCCCATTGATAAAGCCCTCCAGATAATTAGAGACAGACTGAACAATGACAAGACTCTGAAGAAAAGAACATTACTGAATCCAGATGACGTTATGGATTTGTGTGAGTTTATACTTACAACAACATACTTTCAATTCAGAGGCAAGTTATACCAGCAGAAGAATCACTTACGGGTGGTTATGACCTGTATATGTGGACTACTTGTGTAAACAAACATTAGCAATGTGATGTAGCCCGGACGTCATCCACTGACCACTATGTGACCGCCCCCGACCGACCCCACGGCTTGGTTAGCCCGAGGATTGGCCTGGGGACGCTCCGGCTCGTTCTCAGTCGGTCAGCGGTTCGTGGGATTGACCTGGGTAGTATGTAGCTACCCGCAGGGTTGAACCCTTGCTCTGTTGCACACTCTGAGTCTCGCTGGTTACGTATTTCCGTTTGTGTCTGCTCGTGAGCCCCCACCTTGGTTATACCAAGGAAATTATGACTAGGGATATGGACGGGTCGGGCAAGTTATCAAAGTCTGAATTTGGAACAGCGGGGCAGGGACTTCAGGAGGAGGTGGCGACCCGCGGTGGGTGAGAATGATTACGAATGAGTGCCCTGTATGAGAAACCCACAGGTGTCACTAAAACAGAAGGATGGGGAATCGGAGTGCTGCCGCCACTCAATATGAGATGACAGGTGATAGAGAGGGTGTGGACTTGTGCTATGGACCTCTTGATCAATGATAGCGTGGGTGATATGAAACGGGGGTCGACCAAGGGGACATTCTAGCGTCCACAACTTGTGGAAGGAAGACATACGGTGTTGGGACGCGACCCCCATGCGGGGTGATTGATCAAATGACAAAATGGCGGCAGATTGCAGGAAGACTATACGAGGCTCGGGAGTGAGAGAACCCGAGATTTGGATTTAAACTATTGAGATAACGGCCCGTAGCTGTCCCGGCGATGGTCGCTGTGCAAACAGCGGGCCTATGCCGAGAAGTGACAAGCGCTCGGTTTCACCCGAGCACCGAAAAGATCTACTGGATCTGGGTCCGCCCCATGGCGGCTGGGCGGGACCCATCGAAATGGCGTGGGTTACTGGATGGACTGAGGTGGATTTTCCCCTCTAGGGAGGGGACGAGCAATTGAAAATTTGGTGGCCGGGTACCAGGCTACTGGGGTTAGCCATTCATCTAATATCTTTTATTTATTTTTCAGCCCTACCTAACACCTGGTGCACCTGCGCTGCTTGTCAAAGCAACAATTGTTACTGCAACTCACAACCTAAAAATGTTCAAGGAGTCCAGCGAGCTTCTTGTGACAATATTTAACAAGAGAAGAACTTTAGCGATTACTACTGCTGTAGGGACCATATATGATATATGCCAAACATGAAAAGAATCATATAATCTATGCTAATTTAAAGACTATCCACTCATCCCTCCATCTGTATGGATCTCTGCAGCTTGAGTCAAAAACACCAATAAATATGCTTAAGCATTATTCTGTTATTCTAAATTTCTGGTGTTAATTGTAGAGCTAATCATTCTCTTAATGAATTAAAGTCTCGGGGTTGGGAGAGCATTATCTGGCTGCAGGATTGATAGCATGACTAGAAAACTGTGTGATTAATTACTTTTTACAAATGACTGTGAAGCAACAAAATTTAACAAGCTCGCCGGCATCCAACATTAGATTCCAAAGATAAAAGATATTTTGTTAAATATGGGAAGCTATTCAATTTATGTTTTGATAACAGAAGAGGGCTGGGGGTGTGACTTAGTTCATTGAAGACAACTGAAAACATATATAAAATCCATGAGATTTATTCTACTGGATCTAGTAAAATAAATGCAATAGAATGCAATATAACTTGAAGAAAAACGAACAATAAAAATGTACCATCTTACCCCCTCCACTTTCAATGACTAACATGACTCAGATAATAGTGACAAAAAATGATTAGTGACATTTCTAGGCAAGAATACTTGGCCAACACCCTAGAGCAACAGAATACGACCCGCTTGTCCACCAAAATGTATGCTCGACAAGCTTTACTGAAATTTCAAATTAGTCCAAAGGGAACTATGAATTACAATTTTATACACATAAAAATTGGTGGATTTTTACCACCTAGGTTGAGAATTTGCAATGAGTTCTAAACAACTCTACATAAATTCATATTCTGCAATTTCTGGGCCAACTCATGGCGCACCTGATTGAGAATCATTAGTCTAACGGCTCGACTCGCAAAAATTCGTCTGCACAAGCCCTTACTAACAACAGGCCAGAAATTCATAATACACCACGCTAGGGGGCCACAAATAGATGATTACTGTTGGAAAGCAAACCCCCTTTGTCAGTAGATCTCTGTTCAGAGAAGATGTTATCCCCGTTTACATATGACAGAAATTAATCTTGGTCTGCCAACAAAAACTGTCATGGTTGCCGAACTTCAAACCAGCCGGTTTTTCTAGCCGAATTTTAATTTACCCATTGCAGACTGGCAGTGGGGAGGGGGACCCGAGGCACCCCTTGTCGGCTGCCCTGGTACCTTATTGACTTACCCTGTATATAAAACGCGTGACCTAACACTTTTACAATAGAAAACTAATCCAAAAACTGGCTCGGTGTCACTTTTGTGCGGGGTTTCTTCTGCTAGTTTCCGACTGCCTCGTACTCGCATTTCCGCAAACGCACCACTGTAGGAAGCGCACTTGACGAGCAGTTTAGGCACTAGGAAAAATGCGAGCATTATAGCAGTCTTGCTGAAGTGATGAATGGGCCTAAATAGGAACAGTGGTAACTCATGGAACTGGTCCGATCTGGAGTTACGTCTTTTTGACGTACCTGCTTAAGGAGTTACGTCATTTTGACGTACCTACTCGACGTAGGTGTGAAATAACGTAATTCTAGTCTAATGACCTCTGCGAACATCTGGAGCAGGTGTTTTGTCCCATTGCAAGGTGATGGGACAGTTTTGGTGATGTCAAGACAATTCTTGGAATTGACAAGACGTAAGACCATTGTCTGAGACGTACAACTCTGGTTTTATCGGGTTTTGACGTACCAAAAATGTGACCGCACAAATCAAGCTGTGAAACTCGGCCAGTTTGATTTTGGATACAGAGGTGTGCAGTTCGCTGTGCACTTCTGTCTAGAGATTGTGCTGTTACCACCTGTAGCCCACTCAAAGGGCTATGGAGGGTAACGACCTGCCCGAGGACAGGGAGGATCTGAGCAGCGGCTCAGATTCTGACACGGATAACAGTACTTCTTCATGGAGCAGCAATACTGACGGTGAAAAGGATTACTGTGAAGGGACAAACGGAACGGATATGGAACTGACAAACGGAACGGATATGGAACGGACAAACAAAACGAATAAGGAAACGAAGGATGGGGCTGAGATGAATGTGGACAGCTTGACTGGTGGCACCAACACCACTGGACCGGCGGCAACGTCCATCCGCACTCCGGCTGAGGACGCGGGTGGTGCCGACACCACTCTCGTGGCCGGTGGGCCTCTTTCTCCACTGAACATGGAATGGCTCTTGCTGGAGGAACAACTCTGTGGTGGACGTACACTTCCGGGTGCGGGACCTAGCAGTGCAAATGCTCCAGTGATTGCTGAACCTCAGGCAACCACACAAGTGTTGGGGGACCCACGTCATGGACCCACACCCTTGGGTGCAGGACCAGATGGCGTGTGCGCTTACCCCAATGCTGCCCTGACCACGACAACCATGTAAGTAGTGGGGGACCCACATCATGGACCCGGGCCCTCGGGTGTGGGACCAGATGGCATGTGCTCCTCCTCCATTACGGCTTCGAACCTGATAACCCCTAAGCAGCTTACCATAGTGGGTGAGGAGCGTACGGACAGCAAATCGGCTGACCCAGTACATCCTCCCATGATAGTACGAATCCCACTAAAGCTGCTGAACGTGCAAACCCCCGGGTTCAGGGCAAGGCTAAGCTGCAAGCCTCCAGTTCGGCCCCAGAGACCCAATCTCTGGAGGCTACACTGTTAGCCAAGGCTCTAGACCTCCTTGATCCTGTGAAAGTGACCGAATGTACCACCCTGGCAATCGACAACTCCAAGCCTGTCACCTCATCAACTGTAGTGAGGGCGTCAGGGGAGACAGAACCTCGGGATGTGCTCCCCCCGCGGACCTGAGTCAATCGGCAAACCAAAAACAATGATGGAAACGGGCCTGGCTTTGCAAGAAGCAAAGGGCCAAAGCAAGGGCAAAGGCGACAAAAGGGTACGACGAGGGGTCGGAGTCACTTGTGAAGGTGACCGAGACTGCTTGTGAACCCGCAAAGCCCGTGACCACTCCAAACCAAAACCATGGCAAACCGAACATCCCCTGTCTTCCCCCTGTGAAGGCCACCACAGTGGCTCCTCTGGATACGCCCCTGGAGCAACATATGGCCATTAGCAGGGTGGCCCGGACAAAGAACCGTGCACGCAAAGGGACCTTCAGTATAAGCCCCCCAGACGCAAAGCGACCGTGTCTGTCCACAGAATTGGTCTGACTATGGGGAGATATACGAAGGCTTGAGACCATAGAAGTACGAATTGAAACAGATAACCGAGCCACATTGACTGAGTACAAGCAGGCGGAAGTACAAGAGACAGAGCTGGCTGCTCAACTAATGGCAGCTAAGGAATTGCAAAGGTAAACCAAAGCACAGCTGAAGGCGTCGAGTGGTGTACTCCACAGGGTTACGGACGAGTTGGAACGATGCCAAGCCATTAATCTCCAGCTCTGAGTGGCCCTAAACGAGATGACCCAGGCACTGGAAGCTGCCAAGACCACCGTACGTGATGAGGAGAAGGTCCTCCTTGGCCAGGTAGTATCGCTCCCTGCCAAGGACGTACACGCTCCCCGCCGGAGGCGTACGCCTGCACCACACCCCTGGAGCTATGGAGGTCGAAGTCTGCCCAAACGAGGACAACCGATTGGAAACGTTGGGGTCACACAACATCTTTGCCAAAGACTGGGGTCGACTGGTTCATGCAGCAAGCACTGAGAGCCATTTGGGACACCAGTTGGCAGAGAAGAATGCAGATAAAATCCGTGCCGACCCCTCCAGTTGCCCCTACCAACTCATGCAGGAATGGTTTGTGCTCACAGTGGACGGACTCCACCAGGCTTATTATGCCGTCATCGCTCCCAGCTTGCCTGGGCAGGGTGCGCATCATAGTCGCCGGGAAGAGTTGGCCCACTGTTTGCCGTTTGCCACTTCTTGCATCGAGCACGTGGGGCTCCAGAAGTCTGGCTCTGAGAGTGACTGCTCTGAGAGTGACCGTCTCCGTCAGGAGCTGGATGCACTCAGGAAGGCAGTTTAATCGGAACAGGTAACAATAAGTCCACGAGGGACATGGTGGGCCACCAGAAATAGAATGCCGTCAACATGACAGCAATGTCTAAGGCAATGGCGTCTGTATCTGGGTCGCTCAAGGGCCCTCATGCCACATGGCACTGGACTAGTATTCAGCTGATACAAGCAAATTAATAAAGCATGTATACATATAAATCAATTGAATTAAACATGGATAAAACTCATCACCCAAACAACCTTAACTCATCAAATCAATATTAGAGTTAATAGTCAATTAGCGAGTCAGTTGACGACAGCTCAGCCTGATAAGGCTGATCTACACTCGTGTCACTGTAAACAGCCAGAGGCGTGCACGCGTCGTAGTGCGACTCCACTAACATAAACAAACCGCGGGGAGGCGGTGATAAATGACAGGTGGGATTAGTCGACGTGAATTAGTTTGGGTGACTCGTTTTAGATACAAATTTCAATAATAATAAAAATGCATATATGCAGCATCAAATATAGAAAAAAAAGTAACCAGTGTTTACTTGAAAAAAAAAAATGTGCTAAGCTACGATCGATACACAAAATACAAATAATGAATCCATGCACAAATAAATGTAGTCCAATGCGGTATATATAATAGTTGCAACATGAAAGAAAAAATATAAGTCACTGTAACATAGTATCCTGAATATGTCACTGTGTGTAACACCGATTAACACATTGTTCATTAAAAATATAGGCATGAAAAACTGATAGTCCATGTAATTATATAAGTTATGCAACATTATTCACACAAGTCCAAAATTGCTTTAATCTTTTTTTTTATCTATCCATGTCAAATATCCCTAAGCACTGTCTATTTATAGAGATATTGAACACTTGAACACAAATCCTTAAACACAAAATTGATTTTAGAGATAGTAACTTTGACACAACGAATCCTCTTGAAACGTTTAAAGATTGATTTTAGAGATAAACTTTGGCGTGAACAAAAGAAATGCAAAAAAAGAATTGGTGTAGTGTTCATATATATAGCACTCATTGATTGCAACCGAGATTTTTACTAAACATTTCTGTAGATCAGAGTAATCCTTTGTACGATATGGATTTGGCATCCCGGTGAGGAGTTGATGATAAACATTTGGTATCTTTAACTTTGGCCGCACTGTATGTGAGGCCGCCAATAATGAGGTGATAACGAGCTGATGATGTGGTGCACGTGTCGCACAGCGGGTGGCTTCTTGGTTTCCTGGGGGAGTTATCTAATGATTGTAGCGGGTGGTGGGTGACACGTGTGGTCAAGATGCTTCTATTCCCAACTGGGGGTTGAGTGGTGGTTCAAAAATGCGGATGTCTGTCCTTGACCCGTCCGAAGTGTCCTGATAGTGTGAATATCGTAGTGAGCCATAATGCAGCTGTCTTGATGCAAGATGGGGCATGCACCCGTGTCGTGTGTGGTAGCAGTATTGTAGGAAAAACTGGTGTAACAGAAAAGTCCGATGACATCCGTATGGAGCTGGCGTTATTGGAGATCAAGAATTGCAAGGTCAGAGGTTAGATGTCGCGTGACGCTTCTTATCACGAGACAGACTTGCGCAGGCAAAGCTGATTAGCCAAAAGTTTGACAGCATGGTAGCCATCTCCACTGACTGGGGTTGATGTGAGTTATGGTCTGAAGGTCAGAGGTAATGCGACTTCGCCGAGCGGACGGGTCGGACTTGCCAGACAGAAATAACACACAGAGCAGAGCCTTCAGCCATGAATTGGGCTAGTTGGGCATGAGATGGGAAAATGCCCTGAACGTGATGCTATTATGCTTCCAACAATTTAATGTTGTCTTCGTGTTTGGCCGGGAAGACCGATTGAGACAAACTGACACTCTTCTGTTGAAGGTTCACGCAGTCCGCATGATTGACTCTTCATATCATCGCTTAGTAATTAGAAGTCTTTGTGTCAAACAATAAAACTCTGGTGAGCTTGTTTCCTGGCGAAAATGGAACAATGGAAGATGTATTTTATCAGCCTGTGCAAACAAATTACCGCGTACCAGTGTATGGTCAACAATGCAATGGCATTGTTACTCGTGGGTGATTATGTCCAGGGGAATTTTTATCAAATCTGAGAAGGCGTGTGAATGCATTATTTCATAATAAAAGATCAAATTCGAGGTGTGGCAGTGGTGTGATTAAAGCATAATCACAGGCGTCCTTGGGTGTGGCCACCCGGTCCTTGATAGTGGTGACAAATGGTTTGCCCGTGTGTTTGCTGATGGTTGGAGGTCATGATGTAATTGAAACAGCTGTGACTTTTCACAGTCGCTGGATAACAATGAAAAATGTTGATTGTGTAGGTTTACTGATGTCTGGAGGTCATTGTGTAATTAAAACAGCTGTATGACTGCTGAATAATCATTTTTGTGGCGGTGACCGTGGGGCCGAGATGGCGACTGGTAAATAATCACCTGAAATTCCTGGAGATTGCAAATCAGACGAGGCCTTGAATTGTGTAACTGCATTGTTTGTCTGCAGCAGGAAAAGGCGGCGGCATTTGAGTAATTGCCTGCAGGGTGGCCTTGCCACTTATCGTCTGGAGCGGAGGTGAATTTGTTCAACGGATTGTAATTCTGTAACATTGTTAATTTGCTCCTGATGATTACGGTGACTGGTGGAATGAAACTGGGTTGGTGTGACATTCTGCAAATATGAGGTTTGTCCGTAAATGAAATTCTATTTCTGCCTAATATTTCTGAAAAAAAACAATATGACTGTTATGTTGCATATTGATCCATAATTGGAATGTTCTGATGATCATGCTGTGAATTGTTGCATATTGACGGAAATGGTTGAGACCAATGTGAATTGTGTGAATGGGATTGAATGGTGATTGTTGAACGTGGAATGGAATGAGAAAACATTGATTGGGGAATTTCAGATCTGAGTTTGTTGTTTTGAATTGAAATGAATTGACGAGTGCCACAGGTGAAACTTTGTTAGTTGCAGCCATGTGATTGCCCCGTGGCATGGCAATTAGTTTAAATGAACTTGATGATGATTGTCAACGTTGTTCACATGCGTGTTCACACGTTGTCCGTGCCGTGACGTGTTGTTTGAGTGTGATTTTGAGACGACGGCGATATTGACTGCTTTCCTCGTCATGATTGCGTGCGTCACTCTCCTGAGAAGAGGGTCTGAACATGTACGAGCCGTGTGACCGGGATTTGCGACGGTCAGGTGTCTGTCCCTGAGGGGAGGACCTGGGCCTGCTGTTGCTGTTGCTGCCCCGTTTTGATAGGTCCATAAGGGCTGACGTGAACATTGTTTGCCACGTTCCTCATCATGAAAAGAGACTGGGTGAAAGGGGGTGGGGGTGTCTCTACGTGAGGCATTGATCCCTGCGATGTGAATGACGATTTTATTGGCAGATATGTTGAACAAGTGTGCATGACCATCCAATGTCACGTTTTCACGCTGGAAAACGTCCAAATCACGTTTTCGCTGGTCGTAACTCGAACAGATCGAGCCGTCAAACGCGTGGGTGACGTGTGTTTGGTTGAGGTTTTTTTTCTTCCATGTAACCAAACGTGATAGATGTTTAGTGGGGATTGCCTCATATATTTGCGACTGTAACTGTGTGAAGAGAGCTCGTTCACTGCCTGATGATATGAAACATTTAACTTACCTAATTGATGTTGAAATCTGCGCGATTTATGTGCGGCAGGGCAGAGAGGAGGCGTGACGATTTGTGATTTCCGTGAAATGGTCATGAGACCGATCAATTGCGGGAATGTAGACTGGCTCCTTGGTTGTGGTAAGATGTCAAAAACAACCAAACAACGAGAAGGGTCGGTGGTGAAAGGATGTCGAAAATGGTCGAGAAACATGGCTGGTTTCTCGATGTTGAAAGGTTAAAACTTGTAGTAAATCCCTTTCATCAATCCGGTACTTTGAAGATCTAGGTTTAGAAGCGTTCATCCAAAATGATGGAGGAGAGAGGCGCGCTTCTCAGTAGTGAAATGTCATGTAACTTCGGTGTTTGATCTTCTAAATAGTGAAAGGTTATGAAACTTCGGTGTTTAATCCTAACATCTGCACCAAAGATGTCACACGTAGGAATGAGACTAGAACTTTGGTTGTAGTATTTAATCCAATTCTCTCCCCGAGCACAAGCTGCTCCTGTTTATATAACAACTCCAGGGGTTACACTTCGGAGGCGAGTTGGTTAGACTGGCCCCAACTAGTATGTTGGGAACAGTCTATGCCACAGCTGGATCTCTGCGTGTCAATATGTGGTCATCTTTGACCCTCTTGACGGTCAAATTAGCACGGGCTTGGCACTACAATATTTGCACCATATATTCTTCAGACAGTCCACTTTAATATGAGGAGAAGAAAAAAGTGGGACAGTTGCTGCGAGAGGAATCGAAATGGGCTCAAAGACATACACATATCGTTAAATAGTAATTCTTATGTGGTCATTTTTGACGCTCTCTGCAGTCAAATTAGCAAGGGCTAGGCGTTATAATATTTGAACCGTATGTTTTAAGCATAGTCCCCTTTGAAATGAAATCTTTTAAAAAAGTGGGACAGACTTTGCAATAGGAGTCAAATTGGTCTCAAAGATACACATGTCGTTATATAGTAACTTCATAATTGTAGATGGTCATATTTGAATCTCTCGACGGTCAAATTAGCACAGCATTAGCTAGGCCTTATAATATTTGCACCATATATATTTTTTTCAGGTAGTCCACTTTAATATGAAATCTTCATAAAAGTGGGGCAGACGCTGCAGGAGCAGTCAAAATGCACTCAAAGATATACACACATCAGTTATGAAGTTTTTCATTTGTGGTCATCTTTGACACTCTTGAAGTGGTCAAATTAGCACGGGGTAGGCATTATCTTATTTGCACCATATGTTTTTCAGACAAGACCCTTTGAGTTGAAATCTTCAAAAAAGTAGAACAAACGCTGTGTCATGATTAAAAATGCGCTCAAAGACACACATATCATTATATAGTAACATCATATGTGGTTGGCTTTGACCCTCTTGATGGAGGAAATTAGCACAAGCTAGGCGCTATAATACTTGCACCTACTGTTCCTTAGACAGTCCCCTTCAATATGAAACTTTCAAAAAAAGTGGGACACGGGCTTCCGAAAGGAGTAAAAATGTGGTCCAAAGATATACACTGGGGGAGAGTGTGAGCAAATGCTAGTTAGAGGTGTGGGGTGGGACAATTGTAGCATTATCTCCATCAGCTAGTCAATCCCTAATTGACCATGCACCGTGATGGCCCGTACATCCTATGCTCGCATTCAGAGTACGTCATTTTGATGTATGTGTTGTTTATGACGTATTTTTACGTCGCCCGATGTGTGCCAGTTGCTAGGTTACATGACATTTTAATGGTGTTCTGTCCCATTGCCAAGGTGATGGGACAATTTATTTGACTTCCCATCACCAAGACGGAATAGCCGTGAGTTTAGCTTGAGAAGTTGTTGCGACAACATCAGAGGGAACCAACACCCCCAAATCTAGAAGATTCGAGGCCTTTTCAAACTATAATCACGTATTAATATGGTTACCAGACCCTTTTGCATACGTGTCTTGGATCTAGTACCCTCTTTGATGCATATTCAGCTTGGCGTGTGCCAAGAGAGGCCCCTGTACGACCGTAGTGTGGGCCTACGTATCATTGGGACAAACACAACGAGAACCCAGGTGGTGTGAGGGCCTCGACCAGTACCAGGAGCCGTGCCAAACTAAAAAAGCTTACAGTTTGGTGCCGTGGACTAGGATTTGATTGACGGTGGCGACACACCCAGTTATTTGATTGGAAAAAACACTGGACAACGCATGGATGATCGTATACCTTCACGGATTCTAGGCTCACCACCGGGTGAGGGAATGGAAATCCGTGGCAAAACCAATGTGACTGGACCACGGGTGCTCTCAGGCTCACCACCGGGTGAGTAGGGGGAGCACCATGGTATGAATGTGGCAACAGCTGAGCTGGATCTGGCGAACTCGGTCGGAAAAGCTATGACACCTTTATGGTTTTAAACTGTATATGTACCCACTGACTAGGCTTGCCAGAAATGTTTGTGTTTAGAAAGTAGGTATCATAATGTACACTTACGTGACACCATATGCAACAATTCAGAACTCATACCAAGCCATGGTGCTGACAATCTGGCTGTTATGGTCACTTTGGGATGCACTGTCCTCAGGCGAGTACTGTGCACACAGGCTCATGAACCTCTGGCATGTGAGTCACCCCTGGGTGGTTCCGTCATTGATTCTAGGCTGGAAATGATGAACTGCCACACGTTGAGGTGGGACACCGGGGCCCTCTAGCAGCAGTCTGTAGACACGGTACAACAGCTAATACTGGAGGAGCTCCATGAATACAAACCTGAGCTTTTAGGCATATGCAAGGATGGACACAACCACCAGGTTGTGGTGTACCTCGCTTGCTGGAAGCCCTGTTTTTTAAGTTGGTGTCCCCCATTGACCTGGCTACATTCGACCTTGTATGGGACAGTCTGTCGGAGGTCGTATCTGGTTGGCAGGAAGAAATGTTGCAGACCGAAAGCAGTCACCCTGCCATCCCTGACCGTTCGGTAAACAGACATCCGGACAGTCGGGTAATGGCCCCTCCACGGTTAAGGACAGTATGCACACCATCCAGTGATACGTCACCTGGAAGTTGTGTCTCAAGTCCCCAGTCCATGAGGCGAGCTAGCTCCTGTAGTCTGGACCCTGTCCGCTACCACATCCGTTCGATCCAGGCTAGATCCGAGCATCCGTCCACTGTAGAGGCAAGACCGATGGTTTCATCCCGCTGGTCTGACTCTTATGGATAGACATAGTTTCCGCTATCTCCGGCGCCTCTACTTGAGTGCCGCACGAGACCACGTGGAACGAGTCAAGTGATCTGCCCAACCAGAGTCCACTGATTCATCTGACTCAGAGGATGATGGTCCTGGGTGCCAAAGAAGCATCATCAAACTGCCTTCCGGGTGCGGGTCACACGTGGGGAGTGTGAGTTTTAAGGATAGGATCAAATCCTTTCCCAAATTCGCACAACCCTGACCAGACCAGTCCTGGACTGATTAACTACACGGCCTAACACGAGTTCTCAGGCAACATTGTGTGCCTGCCCCGGAGTGGGCTGCATGGTTGGCAGACAGGCTGCAGGGCAAGGCCCACAGCCTATTGGTGAACTTGGAGAATGAAGAGCCTCGATCGATGGGACTATCTAGTGTCTGCTATGAACACCCATTTCAATGTGATATTGCAGGACGGTGCCACAGCTAGGGCAAGATTTGATGACTCAAAAGCAGGAAAACGGGAAACCGTAGCCAACTTCATAAACAGCCTTCA
>JAGTTF010000606.1:27199-38756 GCA_019095985.1 Streblospio benedicti
AAAGTTTAAACCCCCCCTTTGGGGAACCCCGGGGCCTTTTTGCAAAAAATTTTCGCAAACTTTTGGTCCCCCAGTCCAGTGGTAGTGAATTTTAAAAAAAGAAAGTGTCCTTGATGGGAAAGATGATCTGTAGGGATTACCTGAACTATTTTTTAAAAGGATGTTGAATGCTTACTGTAATCACTGACGAGGTGCAGAGGAGGTTGCCTATCTTACAAGAAAGCCCTGGTACGACGATTGTATATCGCTGGTAGTCTCAGTAGTCTGCAGCAGCAATCGACTCGTACATGACAGGGAACTGCCGCCATCTATCATCACCATGGCAGTAACACTTGGCAAGAAAAGGTGTATGTCAGAAGAGATACATGTTAATCTCTTCACAAAGGGACTTAATCCGCAAATGCAGCAGCAGTTGAACATGACTCGAATCAGCCTTGCCAGTAGCTTTGGCCATGGAACCCTCCACACTGGTGGACTACATGGCATTCCATAATCACTGTTCAATACAATAGTCAAGAAGCGGTTTAAAAATTACCTTTTCTATCATGAAAAATATAATATGTAGCTACATATTGATAATTAATGCATCACTTGAGTCCAGTGTATTTGTGCTGGCTAAATTAAAGTCAAATCCACATAGGAGTAGTAGTTCTGTCAAAAATCACTTAAGAAATGAAATGAGCAAATCGAGATAATTTTGTTACTGCAATACCATGTTGTAGCCCTTATTCTTACGGCTTAGTTTAGTATACATGGCCATGCTTAACCTTTTCATGTTACCCGTGAGAATTATTTATTACGAACAAGTTAAAAAGTTGGTCGATAAATGTAGCGTATAGATCTAGTGGGATATTATATGAGATGGTTTTAATGCAATATGACGTATTTTTGTGACAATAACACGCATTTAATGCAGTAAATGGCCGAAAACTAAAGGGGCCGAAATTAGGCTGGTTTACCCCTAGATCAACTGTTTTCCATTGTAAATAAAATTGAGTGTTGTTTTCATATCCATACACAATAAAGTCATGTAGTAATACTACAGGTATTATACTATGTATGATACTGAGGTATCCATGGATCAAAATTAACTTAAATATTTCTAGATGCACACATTACTTACTTTAGAAAATGAAACTACGGTCACACAAACCTAGCCACAGATTTTATGACATCATCGGGTTTTCCCCAGGTCATTCTGGGATCACATCATTACATATATTATGTTAATGACGGCTATTAGTGCTATGAGGCTGGGCCTAGAACAAAAGCGATATGCCCCCAAAGTTTTGCTGGGTGAACGGTGAGAGCTATTTAAGCATTACACCATTTTGTGGTTTCTTGTTACTTTGCCTAAGAGACTCATATAGGGATCATTTTGTAGCTGAGCACAGCGGTGCAATTCAAATTAAAAAATACTGAATATTAAGACTGGTAATTGGAATTCAATAACATTGTTGTCTGCTACAAAAAGGATTCATAAGGCCACCATCGTCCACCTTTGGGTTTTTGTCCATGTCTAGCTGGGGATTTGTATGGTAATGTACTTTCAAGACTGAAGGTATTTACAGGTGCGCACAGTGACGTACTTTTGGTAGCAGACAGCAGTAGTATACAATGCCCATCATATATATTTAAAGTCCGATAAATGTTTAATGTTATCAATTAACTCTACGTACCTTAATAGGTGCTATAATTGCTGATGAGTTAAACCATGCAGTGAAGAAAAACACCAGCCACTCAACACTGGTTCCGTAGCCATAACTGAGTCCATAGAGAGCGATGAGGTAAGAGCCCACAATGCACAAGGAGATGGCCAAAACCCAGCCAACATGGACCATCCACCATGGGAAACTACAACATACACACAAAACACTTATTGGATGTTGTGCTATGATATAATCACAATAACAGGTTAAACCAAATGTGCCATATAGCATTTGAAAAATAAGCTAAAAAGAGTTTTTAAAAAGTCATTACCCAACATCTTTTTTTTGCTCTTTTGTGTTTTGGGTCTTTTGCAGACTCTCTCGACAAAACCCAATGGACCATCATGCAGGGGTGACCTAAATGCCACTCCCTTTTCAACCAGGTAAACTTCTCTGACACCAGCTCATCCATTTTGTCTACAATACGGTATGCATGTCACTTTGAATTGCATTCAGTAATTTACGCCACTTACTTACCCAAGTTGCAGACTGCCTGATGGAATGTCCAACCACAAGGAGAGTGTCACTTATAGAGTGTCACTTATAGTACTTGTGACTTAGCCCCCTGTTATGTGTAGCGGCTAAGCGTCAGATTCATGTATATGGTGATACAAGCATCGGAAAGGGCATGATGACTCTCACGGTATTCTGAATATTTCTATCCCAGAGCCACAAAAATCCAAGATAGCGCCAATCTTCAACTTTTTGCAATACTTCCTAAAGTTTATAGAGGCACAGCATTATTGATGGCATACGTGTTAACATACCAGATCAATATGGTGTGTTTATGAGATAAAGCTCTAGACTTAACAGTCACCCGAAATCAATTCGACAGCTACTCTCCTCACGTGCTTTGGTCCAGATCCTCTCAAGATCTACAATAGTCTGGGTTTGGCTGAACATCAAAAACGCATATTGATATGGTTCTAAAGAAAATGAAAAAAGTTCTGTGTAGGTTCTGTCAATGAATAATATGAATGGTATTTGTTCTATATGAGGAGCCAAAGTACAATGGAAACAATTGACAAATATGATGCTAGTTTACTAGAACTCTCTAGGAATTGTTGATTTGGTGACCTACGGGATTGTTAGACCCGCAAAATATAACCAACACAAAATATGACCAGTTATGATTTGTGTTAACACAAAATAAGTAGAGCCTCAAAAATGGACCTGGTGACGCAAAAATATAACCATTGCCGCAAAAAATAACCAAGGTGTAGCCAGCAGGCTAATTTGTGCGGAAAAATCACCAAACTGCCGACTATTCATTTTTACAGTTTACATGGCACATACTCATACAGCAGAGGGTAGACTCGAGTGCATAATGCCTAAGACTGGTTTAAAATATGTACGTTTACTGCTGCATTTGCGTGGGTTGTATATGAATAAAATATTGGCAAACAAATCTGTAAAATGTGAAAAACCATTATATTTGCAGACATCTTGGTTGATCTTAGGGTGTTTTGTGGTCAAATGTGGTGTGCACATCTGTGATTTGAAATGTGATGAGACACACGAATATCTGCAGCTCTAATTGAGCTTTGTATAAGAACTGTATCAATTGAACATACAGCCACGGTATCCAAAGCGGCACCATCCTGGCCTTGAGTTTTTTTCTCTCCATGGCATAAATTACATTTTCACCTACGGTGCATGTGTTTTTATATGTCTCTGTATGCATCAAGACCTCCGGTGCCGTTTTTTTTATGTTAGATACTAAAGAAGATACCATGGCAGCTGGTGGTGTGAAATGGGAGGGTAACACGTGCCGCTTAGTTAGATAGATGTGTACACTAAGTGTGTGAGCATAGGCACTCTTTATGATGCTACGGGCAGATCAAATTACAATTACCATTCTCAACATGTCAGAAGTACATCCGCAGACACGGCAGAACCCCCCAGATTCAATGAGTGGGCTTAATAAAGGGGTTCCACACTATTGGGTGACTGATTTTCAGTGGGGCCCCAAAAAGATCTTTAGAGAATATGAAAGCTGCCTGGTTCAACATGTTATGCGTATATAGAACGTTTTTGGACACAACTTGCCGTTTTACTTACAAGGAGAACAGCGGTGGCTAAAGATTATCAATGCCAGTCTCGATTGAAGCGATCTTTGTGACAAATAATTAATGTTGGGCAAAATAATGTGTTGTTGACTTATGATGTTTAGATGCATCTTAAAGAAGTATTAGTTTTTCATCTATTTTTGTTGAGTACGATGTTCACCATTTTAATGTTTTACTAAGACACATTATCATTAGACAGAACCATTTAGAAGTGCCACAGTACCAAATGCCACAGCCAGAACACTCTAAGCACTAAACATTGGATGACTCGAGAAAATATATCTGATACACTCGTAGGCTAGTAAAAAAAAAGTCTACTGTATGTCTGTGTTATAGATCTGATACAGTCGTAGGCTAGTTAAAAACAAAAAATTTTTACTGTATGATAAAAAATAGTGCAAATTCTGTTGTGGTTATATTTTGCGGCGTGGTTTTATTTTTGGCGCACCAAGTCCATTATCGGGTGTGTGGTTATGTTTTGAGGTTAACGCAAAACATAACTGGTTATGTTTTGCGGCTGGTCATATTTTGCGGTCTAACACGGGATCTCTCATCCGTGATAGAATTGTTGTAGAAAGCAGAGACACAGGTTTGCCTAAAAGATTGTTGTTTGAGAAAGCAATGAATCTTCGAGAATATATGGAAAAAGCACAATCGGTTGAAGCAAATCAAGAAAGACTTTCATTCATAATGCTGGATAATCTAACTGTCGATGAAGTATGCTCTCATTTCAGTTTTCATCGCAGACACCAGAAGAAAACAAAATCAAATACCAATTCCAAGTCTGAGAATAATACCAAACATAAAAGAAAGTTGTATGTAATGTGAAAAACAATCCACACCCTTGTAAAAGTTGTCCAGCAAGAGACTCAACCCCGCAAAAAGTGTTTTAAACAGATACATTATGGAAATGTCTGTTTTTCGACAAAATCAAGGGAGCCATAAACGACACGTCAGAGAAGTGACTGAAAATCATGATAATTCTGATGAATTCTTCATAGGATCAATATCATCATACTATTAACAGATATGTGAAATTTTTCTCTGTCGATGGCATAAAAATACAATTTAAAATTGATATAGGTGCAGATGTAAATGTCTTGCCGTATACAACATACAAAATTCCCTCAGCCATAAGACATTATTACCAGCAACAAGCACTCTCCATGCCTTGGGAGGATCACAATTAGCTACAATAGGCATAATCAAAACAACACTGAAACACAAAAGATATCTCAGCGCCTGCGAAAATGTATGTAGTAGATAGATGCAAAAATGCACTTCTCAGGCATGATGTCTGAAAATCCGGGAATCATTACATTGCTTGGAAATATTGACCAACCGCCAGATGCTATCAAACTGAAAGAGCCAGTTGCAGCACCTCGTAAAATGTCAGATTGGTCTGATGAAGACGAAGCCAGTTACTATAGTCCTGAAAGAGAACCTAACTCCAGTATGTATTCCCACAGTGCGACATATACGGTTCCCTCTGATGGAAGCAGAAAAATATAAGCTGAAAAGGATGGTTGAGAATTATTTTATTGCCCCCAATAAAGAACCAACTGACTCAGCAGTTGTTCCAGTCGCCAAGAAAGACGGTAGTATCAGACATTGTGTGGATTTAAAGAATTTGAACAAATGTGTAAAAAGACCCCATACCTTGGAGGAAATAGCCCCAAAGGCTTGCCGGGTCTTCCATATGCAGCACTTTCAATGCAGCTATATAGCTGAGCTTAATACCATACTTGGAATTTTCAATTAGTTGAGCAAATTCTTGGCGCATCTCTCATCCGTGCTAAAACCAATGTATAGCCTATTGAATACAGACACACACACTGGAACTGGGGTTACGTACAGGAACTAGTTAGCAAAGCAGCAACACTGACCTACTTTTGACCCTATGAAAGACACACAACACTGAATGCTTATGCTAGTTCGTAGGGCCTTGGTAGTGTATTGCTACAAGCAGATGACAACGGTAAACTGAAACCTGTAGCATATTGCTCTAGAACTCTGACCCAAGCAGGAAGATGCTATGCCCAAATTGAAAAAGAATGTTTAGCAGGTGTATCGGCCTGCAAGAGGTTTGCACAGTAGATCAATGATCTACCAAGGTTTATGTTACAAACAGACCACAAGCCTTTGGTTCTACTGTTGTTGAGTAAAAGCTTTGACACAGCACCTCTGCGATGTAAATGTCTACTTATCAGGATGATGCTCTTAAATCCAACACCAGTTTATGTACCAGGAAAGCTACTATTAGTCGCAAATGCCCTCTGCAGAGGTCTTCATACCATCAAAATACTGAAGACCACCAGCTGGAAGAAGAAGTACATGCATATGTAGACAATATTACAAGTACCTGGCCAGCGAGTAAGAAGCGTCTTGATGAGGTCAGGGAGGCCACCCTTTCAGATGAAGAACTGTCTCTTCTAACCAATTACTTTGCTCATGGTTGGCCACATAGTCTTCTTGATCCGCTGAAGCACTTCATCATACCACACAAGGTCGAAATGTCATTGGTTGATGGCATTGTTACATACAGAGATAGGGTTGTTGTACCGAGAGTATTAGGTGCGATGTAGTTGAAATATTGCATGAAAGCCGAAATGCTTGAAACGAGCTCAAGCAGCAATATAGTGGCCTGGAATTTCTAAAGAAATAAAAGAAATGGTTCTCAGCTCTAAATATTTGCAACGAGAAGCAGCCTGCTCAACGTCACGAACCATTAATTCCATCCATGCTTCCAACGCGACCAGGGCAGGTGGTTTGTGCTAATCTCTTGGAGCACAAAAAGCAGTATTACATAGTAACGGTTGACAAGCATTCAAGATGGATAGAAGTAAAAAGTTGTATAGCACGACAACTGCTGCAGTAATATCAAGAAGCACACATTTGCTACACATAGTATCCCAGATTGCATTGAAAGCTACAACGGACCACAGTTTACTGCTGCAGAATTTAGAAGTTGGATCTCTGTATCACCCTTCCCCTTAGATTTATTTTATAGCTTAAAGGGTACTGTAAACCTAAAAATAGAGGAATAATACTTACAAAAAATACTTACAATAAAAGGACACAAAGAGATTCAACTGGCACAACCAAAAATATATGACCTCGGTTAAGTTGATTGGATATTGGTTATTGGATATTGAAGATTCGGCTCATGGACTATATATTATTAATGAGATATATGCTAAAGTTTCATATTTAAAAAAAAAAAAAAAAACATACCCCATCTAAGTAAGTTACCCTAAGAACTGACATGCGTCCAAATGCAACAGTTATATCATTATATAGCATATTAACAACTAAAATGTGGTAATCTTTGACACTCTCGATGGTCAAATTAGCACGGGGTAGGCATTATAATGTTTGCACTGTATGTTCTTCAGACAGGCCCCTTCGGGTTGAAATCTTCAAAAAGTGAGACAGCCGCTGGCTCATAACTCAAAATGCGCTCACAGATACACATATGATTATATAGTAACATCATATTGTCACACGAAGGAATGAGACTAGAAATTTGGTTGTAGTATTTAATCCAATTCTCTCCTAGAGCACAAGCTGCTCCTGTTTATATAAAAACTCCATGGGTTACACTGCGGAGGCGAGTTGGTTAGACTGGCCCCAACTAGCATGTTGGGAACAGTCTATGCCACAGCTGGATCTCTGCGTGTCATCCTTCTCCCTCTTAGATATATTTTATGGGTTATAGGGTACCGTAAACCCATAAAATAGAGGAATAAACTACTTACAAATTACAAAAGAAATAAAAGGACACAGAGATTCAGCTGATACAACCAAATTAATAAAGCATATATACATCTAAATCAATTGAATTAAACATGGATAAAACTCATCACCCAAACAACCTTAAATCACTAATTCAACATTAGAGATAATAGTCAATTAGCGAGTCAGTTGACTACAGCTCAGCCTGATAAGGCTGATCTACACGCGTGTGACTGTAAACAGCCAGAGGCACAATTGCGACTCGATTAACACAAAGACACCGCGGGGAGGCGGTGATAAATTACATGTGTGATTAATCAACGTGAGTTAGTTTGGGTGACTCGTTTGCAAATACAAATTTCAATAATAATAAAAATGAATATATGTAGCATCAAATATAGAAAACATAACTAGTGTTTACTTGAAGAAAAAAAATGTGCTAAGCTACGATCGATACACAAAATACAAATAATGAATCCATGCACAAATAAATGTAATCCAATATATAATAGTTACAACATGAAAGAAAAAAAAATAAAGTCACTGTAATATCCTGAATATGTCACTGCGTGCAACACCATTAAACACATTGTTCATTAAAATATAAGCATGAAAAACTGATAGTCCATGCAATTATATAAATTATGCAACATTATTCACACCGATCCAAAATTGCTTTAATCTTTTTTTTTATGTATCCATGTCAAATATCCCTAAGCACTGTCTATTTATAAGATATACCCTTGAACACTTTCTTGAACACAACAAATCTTTGCTTCTTAAAAATAGAGGTCCTTGAACATTAAAACTTTGACACCTCTTATCCTCTTGAAACTTCCTTTAATCCAGTATTGATTTTAGAGATAGTGACTTTGGCGCGAAGGAAACGTTTAAAGATCACATTGAAAACTGCAGCCGGGAAGAAATGGTGTTATCCAATCCATAGTATATATATAGCACTCTGATTGCACCGAGATTTTTACTAAACATTTCTGTAGATCAGAGTAATCTTTGTACGATATGAATTTGGCATCCCGGTGAGGAGTTGATGACAAACATCTGGTAGCTTTAACTTTTGCCACACTGTATGTGTGACAACCAATAATGAGGTGATGACCAGTTGATGATGGTGATGCACGTGTCACAGCGTGTGGTGTGGGTTCTTCGTTGGCAATCCCGCCAGGTGTTATCTAATGATGCAGCGGGTGGTGGGTGCCACTTGTGATCAAAATGCTTCTATTCACAGCGGGGGTTGGGTGGTCAGATAACACTTTACATTTGATATGTGCATGACCTTCTGGTGTGAGGTCAATGGTGCCACATATGTAAAAATCGGTCAGAGAAGCCTGTTGTGTCGCTGATGAGGGTTGAAACTCTGTGAGGCTGGATGTATGATATTGAAATCAATAAAAGCGTGTCTAAAAAACTTGATATAGCAAAACAATACAATGACATTCTATGGAGCTGGCGTCATTGGGGGTCAGATTTGCAAGGTCAGAGGCTGTGCGTCGCGTGACGATTTTTCCAAACACGAGACGGGCATGCGCAGGCAAAACTAACTAATCCAAAAGTTTGCCAGCATGGTAGTCATTTTTCACTGACTGGGGTGGTGCGAGTTTATATTCTGAATGGTCAGTGGTTATGCGACTTAGCCTGGAGGCGAGCCGGACTTGCACAAACAGAGATAACTCGCAGAGCATAGCCTGGCAGCCATGAACTGGACTGGGTAGGCATGAGATGGAAACAGATGCCTGAATGAATGTCATTATGCTTTCAGTAACTTAATGTTGTCTGCGTGTTTTGTCGGGAAAATTAATTGAGACAGGCTTACACGAGTTTTGTGAGCTTTCCCGGTAGATGTGTCGCATAGTTGACACGATTGATTCCTAATATCGAAGCTTGATATTTATTAGTATGGCATTGAAGCTTCTCGTTGGACTGTGAATCTGTAGTCTCTGCATCAATCACTAAAGCTCCAGTGAGCTTGTTTGTTGACAAAAATGGAACAGTGGCAAGTGTATGTTATCAGCCTGTGCAAACAACTTATCGTGTACCAGTGTATGGTCACCAGTGCAATGGCATCGTTACTCGTGGGTGATTATGTCCAGGAAATCTTTTTTTATCAAATCTGAGAAGGCGTATGAATGCATTCTTTCATAATCAGATATCAAATTTGAGGTGTGGCAGTGGTGTGATTAAAGCATAATCACAGGCGTCCTTGGGTGTGGCCGTCCGGTCCTTGATAGTGGTGACAAATGGTTTGCGCGTGTGTTTGCTGATGTCTGGAGGTCATGATGTAATTGAAACAGCCGTGACTTTTCACAATCGCTGGATAACAATGAAAAATGTTGATTGTGTAGGTTTACTGATGTCTGGGGGTCGTTGTGTAATTAAAACAGCTGTATGACTGCTGAATAATCATTTTCGTGGCGGTGGCCATGGCGGGGTCGGAGATGGCGGCGGCGGCGTTTGAGTGATTGCTTGCAGCGTGAAATGGATTGTAATCCTGTAACATTGTTAATTTGCTCCTGATGATTACGGTGACTGGTGGAATGAAACTGGGTTGGTGTGACATTCTGCAAATATGAGGTTTGTCCGTAAATGAAATTCTATTTCTGCCTAATATTTCTGAAAAACAAAATGACTGTCGTTTTTCTGTGAACAATGAGACTCATTCACGCCAAACGAGTGGTAATCGTGAGAATGTTCTGATGACTCATGCTTGGAGGACGTTATGTTGCATACTGATCCGTAATTATTGGCGTGATGTGCTGTGAATTGGCCACAGCAATGGTTGTCGCACGAATTGTGTGGGATTCGGCGACTACGTGGAATGAGTCGTATGAAGTGAGCAGATACCAAGGTGGAATCCGACGGGGATGCATGAATGTGGTGATTGTTGAAGTATGAGAAATCCTTTCCAGTAACTGTGGAAAACATTGATGGGGGAAATTCAGATCTGAGTTTGTCGTTTTTGAATTGAAATGAATTGACGAGTGCCACAGGTGAAACTTTGTTAGTTGCAGCCATGTGATTGCCCCGTGGCACGGCAATTAGTTTAAATGGGTCTTATGATGGTCGTCAACGTTGCTCACGTGCGTGTTCTCACGTTGTCCATACCGTGACTTGTTGTTTGAGTGTGATTTGAAACGATGGCTATATTGACTGCTTTCCTCGTCATGATTGCCTGCATCACTCTTGTGAGAAGAGGGTCTGGACATGTACGAGCCGCGTGACCGGGATTTGCGACGGTCAGGTGTCCGTCCCTGAGGGGAGGACCTGGGCCTGTTGCGTCCGTATTGATGGTGAAGGGGGTGCGGGTATCTCTCTACGTAAGGCCTTCATCCAATCGATGTGAATGGCGCTTCTATTGGCAGATATGTTGAATAAGTGTGCATGTACATCCAGTGTCGCGTTTTCACGCTGGGAAAACGTCCAAATCACGTTTTCGCTGGTCGTAACTCGAACAGATCGAGCCGTCAAACGCGGGTGACGTGTGTTTGGTTGAGGTTTTCTTCCGTGTAACCAAACGTGATAGCTGTTTAGTGGGGATTGTCTCATCTATTTGCGACTGTAACTGTGTAGAGAGCTCGTTCACTGTCTGATGATATGAAACATTTAACTTACCTAATTGATGTTGAAATCTGCGCGATTTATGTGCGGCAGGGCAGAGAGGAGGCGTGACGATTTGTGATTTCCGTGAAATGTTTATGAGACCGATCAAGTTGCGGGAATGTAGACTGGCTCCTTGATGGTGGTAAGATGTCAAAAACAACCAAATGACGAGAAGGGAAACGGGCTTCTCGGTGGTGAAAGGATGTCGAAAATGGTCGAGAAACATGGCTGGTTTCTCGATGTTGAAAAGTCAAAACTCGTAGTAAATCCCTTTCATCGATCCGGTGCTTTGAAGATCTAGGTGTAGAAGCGTTCATCCAAAATGATGGAGGAGAGAGGCGCGCTTCTCAGTGGTGAAATGTCATGTAACTTCGGTGTTTGATCTTCTTAATAGTGAAAGGTTATGAAACTTCGGTGTTTAATCCTAAC